>PYHX02000467.1:78501199-78985284 GCA_004302925.2 Cochliomyia hominivorax
ACCACATCCGTTTTGTAAATTGAAAGATTGTCTCCCTCTGTCTCTTTATTTGCACTTTTTTCTTTAATCTCTCTTCGTAGTCATAAAACATGTTTAATTTGTTTTAGTTGTTGTTTTTTCCTATTTTTTCTTTTAATTTTCTGTTGTCTTATTTAAGCTAAAACTTATTTTCACATTCTCATATGGAACACGTTGTTATTGCTGTTGTTGTTTATTAGATGGTCATCTAAGAAAACAAGAAATTCCAACTTATTAACACAAAAACTCATACAATGAATTTTAATTTGCGACATTTTCTTCTTTCATTTGGTTTCATTTCATTGTTGTTCTTTTTCTGGTTTTTTCTTTGGCTGCTGTATGATGAGTACTTACGGTTTATTTTATACACGTGTCGGGCATATATGTGATTTTTGTGTGGTTTGTTAATTTCGTTTAATAAAAAGAAAACAAACAGAAAATGTGAGAAAAAACAAACAAAAATTTAAAAGAGAAATCAAATGATAAAAGTTCACACCAACGTAAAAATAACCTACGAGACAGTGGGGCGAAAATCTTAACAATTTAAAAGCATTTCGTACTAAATGTAAATTGTTCCTTGCCCTGTTGAGAGCAAAGATAAACGGTATATTTTATAGTACAAACAATTTATAGTTTTGGTGCATGAAGTAGAAGGTGCTCTAGCGTTACATAACCAAGAAATCATTTTTTGAATACTGGAATCATATCACCAGTTTCCATTATTTGTAAATAAACTTCTACTAACTATTCGCATTCACACAAGCATTTATATAGAAGATACAGAAGTTTGAAAATTTTCTAAGAAGACTGCTATATAATCTTAAATTGGGGCTCGATATTTAAAACAGAATTAGCACAGTACATTTTATTTGGGTCTCTATATAAAAAGTTTATTTTAATTTTGAACGAGCAGATGAACTTACCAAAATAGATTTGACATCTGATTCAACAAATGCATAATAAGTGGAAACTTTAATTAGGTATATCACGAGAATAATCCTCAAACACTTCCTTTAATTGGTCGAGAGATGTAAGGTCGCTTATGAGATAACTACAGTTGTAAGGAAATCAGAAATTTTTTCAGGAGATGTAATATTTTATTTTTTGACAGAGAGATTATTCTTCGAATTCATGAAAGAAAACATAGAAATTGGTTGATTTTTCAAACGTTTGCAATTATTCTCTAGTGTATTAGTGGAATAGTGCTTTGTTTCTGACAATTAATTTTATAATTGGCATAATGTATTATTATTGAAACCTCTCCAATACATGAATGGTTCACTCACAAAAGTTTGCCAAATTATATACATTTTATACTAAATCTAATCCTTTAAATATCGAGATATGACGACCATGTAGAAAATAAGCGATATCGAGGAAAATGTGCTTACTAAAATTAATAAATATTTTCAACAACCCCAACATGGTCTTACATAAAGTTGACCAACCATTTAAAAGTTTCCCGCCCAACTCTTTCAATATTTATTAAACAGAAGAACTTGTACATTGATAGAAAACCTGGATCTAGTGGAAGATCCCACAGGATGTTTTTTAAGCCAAACATAGAAAGCATTTTCAAAGGAGCTTTCAACACATTCGGAAAGAAAACAACTTGATTAGTTCAATGCTCGAAATATTTGGTACAAAAAGTTTAAGCTAATTTATGTGTAAGAACTGTTAAAATTAAAAAAAGCTTATCCTTGTTGCATAATGGATGACGAAACGTATTATTTGTCAGATTTCTCGCAATAGAAATGTTACTGATACTCAAGAGAATAATGAGAAGAAAAATAGGAGACTCAAGAGCTGCAAAAATTCCCAAAAAGTCCTTGACATGACAAGCAAACGAAGTTGAGGCTAAAGAAGCTAATTATATGTTACGACAGGCTCTAATCATAATATATATCAAGGAATGCTAACAAAAAAGGCTGCTTCCATTCATAAGACTAGGAGACTATTTATTTTTGGCTCGACTTGGTATCCTGTCACTATGATATATAAGAAATGTAGATTGTCCTAACTAAGGCCAGTGGAGAGATATTGGGCTCTTGTTATACGATTATTCTAAAGTACGATCAATTTTAAATGTTGATTGACGATCTGTTCGAGCAAAGTGACAGAAAGCACTATAAAAACGTTATTGGTAGGTTTTCCGAAAACGGTAAAACAGTTCATCAATAGAAATTCAAACTATTAAAATTAAATAAGTTTAATGGTTTTATTTTCAGTAAAATATATTAAAATATATATGTATGTTAAGCATTTTTTTATCTCACTCTTTTTATGGTTTAATATCATTTTCAAAAAATTGAGAGAAGCGCTTAAAAAGACTCTTAAAATCCATTTTATCTCAATTGAAGTTAGAGTTAACATTATTTTAATTTTCTCCCTTAAATTTCCCCTCTTTTGCCACACTGTTTACATTTAATAATGTTTTGCTTATGCGTTATAATTACATACATATGAATGCTAGCACATACATATGTATGTGTGTCTATTTAAACATAAATTATGCAGTTACAGGAAAATTTTATTAAATTAAAAAAATATACGTTTTTTTCTTTCATTTTCTTTTGTCTTTTGTTATTGTAATTTTGTTGTCATTTCTGGCAAAAACCTCTATCTACCAAAAGTTCATTTACTAATACATGAAATTCTTTTAATATTTATCTCATCAGTTCATTTATTGTTGTTGTTGTTGTTGGTTTTTGTATTCAGTTTCATTTATTCATTTGTATACATTCAGGCGTCTTATCTTTATTTTTATGACATTGTATCTTATTATTTCATTGTATTGTATTTTATTTAATGCTTTTACCAAATATACATATACATGCATATTTCAAGGTATGAGTAGAGATTTTAACTGCGTAAATATGTATAAGTATAAGTGTTAATACTTATTTCTTTCGTTTTTTTTTTCATATTCTATTCGCTTCCATTTCCCCTTTTCCTGTATCGTCTACTCATTTGCATTGCTTTTTGAATATTCTTTGTAAATATATTTTATAAATGTTAATGTTAGCTGAAGGTATATGTGCATCTGTAAGCGTATTTATATCTTTTATTTAGATTTTATTTTTATTACCTTCTTGTCGCCTAATTCCTTGATAAGTCATAGATACTTTGTTAATATTACGTTTACAATTTTACTTCTTTTCTTTTATTTTTATTGTCTTTTATACTTTTCAATGCATTTAAATGAGTATTTATTTTGTTTTACTTTCTTTCATATCTTGTTGATTTTAATACTTGTTGTAACACTCGCATACAAACACACACTTATACATACATATTTAGGCATATTAAAATACAATTACATAGTTATATTAATGTTAGATGAAACATTAAAAATAATATTATATAATTCGTTATGATTTTTATGATCGAGATTTATATCTTTTTCTTATTATTAATAAAATGATGCGTTAATGTCAAATTTGACAATTAAATTCTTATTAAAATTTTATTACATTGAATATTTAATCATTTAAATTACAGATAGAATATTTTTTTATTTTTATTATAATTGAATTATAAATTAGTACTCATATCTTATAAATGCTTTCCACAGATTTCAACAGTAAAATATCTTATATATATTTTACAAAAATGTATGGAAAGAACTGTTTTGTAGTTTGTGATATCAAGAAACTCTTTATGATCAAAACTGAAATACTTTGATTAACTTTTTATCTATTGAAATTTTCCATACTCTACGAAATTTTTCACAATAGAACGATGTTGACTTTACTAAGTATAGAATTATTGATAAGCAACATTTATAGGGAGTTGCAGTGTTTTAATCCTCGTTTAGAATTTATAGACAGGTAAAAATGTGGAATGTGGATCGATGTGACTTTTGTATTTGATCATATAGGAAGAACAGAGATGCCTGTGTATAACAGAAATGTTATGGAATCGACAAAAACTGGCAAGTAACTATAAGATATCAACAGACGTACAATTTCGTCTGTAGTTGAGTTTGAGCTGTGGTACAGTGCAGTCGTTGTCTAATGTTTAAAAAATTATGATGTAAAAGTTAAATTGTGAACAAAAAAATTGTTTTAAATTTGTAATAAAACTATCTCATATTGATGGTCATATTGTATATCAGCGTATAAGAATTATGTCTTACTTTCAAAGAAATATATAACAATTTTGATAACAAGGACTGAAATCGAAAAATTCTTAACGCACACTATCATTAAAATCCAAGTGTTAATTTCATTTATTCACTTTTTATGCTTAATTTGAAAAAAAAAAAATGAATACGTTGTTAATCTGACTAAAATAAGTGACCAAAAAAAGTCTCTACTAAAATTAATTAATTTTTTCAACACAACCCAACTTTGTCCTACAAAAAGTTGGTCAAACACTCAAAGAGTTACCATCAAACTGTTTCAGTTTCAAACTGTTATTTTGGAGCTCTTTTGAAAAGGCTTTCTATTTTTTGGCTTTAGAAATATTGTATGGACCAGGCTTTCTAGCAACGGGCAAGTCCTCCCGGTCTGTAAACAGTTTTATGGTAGACCTTTAAATGTTTGACTAATGCTCGAGGGAATGTTGGGGAAAAGTTTAGGACCCAAAAGTAGTAAAAATGTTCTAATAAAGTTCTTCGTATGATAAACAATATGTAGTTGCAGCAAAAAACAAACCAAATATTACAAAAAGGAATTTATATAAAGGAATGTTTACACTCTATGTCCACTTAATTTGGCTTGACTTGGTATCCTGTTACTATGATAAACAAGCCCTTAAGTGGTATAAGAATTACCTTGCAGCTAATGAGTGATATGTATGTTAAAAATCTATCGATCGCAGTCCTTTTTGCATTAAGGAATATAATTTTTAAAATAATTTTTAATTTTAATTTTAATCAATCATTAATTTAAGATTTAATTTCTACTTAATACTAGCTGAGATCCCAAGCGACATTCGTTTTTTATGAAAACTGACTCTTCCTTTTCCTCTCCATCCAGAAAAACTGTTCTTTGGAAAATTAATTGGTAGGAAATCTTAATATATAACTGCATTTCAATAGTTCTTTTAATATTCGATAATTAATATCTACTTTGTATGAGGTTTACCTCTTTCTCTGATCTTACTATTCATTCAACATTATGTCCAGCAAAACAGTTCTTCAAAAAAAGGTATTACAGCTCTTTCTGTAATATGTGTTTAACTAGTTGACAGTCGATATTTTCTTTGTATGGGGGTACATCACCCACTGATCCTACCAAAATTTGTCGAAGAGTATATTCTTTTCGGACATATTTGAATCATTCTGAGAAAATTTTAGCAAAATCATTCCAAGAGTTTAGCTGTTCCAAACAATCAAACATACGAATAAACTCAGATTTATTTTTATACCCTGCACCATCATAAGCGATATAGATATTATGTTGCTTGTAACATACACAAAATATGGTGTTACGCCTAAACATCTGAGTTTAACGTTCTACTTAAAATCACTTTCTGAGTCGATTTAATGATGTCCATCCACCTGCATATCTATCTGTCTGTCCAGCTGACTTTCCACGTGAACGTTTTTAAACACCCTCCATATTGTAATTTTTCAGGAATTTAGTAACTTTTAAACATTTGACTCAAAGTTCCTATATATTAGATATTTCCTCATAATTTTTAAATAACAGTTCCTCGTATCTATTCGGTACACCAGTTTCAACGTGATAGTACCACAAGAAACACACTTGATATCATAACATTGATCAAGATTAATTAAATAATGTTCTTATTTATTATATTTTTTAACTGAAATTAAATGAAATGAAACGAAAGTAATTCCTTCATTTTACCCAATATAAAATTTAAAAAGTCTCATACAACATGAACTAAGTTGTATAAACAGAGTCTAATTAATAAAATTAACTTTATCTCCCACAAATAAATTTTAATTAAATACAAAACATGATTCACTTATTTCTTGCATCATTGCATTTTTCCCCAAAAATCTAGTAAAAATAAGAACTAAAGGAGAATCTTCAATCACGTTTATTTTAATAATTTCCTCCCCCAAAAGAAACATAGAAAAACGATTAGAAAACCAGAGTTCGTCCTCGTACAAATGTAAACAAATATACGCAATTATCCTAAACACAAACCAGTACAAACCAAATGTGAAAACCAACTACAAACATTTCTAACAATTAACATACACACCGATATACACATACATACATATCCCTTAACACACTTATTGAGTTTTTAGAGCGAATATGATAGTCATGGAGTATTTAGCATGAAATAAAAAGCGATAAAAGAAAAGAAAACAAAGAAATGTTTTTAGCAGATTTTCAACTAATCCCAATTGTCTCCCCCATATATTTTTATGCCATTCTTGTTGTTGTTGTTCTCATCTATTTTCCTCCCAATTGTTGATTTTCAATGTTATTGTTGCCATTTTGTCGAACAAAGAAAAAAAGATAAAATCGGAACAACTAAGAATACTATATTCAACTATGCCGAATCTACAATACCCTGCATCACAAATACCTGTTAAGCAAAACGTTTTGTTTCTTACATATACATTCGTATACGTATGCAATATATAAACGTTTTTTATATAAACGGAACACTTAATGAGTCATAAAATAAGTTATATTTTTGGATAAAACTTTCTTACCACTGAACCAATTGCGATCATGTTTGGAGGAATAATGAAGTACATCTAGCTAAATGTTATGGAAAAATTTAATTCTAATTTGTCGATTAACAATTGAGATTTTTTTTGAAAATCCTGCCCTTAAATATAGGGGTTTACTAGGATATCAGTCCATGTCCTTTAATATGCTGAACCAATTTTTCTGGCTTTAAAAAAAACTTCTCAGTACTATTGTGAGCATGCCAACAACGGACAGACGAACAAAGCTGAATCTACTCAGACTTTGATTTCGTGCAATAATATATACGTTATGAGGTCTGAAATAATTTCTTCTTAACGTTACACACGGAATAACAAAGACATTAAACCCTCCTCACCTCTTGCGATGGTGGAGGGTATAAAAAGGAACAAAACAAAATATTGTCAATGTTATGAAATGAAACTTCATCAACTCACATACTCACATACATACAACCACACCACATATATTTATACTCACATACCCACACAGAAAAATTATAAACATTTTTGGTATTGCATATTTTTGGGGGATGTTAAAAATATCTTTTCATTGAAAAACGAAATCTGTTGACATAAATACATACATATCCTGTACGTTCAGTACAGCCATTGAGCGAAGAAAGGGTGTGAGTATTAAGTGAAAATATTGATGAAATTTAAAAGTCAGATAAAAAAATTAAGATAAATATTATTTTTTGTCTTTGCTTGCCATTTAAAGCGAGAGGGAAGAGGTGTATTTCGCAAAGCTATTGAACCTAAAGTAACAAATTATGATGAAAAAAATTTTGATTACGTTGTCATAAATAAAATAAACAGTTAAAGTACTTTGCTTAAAATCTGTAAAGATATCGATTAATCAAGTGTTTATAATAAATTATATGAATGTTTAATATTTATGAACAGAGCAGAAAGTTGGGTAAAATGATTACTTTTTGAAATAATGGAAGTGGATTTGATTTGAAATTTTGATATAAAAATAATTTTGTAATTTTATATAAATTTTATAGAAAAAATAAAATGAAATACTATTTGTACCCTCCACAAGTGGTGAAGAGGGTATATTAACTTTGTCATTTCGTATGTAGCGCCCTGTATTCTCATATAAGTATATGAGAGATTTATGCAAATAGAGGTAATTTTCGAAATTGAGAATTATATAATGGCTATAGAGAACTATATATACAGAGTAGTATATACCGATCCTGGAAATTCTAGTAAGGTGAATTCCAATTGAACATATCTTAGACATATGAATGACATCACATTTCTAAAAGTTTTCCGATACTTATGAATTTTTAGGTGATTTTCGGAAGTGAATCTGTGGGGGAACAACGATCAATAGTACACCGATTTTCTTGAAATTTGGCATTGAACTGTTACAAAATCTATTTGGTCAATGGTTAATTTAAATATCTTTATATCTGGGAGTTTCACGAGGTAAAGATCCTATTAAATGTTCTAGTATAAAATTTTGATAGGATCGGCTCATAGATCAGTTGAATGTGGATAAATATAAATATCCAAAAGGTTCAAGGGTTGGATATTAAGTTCACATAACGTCCATTTAAAGCCCCCACAAATGAATTATATTAAAACGCATACATCTCACATATATGTCAGTGCCAAATAATTTATGGCACATTAAAGTATACATCGGAATACTATCATATACGCGGGTTCTTTTATAACTTTTGTAGCTACTGTTTATAGCTTGAAGTATATGATATAATTTAATGACGTGCATCCATCTGTTCAATATCTAATTTTTAGCCAAAAATGATGTTTGTTAAAATTGGTGCAGTCTATTCTATATTACAAATATTTCCTCGAATAAGGACCAAAATCTCCAATGATTAGTATTGTGATAATTTTCAATTCATTTTAAGAAGGATCGATCCATATTTTTGTATAACACTCTTGTAACCCTATCCAAATATATCTCGCATCAATCATGATACCTCTATTAAAATACTAACATCTGCATGTTCCATACGACCAAAAATTTTACGAGGGTCGGCATTGGATGCCTTTGCTATGTTGTACATTATAATAAAGTTTGTCTTAGCCGACTGTTACACTCTTACTTATCTCAATATTTTTAAAAACGTTATTTGCTCATTACGTCGTATACTTAATATTGGATGCATGAATATTAAGTATACGCTCTTATATTAAATTCTAAAAATATAATCCATAAAAACATTAAAATATGCCTTATTCGGTTATCCGAATATTAAGTTACCTCTTTCATCTACATTTTGAATTTGAAAAATTACTAACGTTTTATTAGTCCAAAAGCCCATTAGGAGGAGCTCTTCTGAATTCTCTAAAATTTCTCATGTATGTTAATAATGATCAAAAGTAATTTGTTCCAGATTTTATTAAAATGCTTTCATATTTTGCAGTTTGTTATGGAAAGGAACAACTAAGCAAATAATTATTGGAAGTATTTTAAAAACATAGTATAACTTCGGCAGTTTGGACACCATAAGCGGATATATAGGGGCACAAACTGGAGTAACTACGTCATTAAATTTTATTAAATAGAATAAAGTTGCGCACAATTCAAAAATAATCTATTATCAATTTGGAAATTAAAAAAAAAATAAAATTTTTGTGCTTTTTTAAACGAATAACTACAACCGTGAGTACAAAATTCATATAAAATCTGTTTAAAAATTTGACTCTTTCATTGTATAAAGGCCGCCTGGCAGAAAATACATCAGGCTCGAAAAATTTTGAATAGAGTTTCATGAAATCTTATTTATTTCATACGCATTTTTTTTAATATTTTCTTAGAAAACAGCAACAAATTACATAATTCGGAAACAAACAACTATTTTATCAGTAGATATAGATAACATTATAAGGCAACCTGTGAAGAAAAAAAAGAAGATTTCATTTTAATTCTTTCATTAAAGTTCTATTTTTAAAATTTGCAAAAACATGTATATTTTTCTCCTCTATTTTTTGCTACTTAACATCCTGAATGATCCAAGTCTCAAATGAAAATCTTAAAATATCTCAATTATTAAAATGAAAGATATAAAAACATCATAATACAATTTAGTAGAGTTAAAATCTCTATTTTTATAGAAATGAATGTTGGTGGTCATAATATTATTAAATATCAAAAAGGATAAAAAAACAACAACAGAACAATTCTTGTCACTTGTATTCCTTTTAATTTAAACATTCTCGGCTTTATTTTGTTTATTTCATATACACAATTTTTATCATTACTTTCATTTTATCTTCCTTCATTTCTTTCATTTCATTTTTATTTTTGACAAAAAAATAAAATAAAAATGAAATGAAATGAAAAAAATTATTGTAACCTAGAAACATATTGCTTTTTGATATTGTTTAATACTATTGTTGTAACTGTTGTTGGTGTTGTTGCTCTGGTTGTCATTCAGTACTGCTGTTGTACTGAATGGGTACTGTTGTTGTTATTATTGTTGCTGCTGTTTCTACGACAGATTTAAGTCTTGCAATCTGTTTTTAGTCAGCAACTTGCGTAAGGATTTAAAAGGGATTACGCATTCTTGTTGTTTTGTATTTATATACTTTGTATACAAACACATATACATACTTTGTTACGACAATGACAATTACAGAGACTCCCTCTACTTCTTAAACTACAAATACAGATAACATTTATATACCTAGACATGTATATATGTATGTAAATATGTACATATACTTGACTTTTTATATTATTGTTCTCATTTCTTTTCTTTTCATTTTTATTTATTCCATTCATTTTGTGAGTTTATATTAAAAACAGCAACTACAACAACAATAGCAATACTAACAAAACAAAGAAAAAATAAATAGAGAGACTCTTGTACATATTTGTAGAGCCACTTCTCAATGCTACAAGATGGGAAATGATTTCGATACATCAAAATCTTTGTTATTCTATCAGGTTTTGGTGACCATTAGGAACTTATCATCTAATCGCTTAGAAAGCAACAGGTAATGTTGTGGGAACACACCAAATTATTTTACTATCTGGTAATATCGAATTAGTTGAACGCATTAAAAATTCTTACCAGACTGCAATTTTATTCTCTTCTATTTTTATATATAAAGAATTATAGAAAACAATGAAGCGATCATAGTGTGATCGGAAACTGGTTCTTATGATGTTTTAGTGGTCAAATATTTGGTCATTACGAGCTGAAAAAATACGATTTTATGCATTGGAAAAGATACTTGAACACTAAATGAAAAAATCATACGTGAAACTTGACCAAAGAAACAATTCAACACCAGAGTCTAGTATTTATAACGCAAAGTATTTCCACATGATAGAAGAAAGGAACTGTTGCGATCGATTTGGAGATCATAGAGGAGAACAATCAATAAAAAAAACAGAATATTTGATCAGATTCTAGGTTTATATAACAACTCTGGGACCGGACAAAACCGGTAAAAGAAAATAACACACTTGAGTGGTGAAGACTGTTAATGCTGGCGCTTAATCTGTCAACTGCCTTATTTTCTATCAGCCGCATTCCAGACCATCCAGCAAAATCATTCCCCTCATTGCCAAACAACATAAAGAGAAGATTTGTAAATTATTTAAGTGGTCGTCAGTCTTTCGTTAACAAACAATTTCACAAGGCGGCGTAATATATTCACTTCTATTTAACTTCTACCTCTGGAAACAATAAGTCAATACAAGTTTAGACATCTAAGTCGAGAGAGTACATATTCCGACTGTTAGCCACCCGATGATATTAGGAGTTACATTTGATAATCTTTTAAACTCCTTATTTAATGCTAAAGATAAAGAAGAAAATGATCAATTTTTACGGTTAGAGAACATAATGAAATGCTTAGTAGCGCAACCTTCATAGATGCATATGTGGAATTATCCTGATTTCAAAAATACACAACTGGAGTATCCCCATGTTAAAAAGGTTATTCAACTATATTAACTGAGCATACTAAGGTACTTGAAAGAGAATTCTGGGATGAAGACACCGTATGAATGACTTGTTTGAAGGAAGAATCTGGAGGGGTTTAAAATAAGAGTTCTGGCACTCGGAATGGAGCAATAACGCCTAGGCCTATTGGTAGGTAGGATTACTTCTTTCAGTCCCGAAAATGTATAGACTTAACCAATAAAGGTTGACCGATTTCTTTCTTGGCCTAAAGTTAAAGCAAAACCAATGTAACCAACAAAATTTTGATGCAGCTGTTACAACAACATTAGTAATTTTGTAATGTTTAAAAAGCTGATCTATTTTGACACATATTTGGATTCAATTCTCACCGAGCTTTATATAGTTATATAAAAATTCTTCTATGCCAAATATTTTATTGTCACTTGTTGTTATTATAATTGTTGTTGTACAATATACAGACATATAAAAAATTGTAAAGAAAAAACAACAACAGTTAATAGGTTTTTGAATGCTTTTATTATAACTAAAAGTTTATACTCTCGTTTATATATTTTTTTGATTGTGGGAGTTTAAGCCTGTTGTAGTATAAGTATGGCTTTTATATTTTGCGGTTTACACAGAACTACCCTTATACTCTTATATGTTCTTATTACTTTTTTCTCCTTTATTTCCCATTTACACTCATATTTATTTGCTTTTCAACACAATAGAAAAAGAGATAAAATTCTCAACAAACCAACAACAGCAACAAGATGAAAAAAATATAATGAAAATATCCTTAGTTTAAATGGATTAGTTACATTGTTAAATGCTTCGTATATGTATTAGGGAGGTGTTTTGCGACAATGCAAAAAGTCAATATATATAATCAGACATCAAGTGGATACATAAACAAGTAACAATGCTTCTATATTCGGCTATGTCGAATCTTTAAATCCTCAATCATACACGTATACGTTATGTTTTTACATACAGTTTACATACATACACACTCACACATACGCTAATAAAAGCAAACAATATATGAAGGTTTTTCTTAAGTATAACAAAGAAACCTTAATGATCTCTAAAATTTCTTGTATTTTTGGATTTAACTTTTTTCTACTGAAGCGATTTAGAACATTTTTAGAGCAGTGATGAAGTACATATAGCTTAATCTTACGGCGATATCTCTTTTCAATTTGTCGATTTTTAATTGACAAATTCTACAGATGATCTTCTTTTGAATTAAGAAGCTGTCTCAGATGTCGTTCTATATCCTTTATAATCCTTAATTGATTTTAGTGATTTTTTGTGGGAAACTTTTTAGGACAATAGCAAATACTCAGGCCAAATTTAATTGATTATGGATGTTAGATTTCCAATAACAGACATAGCTAAATCGATTCAGATTTAATTTAGGAATATACATACATTGTGGTGTCCCAGATTATTTTTTGTTGGCATTATACTCGGAATGGCAAAGTTTGTATACCCTTTCAGCACTTGTGGTGATGGAGTATCGAAATATATTTTATGAAAATAACAACATCATAGAAAGACCCTCTAGTAAGTCCATAATAAATAAAGAAACGAACAAAAGATTTTATCAACCTGCATCTTCCCTACCTCTTCATTATAACTCATCTTATCATCCACTTTCTATTTTAGTTGAGTAAATACGTGAGATAATTTTCTTGTAAATTGTAACACCCTAATAAAATCCCTTTTGACCCATCTTCTTAAATAAAATAATATCACAAATGTAACTTTATATATGTATGCGTGTGTGTGTGCCAAAACATTACAGTTTTATTAAAACATAACAACAAATAATCATTAAGTGAAATATTTATTTTAACAAAAATATAAGATGCTGCAAATATTGTCTATATTTTAAAAGAACAACTATAATAAGTTTCTAGTGTCCTTTATTACTTAATATTGTTGGCTCTCGGTTCCAAGAATATATTATGGATCGCACTTATACCCTACAACACAAAATGTAATATATAATGACTATCAATGTGGTCATAATGACCGGCTATAACTTGATTTGTGACTTTCTAAAAATGTTAGAAAAGTTATCATATGCCCTCTTCGTTACCGTGAATATACCATAAAGTTTATTTTAAATTTTTTAGCGCTAAGAAGAATTCATCCAAGACACCACAAAGTATACATATTCCTGCATCAAATAAAAATATGGACTGATTTTGCTATATCCGTCTATATTTTTGCCTGCGTATTTGTTTTTGTCTTAAATGCATTTCCATTCAAAACTGACAAAATCGGTTGAATGAAAAAAGCTTAGAGGATAAAAGATTGAAAAAAATATTAACATCGATGATGACCAAAAGCCTATTGAAAATTTGATGAAGTTGGACACACAAATATTGCCATCATCTAAAAGCATTACAAACTATAAAAGTTATAAGTAGGGAAGAGGGGAGTCCCACTTATAAACAATAGACTGAGTTTTTATATATCTAAACATATAACATAACATACATAAACATGGCACCTGAATATTTTGAATATAGGACTCTGGTAGTCGCATCTCTCTTACAAACGTGATATTGAATATTAAATAAAAATTAATTAAAAATCTATTTTATGGGTTTGCAATCAGTAAAACATTTGCCGTAGCCGTTTTAGTATTCGAACAAACATAAATCGCTTTAAAAGCAAAACGTTTATGTAAAGTATATAATCATTTTACAACAATTAGGTAATATAGTGGTAAGGAAAATACACGCGAAAACTATTCGGACATTGCTACACTATTCTGATCACAATTCAAGAACAGTTAGGACAAAGAAAAAACGTTGTAGTCGGTCAGGCACAGCTAATTATAATTGTAATACATTACACCACATAGGTGCTTGCAAAGGTGCTACGAAAAATGTATGAACAACTCTCGTATAACTTGCTATCCCGGTTTTTGATTAAATATGATGTATGATTGATTATACTAACACTTATGTGAAATTTATGCGTTGTAAAAGGATTTGTTCTGGCGGATTTTTTCGGAGCTATAATAGATGATTAACGACTCTCGTAAAATTTCGAACATTGATTTCAGATTATATTTATCTTAATTTGACCAATTTTTGTCAGGATACAAACGTATATGTGAAATTTATTCCCTTCGTATAAATCGACTCAGAAAGCCATTCATAGTCGAATAATATACTTAAAAATGGGTGATACACTATTTTTTCTGTTTGTTACTAATATCAGTACAAACAGATAATGGCCAAAACACCTACGATGGTGTAGGGTACAGAAAACTTTGATTTCTGTTAATCGGATAAGAAGAATGCGTTATGTGCTCTACTAAGAAGATATTTTCTTAACTGATAAACATTCTTGAGTCTGGACAAAGAAAAAATATTCGAAAAATATTTTGTTTGACGGATAGGAATGGGTCATGAGGATTGCTGTCATTGTTGTTACAAACTTGTCATTAGAGATGAATTTCTAGAGGTTATGCTGAACAAAAAGCAGATATATGATTTCATCCACACACATTTAAATGACAACTTTGCTCGTGTACTTTTCTTCCGTGCTCCTTTCAGGATCATTTAAATAGCTGTTTATTAGCATTATTTGTTTCATTCTTGATGTTGGTAGAGGCAATAACAACATCTATGGGTTATTTTTGTTGCTACTGTTGTACATGACTTTTGTTGGGACGTCTTTTTATGGCCATGGGATTTTCTAACAGCATTTGTTCCATATAATGTTCTTTGATCATCCAATTCTCCTTAATAAACTTTATTTCCATTTGAACCATACGGTCAGAATTCACATAAAGGATGTTGTTGACCAATCCTGCAGCAGAATAAATTCTTTACCTCTGAAGCTCTTGTGTTAAAGATTTGTTGTAGAAAATATTCAGTTCTATTGAGGGATCCATGACTTTAAGTTTAATTTGTTCATTTAAAGAAATTAATTTCAAATCGCCTTTTCGTCATTATGATTTCGCATCATTGAAATTTTCATTTCAATCTCTGGCAGTAAATACCGCTAATTGGGTCATTTGTCCGACTAAGTCTACTAAACCACTGAGATGATTTCAAGAGTTGAGAATGTAAATGTAAAGCAAAATTGCAATTCTCCTTAAAACACAACTGGGATACATATCAAACACATACATATGATGCTGTTTCTAAAAGGACCTCAACATTAACAGGGAAATATATTTATATGCCAAATGACTTCAATTTAAAGTTAGGTAGGTAAAGTAGTCTCGTGACTATAAGTCTCATGTCCAATGGCGTAACAAATACAAATAACAAAAATTTGCTAATTAGAAAGAATTTTTTGTCATCTACAACTTTTTTAATTTCTTCTAATCAGCGTACCTGAGGTTGGATATGTTTGGTAGAAAAATTTGGGATCTATGGATTGCGAAAACTGGGCAGCAACATAGGTAATGTTCTACCGTTTTGGCATTTTCTCTACATGTACTACATTAGATATATACAGTGACACCTTGCCATTTAAGAGTGTCCGTTAGGAACGCCCATCATCCTACTAGACTCACTTTTCTTCAGGTTAAGAATATCCATGGCCTTCTTCTCCTCTGGGTCGCCCCATTATATTCTTGCAGTTCTTTCAACCGTGTCAGTGTTCTACATAGCTCTATGAAACTCTGTCGCCCTTTCGTGTAGAATAACTTTATTATTTATTATTATTTGCCAAGATAACATTCATCATCATTTACCATTTCAATGTAGTAGAATTCTTGAAGTCATTTCCTTTGAATCCAACACCGTGATTGCCCTTTATTATGCACTCTCTGATTCCCCGTATCTCCTTCAGTAGCGTATTATGGTTTAATAACACGATTATACAGGGACAAAACCAGGATTAGTCTTTCGGTATTCAGGTGAAGCAATTTGTCTCTAACTGTTTACCCGGTATCTTAACGATTCTTTCTACATCAACATGATATCCATGCAGAGCATCTATAATATGTTGGTGATATGATTTTTTAATTAATCTATTTATCCATTGAATAATTTTGAAGAAGACATTTTTTCCACACAATTTTTGGAAAAAGTAAAATTTAATAATTATCCATCGAATCTATTAAATAACTTCACAATTATTATTATTATAAATTTAAGAACACTCGCTCTATTCATAGTTTCCCATCTCCCCTAAATAACTTGTTTTATTTTTTCTACATAATTCTGTCATTAAAACACAAAAAGGCTCCTCTATTATCACCGAAAAATAACACACAAGTTGTTTTTATTATTATAGTTGACACATTTAGGTGGTTTATTCTTTCAGTGTTTTTTTTTTCACAATAATTTTCACTTTATTTCGTTTTTTCTTCTCTCATTTTTTTCTATTTTTATATGCGTATTCCAATTTTAATGAAAATATAGGCTTTTGTGGTTGTACATCTTGTCCTAATGGCCGCGTTTATTATTTACTTCCTAGTTTTTGTTGTACTCTATATTCTTCTTGTATTTGTTATTATTATTTAAATATCTTTAAGCCCAAAGAAAACCGTTTTAA
The DNA here is from genome assembly GCA_004302925.2 of Cochliomyia hominivorax. Classification (NCBI taxonomy): domain Eukaryota; kingdom Metazoa; phylum Arthropoda; class Insecta; order Diptera; family Calliphoridae; genus Cochliomyia; species Cochliomyia hominivorax. Next base: position 78,518,300 of record PYHX02000467.1, read on the forward strand.
GGAGTTTTCACAGAATGAAATGTAAATTCCTTATAAACCAAAAATAAGAAGAAAAATTAATATAAACAATCAAGAATGCTTTATTCGGCTAAGTCGAATTTTCAGTACCCCCTCCCACCGCGAATGTGTGTGAAGTAAATACGTTATGTTTCCTACATACACACTCAGATATACACTTATAGATTTATAAAATATATAACGATTTATGACAGTAACATTTAGTAGGTATTTAAATTAGTTATATTCTTGGATATATCTTCTTTTTACTGAACCGATTTTGATAATTTTTGGAATATAAGCAAATTCCATTTCAATTTATCGATTAATAATTCAAAATTTTATTAAATTTATTTGCTTAAACTTAGAGGTTGTTTTAGATATCGGTTTATATCTTTTATTATACTACATTGATTTTGCTATTTTAAATAGGAGACTTCTCGGGATTATAGTTAGTACTCCACCAAATTTCGTGCAGGTAGACAGACAGACGGTCATTACTTAATTGACACAAATATTGATTTGATGCAGGAATATATATACATTATGGGGTCTGAGATAATTCCTTCTAAGCATTACACACGGAATGAAAAAGTTAATATACCCTCTTCACCACTTGTGGTGGTAAAGAATATAAAAACGAAATAGAAAAAAAAATGCGGAAATTTTTGGTTTGTTGTTGTCATATTGTGTTTTCTTTACTATTGTTATTTTCCGTTGACTTTTTGTTAAACAATTTACAAGACTAAAGCATAAGATAGAAGGAGGGAAAACAACAAAAAACAAAGAATAGAATGAACAATGAAGAAAAACAAGTCAAGCTTAGTAAAGAAATAAAACGAATAAAATGCGTTTCCTTCCCTTAAACAGGCATTTTGTGTAATACAACAAAGTATTGTCGCTGTTATTGTTTTTTTTTTTTTTTGTTGCTCTTTCCTATATTTTTGTGTCATCTTTTATACGAAAAAAAAAAACGCCACTGTAAGTGAAGGATATACTTTGTTAGAAAATTATAAGGACGGTTTCATATAATTTCAAGTGAAAGCTGGAATTACAACGTCCGAAACATAGGCCAATATATGAATTTTTCTTAGTTGTATTTCAACAGCTCCAAAATTATGCAAAATGTAAGATTTAAAAAGATTCCTACTTTTTTATTCAAAAAATTCCAATCCGAATGAAATTTATTTCAAATATAAAGTATTTGAATTTCGAAAGCATTTGTCCAGGGCAGAATTACTCTTGTGGTGGCCGTAATAGATTAACTGATTTTTTTGCTTTTTTTCATTTTAGCCAGTTTATGTCATTTTTTATTTACGCGAAAATGTACTGTGAAAAATTATTTTGCGAAAAATTAAAAGGAACGAAAGTAAAATAATAAAAATTTTAATTGAATTTTCAATTTAAACAATAAAATAATTCAATTCTGTTTTATTGGACTTTTTGATTTGGAGGTTTTGTTCAAAGGTTTGTATGTAGAATCGGAGAGAATTTGACCATCCATTTCAGTTAGAGGCAATTGGACTCGTTTGAAACATATATCATTAGTCCGTATATGCTGATGGTTTTAACAGAACGCACATTGGAATATTTTACATAATTGTGAGAGTTGTGTTTCTTTGCATCATAAGTTTGGTCAAGTTTTCTAAAAAAATAATGGATGACGAAATTCCATCGATAAATTTTTCGCAACTTCCTGGTCAAATATTTTATGCTTCTGATGCTCAAGAAAAAGGTTGCTACCATTCATTAGCTTGACTTGGCATCCAGTCAGTATTTATAACGAAGTTAAGGTCAGTGGAAAATATTGGCCTCTTTTTGTTACTGGTTAAAAACTTTAATGTTTGGAAGATTGGAGAAAAGACGCTCAAGCACATAATCATTAGAATTTCAAGACGGCCCCTTGTAGAATTTGATATTTTTATTTAAATATTATTTAACATATGCTTATTTAAAATATTTTCATGAAAATAACCTATATTAGAGATTAATACCATTTAAAATGATCAGATATAGTAAGTGGGTCCATATCGGAGCGGTCATTAATGATCCGATCCTCTTGTTCAAAAATTGGCATGCGGATTTGGACTGACATAGAAATTATTTTCTGCAAAGTTAATTTAAACATCTTAATTCTTTTGGGTTTTTTGAGAGAAGTCCTCATTTTGTGAGGCCATGAGAGCGATCCAAGGTTCAGTCCATTATTTTTCATGCCTACGTGAATCTTAAAAATCTGAACATTCAAGTTTAAATATTCAAATTTTCCTATGATCCTTATTTTTATAAAACAAAGTATAAATTCTTCTTTGGTTTAATATTTAACTCTGGTAGTTGACGGAGGGCGGTGGTTTATGTTATTTTGTGGAACTGTGTGTCAAATGTAGATTTTACTTATGTTTTCTGTCACCATTTATTTACTTGTGTTTTTTACATTAATTTTTTTTTTGTTTTTTTCCTACTTGAATTCGGAATGAGCCACTTTTTGTTGGCTGCTGCTGTTTTGTATCTTTATATTTTTTTTTTCACTTTTATAAACGTTTTTTTTATTGTGGTTTTCTAGTTTAAAAAATTGTGTTAAATTGTATTTATTCCTTTTTTTCTATTATACCGATTTTTTTTGTGACTTGAAGCTTCGCGTCTGTTAAACTTACTTTACAATTTACTTGAAAATTACATTTAATGTTTACCTTTCGTTTGTTTTCCCTATTTAGCAATTTTTTTCTTCTTCTTCTTCTTTATCAGCACCTTCTTTAATTTTGTTTCCTGTAAATTGTTAAATGTATTTTTCTTCACATTTTAACGCTGTTTAGGTTTTATTAAATTTAAACTGAAGAGAGGAAAAATATGTCATTACATTTATTTAGGTAACATCGGTATGGAAAATAAATTAACAAGGAACCAGAGATTAAAGACTTTAAAGCGTTTAAAACGATTTAATGGTCATTTTGTGTAGATTATTATTTTGTTTTTTATTATTTTTTATTTGTTCGGAAAAAATGAAAAGATTTTTCAAACTGTTGAATATAAATTAAATTTTTGAGTAGAATAAGTTCAAAAAGGATTAATTTTAAGAATTGTAATTTTAAAGTTCTTTTAAGCCATTTTAGAATTTTGTTACATTTGAACTAACTAAATTGATTTGGAGGAAAACCTGTTACCAGTTTGTCCTAGAGTCGAGATGTTGACTTCCAAAGTTGTTCATCTCGAGTACAAATATTTTTTCAAAATTTTATTTACGATAAGATTCAAAAAAATCTCTTGTAATTCTTGACAAAGATGCGTCTACAAACGTGGAATATATTATAACAGTTTAAAAGAAATTTAGACCAAACTATCAATTTTAAAAAAGGAAAATTAACAATTTTAAAAGTAAGAATTTAATATTCGGCTATGCCGAATCTTTCATACCCTCCACCACAAATGCGTGTAGGTAAATACGTTATGTTTTGTACATACACGTACAAACATATATAACAGTTCAAATTTTTTTAAATAAAACACAGGAACACTTAAAGAGTAAAAAAATTAATTTTATTTTTGACTATAACTTTTTATGTACTTAACCGATTTTGATAATTTTTGGAACGATATAAGGTATTTCTATAATAAATTCTCAGACCAAATTTCATTAAGCTCTGCCTATGATTGTGGATGTGAGCATGCTAACAACAGACAGACAGAATGACAAAGACACAGACGGACAGACATATCTAAATCGACTCAGATTTTGATTTAATACCAAAAAAAAAAAAAAAAATATATATATATATATATATATATATATATATATATATATATATATATATATATATATATATATATATATATATATATATATATATATATATATATATATATATATATATATATATATATATATATATATATATATATATTATTTTCTGAGATAATTCCTTCTTAGAATTACTCACGGAATGACAATGTTAATACACCCTCTTCACCGCTTGTGATTATGGATGGTATAAAAATAGAAATCTCTGTTTTTAGACCTTAATTAAGGTATTTAAATTTCGTAATAGTATCCTAATTTTGTGATTATTTAGTTTTCGAGTCATAACGCCAAAGCATTGAAGTGATAATAATTTTGTAAGTATATTTGTTTCTATTTCTTTTCGGAATAACTCTTATATCCAAATCAAGGTCCAACATTTTTATTTTATATATTTTTTCTTTATACATCTTCTAAAGCTTAAAGGCAATTTAATAGAAATTCTGAACCGATGACATATTTATTTGATAAATCTATAATTTCATTTACATTTCGATCTGTCCATATATAATGAATCTTGCTACTTATTATATATTAGATATTTTTAAAATATTTATAAATTATTAAATATTTTAAACCGGATTTTGAGATTGTCTCAGGTGTCGACAAATAAAGTTAGTTCTACTGGACCGATATTACTGAACCAACAAGTGGACAAACAAACAGGCGGACATAACTATTTAAAAAAGGTATGACTTCTGTTTTCGATTACAACTGGACACACTTTTTAGTAGCCAATACGAGATGGAAGGGAATAACAGTTGACTGTTATTTTGAGACAATATAACGATAACTACTTTATATGGACCCAAGTGAGATTTCAGCAAAACTCTGCTCTAGGAATGAAGTAAGGAAATTCTGCCAATCTTTTTTTGATTTTACTAACTCAGCAATCTTGAAATATATCATTATTTCATTGAAGTCCTATTTGATGATTTAAACTTTCCGATTTTAATATATAAGAGATATAAGAGAATTACTTCAATTTCTTGATACGATAATAAGTAAGTTAACTCCTCCTCTGTCATGATGTCTTGAGCGAACTCGGTAAAAATTGTTTCCAAATTTTTGACAGACTTTTTTTTTGTTAATTTGGGTTGAATTTTTCCTATTTTGGGTCCATTTCAATACATGAAATCATTTTATTCTCACATGGCTGTTAAATGGTGATCCATTATCTCAAGCATTATCTTTTTGACATTTCATTGAATTTCTTAATAAAATAACAAAAACTCTGATTAGGTATGAGAAGAATAACAACTCGTTGAGCCCATAATATTGTTAAGTCCATAAAAAGTATTATTTTGTTAACTTCTTTGAATACATTTAAACTTTAAGACAAATAACACAAAAATAACAAAAAAAACCCCAAAAAGTATGACATTATCACAAAAAGGTAAACATTTTTTCTTATTCCAAAAAAAAAAACATACTCCTTGACTCTTATTTAATAGTTTTCAAATTTGTAAAAAGGTGATTTCGGTGGTTGACAGGAAATTTAAATTTATGCAAAAAAACTAAAGTGTTTGTGGGTTTCTGTTGTTGGATTAGAGTATTTTTTCTATGGCATGTTTACATTTTTAAACTTAAGTTCCAAATAAATTTAGTGATTACCACTTAATCTATATGAACAAGGTAAAATGGTTACGAAAAAAATAAAGAAATCAAAATAAAATCCATATGACCCTTCTATATGCGCTGGAAGTTGAGAAAGAAAATTTATTTTTCTAAGGCTCCTGTTTATTTCATTTCTTACTTTGATTTATTAATGTGTAAATATTTAAATGTTATATTTTCACCTCTCTCTTTTACCCCCTCTTCTGAATTCACTAATCTTGTTATATGTTACGTGGTTACAACAAGAAAAAACAACAACAATAAAAGTTAAATTTTCAAGGACTTTTAAAAGGATATAGAAAATTGAGATTGGTGAGAATATTAAATATCCTACATTGAAAATAAATCACTGTGTAACTGAATAAGAATTGGAAAAAGAAATTTATTAGAATCTCAAGTAGAGTCAGAACTAGAATCTGATCTAGAATTTGAGCTTAAATCTGGACAAGAGTCCATATTGGAATTTTGAACTAAATTTTGAATTAAAATCTGAACTAGAATCTGTTCTTTAATCTAAACTAGAATCTGAGCTAAAGTAAGAACCAGAATCTGACCTGAAATTTGAATTAAAACTTAAATAAAACGGAAAAAGTATTTGAACTAGAACTGAACTAAAACTGAGCAATCTAATCCAGAATCTGAACAAAAATCTAAGCTAAAATATGAACTAAATTTAGAACAAGAATCTGAACTAGAAATGAACTAGAACTAAACTAGAACTGAACTAGGACTTGGCTTTAATACACCAACGATAAAATATACTTAATACACACACATTCACTCTTCTCTCTTGTTGGGCTTTTGAGAAAAAAATTAAAAACTTTTTCATTTTGTTAGCTTTTATCTTCAACATCCATGTGTTTGTTTAAGAGTTTAGGTTTTTGCAAAAAGAAATTTTAACCTTTTTTGCTGTAAATTTTTAAAAAGGTTGTTTTGTCTAACAGGGCAAAAAATTTATAAAAAAACCAACAAATTCAAGTCCTTGAGGCCACCTGTAGATATTTGTTGTTTCATTTCTTTCTTTCCATCTTATTCCACTTCTTAAATAAATATATATTTTCTATAATCTTATTTTGTAGGTGGTTGAGTTGCTGTTCAACTGTATTTGTATGTGTCTAAGAAAAAGATTTATATGTCTGTGTTCACTAAAAGTGAAAAGTAAAACTTTGTTACTTTTTATTTTCTTTTATTTATTTCTTAAACAGAGATAAAACCCCATTTTCTATATTTATTTAACAAAAAAAGGTTTAGTTTTTCAAAAAGTTTTTCTTGTTAAAATTCTTTTGCAGGTAAAAATGATTAAAATGGGAAAAATTCCAAAAAAATACAAAATTAAGAGATGATAAAAATATTTTTTTTCTTTTTCGCTTTTTGGATACAACAAAGGGTCAAGATTTTGTCTAAGTTTTATTTTATTAAAAAATGTTTACTTGGAATTTTCTAGATACAAATTAAATCTTTAATCGGTTAGAAAATTTTGAACGTGGTTAGAGGAAATAAATTTGAGTGATGGTGATGTAGTAATTAAAATTAAAAAAAATCCAGACAACTTAAATGAAAACATTTTAAAACAAAAAAAGATTTTATTATTAACATGATGAAAGAAATTAAGAAATTAACCGAAAATGGTTTTATTATACATTTATATACTTAAATAAATACAAAAGAATTTCACTTTCGAAATAAACGGAAAATGAGAAATATTAAATCGAGATGAACAAGTTAAGTAATTTTTTTTGAATTGATCCGATTGATTAGGTAAATTATTTAAAATTTACACTAGTGCATTTGCCTATAAACACATTTAATTTCTCCTCCATTTTTTTGTTTTATCTTTGTTCTTCTGATCCAAAAGTGTACTTTCTTAAAGTGTACAAAATTCTTACTTCTTCTAATCAGCTCTAACCCGACCCTGCCTATATGTGGACCAGAAATCAAGAAATTGTATTTTTTGAAAAATTTCCCTCAGCTTTGACTAAGAGTCATAAGGTTCACTTTTCCTTTTCAGACATCGTTATTACAAAATATTTGCTTGCAATCTAATTAATTTTTAATCTCTCTAAAATTCAAAAAAGTGGAAAAAATCATTTATTTCTTAAAAACAGAGATAAATAAATTTTGAGTAGAAGCAGACATATTTGTGGTTTATCTGCCATCATTATATTAAATTTCACGCAAATCCATTCAATCACTTAAAAGTTGCTGATTTCTTTCCGAAAGATTGTACAGACAAAATAGAAAGTTGCTTTGAAATAGTAAACCTATGAATATGTTCATGTAATAAAGTCTATTAATCATTTTAGTTACGTGAAACAGTTCAAATCAATGTTCCGAAATAACTTTAATAAAATCTAAAAGTTGAATTCAGAGAGTTCTCATTTTGAAGAAATTTTTAAAAATTACTTCTTAGCAAGATAATTTTTTTCAACAGAATACAAAATGTACTTTTCATCTTAATAACACTAATTCCTGAATAACCTCCTCTTAAATAAAACACCGCAAATTTCTTCAGAATTTATTTAAAATTTCCTTCTTTTATTCCCTTTTAATTAGTCAGACCACTTGGCTTAAAACAATACAAAATGTTTGTCATAGAACATATTTGATATTTATATAAAATAACTAGTTTTTTACCCGGTGCGCTTTGCTGCACAAAAATTTTCCTCAGTCTTAGATCTCGAAAGAAATTTCACAAATCACAATGTATATTAAAAAAAGTAATTGCGACCAAAATTCTCAAATTAATTAATATTTGCGTTGTATGGGGACTACTTCTCTCGGTGATCCTATTCATCCTATACTTTGTCCAGTAAAACAGAAAATTGAGAAAGTAATTGAGACTATATATTAGAACTTTCGTTTGTATAATTCGATCATCAAATTTGCTTTATATGGGGGGTATCTCTTCCCTAGTTCTATCGCAATTTGTTACATCCTAATTTAATTTTAGGTATATTGAGATCATTCTGTGAAAATTTCATCAAAATTGGCCCACCCGTTTTGGAGTCTACACATATATATATACACATCCTATTTTATGTATATAGATTTTCAAACAAATACAATTTTATTCATGTCAATCTGGAAACTAAAGTGAATTTTATAAAAAGTGAAAAAGAAAACACTGTAAAATTTCACCAAGAATATTTAAAGGAGGGAAAATAAAAATGTTTGTATATAAAATATATTTGATACAAAACATTTAGGGCTGAGAGGAGGAGAGTGGAGGTGGATGATATAAATTTTGATTAATAATAAAATGCTGTATTTGACACATGCTGTGCCAGTGATTGACACTTAAAAGACTTTAATAGGCCATCATGAATTGACATTTATGGGAAAACCAAAAAAGTATAAATAATAATTTGCTTTTGGGAGACATTATTGCTGGTTTTAATTTTTCTATATGATTTTATTGGCGTATTTTTCATTTCTTTGTTGTAATTTTTTTATTATTTAACATTCGTTTATTATGACAAACAAGTGAAAAAATAATATAAATTGGCAGTTTATAAGTGACAATAAATGTTTAAAATTAAATTAGATGACCACTGGGAAATGGCTAAAGATATTTTCATTAAATAATAAGGATATTTGTAAGGATTTGATATTTTTAAAGAAATATGGAATTATGATTTTAGGAAATATTAAATTTATCATTCCGTATGTGACACCAAGAAGAAATCATCTTAGATCCCATAAAGTATATATAATCTTACATCAAACTAAAATGTCCGTCCAACTCTTTGTCTGTCTGTTGCCTGAAACATTTTCACGCCCAGAATTCAGCGAAATTTACCACATTGTTTCTTTTTATTCCAGGCGATTTCCTATTTTAAACCAGCTTTATCGTTTTATTGCTAAAAAATAATGGACCGATATCAGAGATAACCTCAAAATTTTGAAACAGAAACTTTTCTAATTTTTTCAACAAAATCTGTTTGCAATCTTAGAGATAATTTTCTGAATATTGACATATATTTATTTTAATACAACTATAAACCCAAAGAAATTAGATTGTACTGGGGTCATTATTTCGTCAAATATAAGATCCCTTCCCGGAATATGGTGTATAGCTTCTAAAATTTGGCACAATTACTAAAGGTCTGGAATATGAATACATATTCTGCTATAGCTCCTTTAAAACGGCCCATCCCGAAAAACAGGTTTGAGCTTAAAAAAACAATTGAATATGACAAATGAAATAAAAATTAGACACAATTACTCTCCTGAATATACATTATCAACTTTAACAATATCAGTTCATATTTTACTATAGCTTTCATATAACGCCTCTTCCTGAAAAAATATATGAGCTTATGAAACACTTAAATAGAAACCACTTCCATTGAAATTTAACACGATTTTTCCAACTGTCTCTCACACATTAATTTTTATATGAAAAATCTTAATCCATATTTGGCTGTAGCTCCTATATAATCTCCCTTCCTCGAATATCCGAAATTCAGCTTAATTACTTTTCTAACTGTCTCCAATATATGTTATTAATCTGACCAATATCGGTCCATATTTCGCTAAAGCTCTCACATACATTTCAAATTTCTGTTCTTTAACATTATTTTCCTTAATAAACAGATAATTTCCAGAACATGTTGCCATATTTCACTATATTTTTGGAAGAGCCCATTTTCCGTAAACGACGTTTAAGCCAATGAATGAATAAGTCTTGAGCATGATGTTAGTAATGGAGGTTATTTAATATTTGGAACAGCTGAATACAGCATTCTTACTTGTTCTTTTTTAACTTTATAATTTTTTTTTTATAACAAACTTATACTTTATTGCCAAAATTATAACGAATTCAAATAAAATTTCGAACAATAGAAATTCCACAAAATTTTTAAACAATAAATATTAAACAAATAAACGAAAGACAAATACAGAATTTAAAGGAATTTAAAAATTATATGAGAAACTTATTGAAGAAGGAACAAATAAAAATGAAACGCATGAACAGCTGATTTTTATTAGGGTTTATGCTGCTTGTCAGAGTGAAATTTTTTAAAGGAATGTAAAGGATTTTGTTCATCTAATTGAAATAAGAATAAGGAATTCATCTATATTTCCTTCAGAATTAACGTACTGAAAATACACTTTTTAAAGTTATTTCATTCGGTTTGGAATGTGTATATTTTTCAGGGAAAAAGAAAATTTTTGAACTCGTTTTATTCGATTTGGAATTTTTTGTATATCCAGTAATGTTTTTGGCATTTTATTTTTCGAGAAAATTAAAAATTTTATGTTCTTCATAAAATTTTCACTCACTTTTTCTTTAAAAAGTGTAAATATTCATATCAGTTCGTAAAACACACCAGCTCTTATCTTGTGAAATTTTTTTAAAATATCACCAATAATTCAAAAGTTACAGAATCGCTATTTTGTTGAAATCAGACGAAATAACCGCAAGAATTCTTTTTCCGAAGTCATTTGTATATAACACCAATTTTCGACCCGGCACGAGATCATAACAGCGCTTGGAAAGTGAACTCAAAACTAATAAAGATAAACTGTAGGTGCAAAGTTTTCGTTCACCAAAATTATGGACTTTGTCCCTTTTAGCTACCAATTCATACAGAGACTTCTAATCAAAATTAATGTGTATTAGGTTGGGTCGGTCTCAATACAAAAAAATTGTTGTGCTAGTCGCCCTCTAGAATGAAAGAATAGTTGATGCTGTTTTTCAAAAATGAAAAAATTATTTTATTTTGCCACGCCCCCTTTTTGTTATTTTATTTTCCTTTCTTTTAATAGCAGCACCATTCCTAGTCCGATCGAAACAAATTATATATTGTTGTTCATGTTTTGAAACCAGCTACATTTTATGCCTTTAAAGTATTAAAATCCGACACCATCTTCCGGTACTCACTTCTAGCACTTCGGGTCCTTCCACTCTATAAAGTTCCACTACTTACATATGTGAAGAATCACCTTTTACGACATGGTAAATGAGGTATTTAAAACATTCGGTTTTTCGATCATAAACGAATTTTAGGACGATTTGAGAAATGTCCATTTATTTCACCATATAAAGCGTTTTTGAAAAAATTTATTTTATTTGTCGAAATAATAACTCGTACCAGTAGCTCGTAAAAGAAAAAATAGAAACAGTCACCGCCAAGAATGAATGAATAGTTCATGCTGTTCAAAGAGGTGCAAAACTATTCTTTTCCATCTCCTACAATAGAACCCTTTATGTTTTTATATACAATGACGCCGCTTTCAGTCTGATCAAAAGACATTGTAAGTCTTTGTTAGTGGTTTAGAAAGAGCTAAATTTTGTTCTGTGTTAATTTTTAAATTCTTTGTTAATTTCTAGAATAAGCTTTTGGTCTGTAATATATTTGGTTATAACTCCCCTATAATTCTACTTCCCGGAAAAGAAGTTAAGTGCAAGAGGTTCTAAAACATGAACTAACTCTTGATGGAATATCAAATTATTAAAATAAATAATTTTCCCAAAATAATTTCACTTTGTTTACCTTGTCTCTGTAATTTTCAATAAATAATATTTAGCAAAATCCAAAAATATAATGCCATTTCGAGAAAACTGCCAAAGAAATTGGATAAAAAAGTGACACCAATCCTTTTGAAATATTCACAAAAAACCGAAGAATGTGGTCGAAATAACACTAAAGTACGTTAAAATTAATTTCAATTGAAATGTTATATTTCTTGCTACAATTTATGAAAAAGAGCCGAAATTGAACATTTAAACTTTCAAAAATCTCGGTCTCGGTCGTTTTGCAACCGTCAAAATTCTTATAGATTTATACCCTACTAAACCGTAGGAGGTTGCGTTATTAAGTGCACCGTTCGACTCAGAACCATTTTAACGATGTTCATCTGCCCATCCGGCGGAAGAGGCGTATACTTAATATAATTTACAAATATTAAGTATACGCATTTAACTTGAAGAAAATAAACATGAATGTTTTTTATGTAATTTCTTGTTAACCAATTACAAATTTTTGTGTTATAACCACATTTCCGCTTTTCAATCTTTCATTTGTATAAAATTTCATCAATTTATCTGGTGGTTAATTTTTTTGCAACAAAAAATATTTTAATTAATTTTTTACAATTTCTGAGAATCCATTAAACAGATACATTTTTTACAATTGAGAATAAAATTTATATGAGATTTGAGCAAATTAAAATTTTATAACTTTTTATCAAACGGCGGGAAAGAAAATATATTCTTTAAAAAAATCAAAGCAAATAAATATATGTTACAATCGTAACATATATTTATTTGATTTACCTTTGACAGAATTTAATACAGTTATAATTTTGGAGAATTGGAGAACATTGTCATCAACTTCCGGACGGGCTGAAAATATCATATTGTTTTCAAATTTAAAGACATTCGTTTACGTATGATTAATTAAAATTTCAAACATATTACTCATACGTAGGATGAAATAATATTTGAATTCCATTAACAAATGAAAAATTATAATTTCAACAGAAGAGATTATAAGGTCGAATGCTTTGTCCAAAATTCATTAAAAAAGAATGTGCAATTGTTACAACCAATATCAATGATACAACTCTGAAATCCAGTGAAAAAGATTACGTCGTCAACAAACATTGCACAATTGTTAGGCAGGATAACTCATAGTATTTCAAAAGGAAAATTAAATTATTCTGAATGGCTAATCCGATTCTATCAAATAGTGATAGCTGAGGCAAGTTTAATTTTAAGCTTGACCTTTTCAGAGCATACAGAGACCTATCCACAGAGTCCCAAAGTAAGATACTTCAGATCATAAAAATATCTAGAAATTCTTAAATATTTATATTAATTCCTTAACGAAATCAAAGTTTTTATTGTAATAGTACAATCTATATTCCAATAATAAAAAGATTGCTCCCCAATATCTCATTAATCCTTTACAAGTTCCAGTTCTGAAAATCACGTTTACGCGCATATGACTGAGGAAATATTCGCATTCCGATTATTTACCTCCAAATAGAATCTGTATGTCTAGGAAATACTACGATAAATTTTAGATGAATCGTTCTATAATTTATTAAAACTGTCATGTTACACCGACTTCCGAAAGTCTGAGTAATTCGCCTTAGATTTTGATTTCGTGCAAGAATATACATATAAAACTTATCAAAACTTGAAAACGATTTTATAGATACTCTTTTGAAAAAAATCATTTTACCACCAAAGACAATCACAATAAAATTAATAAAAAAACAATGAAATTATTTAATCAAACTAAATAGTAAAATTTAACCTCAAAAAAGGTTATTAAAAGCAATGAGAATTTTAACACAATTCACAAACAATAAATACTAAATATATGTCTGTGTATTAGTAACACATACATATGTATAAATAATATTAAAGTTTATAATAAATATATACAAACGTATTTTTAGTGGTTTTTCGGTTTTGTTTAATTTTACACACACACACACACTCTCACATAATATTGTATGCTTTTTATTTCATAATTTAATAATAAAAATTATAATTTCATCATAAGTAGTAAAATACTAATAATAATTATAGTTGTTTTTGTGGTTTCACAAGTAGTGGAATAAAAACAACAACAGAAACATAATGACAATAATAATATATTATTAAAGATTATAATGATAATTATAATAAAACATTATTATTAAATACTTATAAGAGTTTAAGGTTAAACTTCGAAATTTTCAAAAAACTCATAAGAGAGAAAGAGAGTGAAAGAGACAAAAAAGGAAACTATGGTTGTATAATATATATCAAATAGGTAAGAATGTTATACTCGAAGCATCAATACCCTCCACCATAAATGCTTCTGAAGTATATACTCACACATTCATATATACACTCACTTAATGAGTTATAACATTTGTTATATTTTTGTTTATAGCATCTTTTTACTGAAACGATTTTGGATTTTAAGATTGGTAATGAGGTACATATAACATTATAATACTGGAAAATGTTATTAAAATTAGTCGATTTATAACTGACAATTTTACAAAAGATTTTCGCTTAAACTTAAAGGTTGTCTAAAAAAATAGGTCTATGTCTTTCAATATACTGAACCGATTTTACTTCTCAGGACAATAACATGTACTCAGACCAAACTTCATTGAGCGCTGCAGATAATAGTGGATGTAAGCATGCCAACACCAGGGTTATAATAAGGTTATTTGAACACAAGTAAGGATGCTATATTCGGCTATGCCGATTCTTCAATATTCTACACCACAAAGGTCTAAGAAGTAAATAGCACACATTTATACACTCCTAAATGCAAAATATGCATGAAAATTTTCTGAATTATACCAAAGAAACTTTAACAGTTTATAAAGTCATTGATATTTTTGACTTTAAATTTTTTCCTACTGAACCGATTTTGATTAACTTCGGAACGGTAATGAGGTGCGTATATCTTAATATTATGGCGAAATTTTATTTTAATTTTTCGATTAATAATTAACACGTTTACGAAAGCTCTTCCCTTAAATTTGGTGGTCGGATATCACTCTATATCTCTTAACATAAAGAACCGATTTTGCTGCTTTTAAAGGACAAAAAAAATACTCAGCCTAAATTTAATAAAGCTTTATCTGACAGACAGACAGACAGATGGAATATATATACATAATGCTCCTTCAATGATTTCTGCTTAGCGTTACATATGAAATGACAAAGTTAACATACCGTCTTCATCACTTTTGGTGGTGGAAAGTATAACATATGAAAACAAATTTGATAAAATTTAATAGTTTTTCAATTTTATATGAAAATGTTTCCGTATTACAAAAATTCGCCTAAAGATTAGTTTTTTCTGATTGTTTATTTCATGAAAACCTCTCACACAATCATTATCTTGTCTCTAAACCAATCAATCATTTATTTTACATACACATACATATTCATGTATGTTTGTATATATTTCTCATTTGCTATAAAATATTAATAAATAATTTCCCATATCAAATATCATTATGAAATATATAATTATTTTGAAGTTCATTATTGTCGTTGAAATTTCAATAGTTTGTTTATCAATTATATGTCTTTATTATGTTATGTAATGCATTTGATTTGATTTTATATTTATTTTTCATTTAATTCAATTTTTCTAGCAATTATTGGCATTTGGAAATCATAATAAGTGTCCTGATTTGTTTATTGAAATGACAATATAATTCTTTTCATTAGATAGAGGGAGAGAGAGAAAGAGAGAAAGAAAAATATGAAAAAAATAATATTGAATATTTACAAAGTATTAAACAAAATGTCATGCACTGAAATGTAAAATCGCTTTAAGCTATAACAGTATGAGGGAATTCAAATGAGGACAGTTCAAAATTTAAATTATTATAAAATTTAAAAATTTATATATCATAATATTGTTTTCATTTTATAGACAAATAATATTTTGTGAAACTTGAATCCACTTTCACTTTACGTATTATATCGTCGCTCTACACCGGATCAGGTTTATATCGTCTTGTAAATGCAGCTAATTCCAATCTATGATGCATTGCATTAACCACAATGCAGCCTCTCATTTTCCCATGCGAAAAAAGCCACATCCATTAGAGAGTTTTCTAGAACTTTTTTTGAAAAGTAAATCTTTTGCAGGTCCTGGCATTAAATTAACTGTTTCTAAATTGATTTGAAAGAGTATAGGTCTCTTTTTTTGGACGTATTCGGTAACACTTCGAAATTGGCCACTTTGGGTAAGTTGATTTGGAAAAAAATCGTCGAAATCTTTGTAAATAGTCGTTGTAAATCTCTATAAAAAAACCTTAAGTTTCATGTATATTTAATTCGAAATAAATTCGAACGCATTTTTGCCCATTTATTTATATCTCCAGAATTGATTGCTCGGTCCCCGAGCATAGGGACCACTTCGGTAATGAACAGACCCACAAGATATGTAGGAAAGTTTCTACGTCTAATATATTCAACCGTCAATTGTAATTTATCTTGGTCATATGAGGAACGTGACTGATTTTTGAAATCGCTAGATTTATAAATCATATATATTTCTTATGATTCACTAAAATTTTACAGAACTTAATGGTCAAAACTTTATCTGATTTTAGTTCTGGAATCTCTGATATCATCTTTCGCAAACCGGTATAAATAGAAGTGCATTATCCTTTAATGAACATTATCGCAGATGTAATAATTTATAAGAGGAAAGTGTTTTTAGCTGCAGTGTGAAATCATGGTCATACAATCCACAGAAATTGATTCCTGGGCAACAACTTCCAGGATTTTTTGGAGAGCATTACAGGAAACCGACCTACTTAAATATCTCACAGTGACAAGGTTAAAATAACATTTACTCTTTTATATTATTCTAATTGCAAAATATAGCACCCACTTTAAGATATATCTTTTTACTCAGAATCATTATCTGAGGCGATTTAACGATATCTGTTCATCAGTTCGTCTGTCCATGTGAACGTTGTGAACTCAAAAGGTCGCAATTTTTTAGATATGAAATTGGGTATATGTTACTTTTCAAGTTAAAAAATAAAGCCTATTGAAATTGGGGCCCAATTTTTTAAGGTAGCTCCCATATAACTGTCCTCCCGGAATAGGGTTTTAAGATCATAAAATTCCTAAATATAAATATTTTAACAAAATTTAGCTTAATATAATTTAAATCGACGTGCCAAATTATGTTAGGATCGGTCCATTATTGCTCGTAAGTACTATACAAGCTCCCTTCCAAATAAGTTAATATAATCTAAAATCCATGGACCATCAATTCATCTAGCTCCGATAAAACTCCCCAGAAGAAATCCATATTAAACACATGAATTTCACATAAATGTTAGTTTCACAATAATGTTCGACACACTTAAGAATAAATCAAAAAAGCGAATTATACGAGGGTCGTTCACAAATTTTTCATAGCTGTCATTTACAACCAAAAATGTGATGTAATATATTACATAGTCGAGCTTAACTGACTATAACTTTTTTATTTGTGTTAAATTGAATTGAAAATTCGTAGGTGGAATTAAATCGAAAGAAATTCAGTCTGATTTATAACATTTTTAAGCCAATTTTTGTTTCTCATTCCAATTCAATAAAATTAGTATGAAGCTTAAGTTTTTTTTTCTTTTCGCTTGACCTCATGTTTTAAAAATTCGGCATAGCCGAATATAACATTCTTACTTGAATAACTTTAATTTGAAATTCTCTATAATATAAACCAAATGAATCTCATACTCGTTGTTACATAAATTACTAAGAGAGATTTTTCAATAAATTATATTCCCAATTATTTCAACCAAATACTGTTTATTAAACTAATAGTTGGCAAATCCCTTCAACAGATTTTTGATTGTTGTTATTGGGAGCAAATGAATAAACTACAACTAACAGAATACAAAACATTGAACTATAAATATTAAAAACCAGTTGGAAATTAGAAAATAAATGTACAAAAAACCAAATAAACAACAACAACGACATCTAAAATAAATATTATTTGTTTATTTTCATGTGGTTTGTGTTGAGGCAAAAATTAGCTAAACAAAATTGAATTTCAATTTCGAAAAAAATTATATAAATTCATATCACAATTTCCACACACACACATTTACACGCATATGTTTAATATGCAGCAAATTTATATACAACACACACATTAAACTTATAATTTGTAAATGTATTAAATTTAAAACCTAAAACGATTAAAATGGATTTAATTTTGATTTTTTTTTTTTTTTGCAGTTTTTTCTCGTAAATACTTTTTTAAATTTTTATTGATAATTCTATTTAAAAACAATTGTCATTTCGTGTTGTAGTTGTTAGGCAGTTAAAACGGGATTTTGTTTTATTATTATTATTTTTTTCTTCATATATCCATAGAAATGTCCTTGTATTTGTGTATGTATTTTCAATATAAAATTGCACTTTAGTGGACATTCAATTTAATTTATATGTTGCATGATTTTAGGCTGTAGAATAAACGGGAATTCATTTTTTCGTTTGTTTGATTGTCAGAGTGAGTTTATGAGTGTGTGTGAATTCATTTTGTGTTTTTTTTTCTATTTGTTAACATGATGTATTGAATTGAACATGAAAAACATTTTATTTTTAATTTCACACACATATAGATTGATATTTATATACTAAGATTCCTAAGGAGGGATATGAGTTAAAATGGGCAATGGGATAGTAATTTTGGGATCAAAAGTAATCCTTCCAAAATATTTAAAAATTAGAATGAGATTCATACGCAAAATTTCGAAACTCACTGTCAGCTATATCGTCACAGACGGGTTTTCCGTTCGTCAATTAGGAGGAAAAAATAATGCCTCACATTTGCTGATTCAGTTCTGTCTTCCGAACTCTACGCTTATGATTCTGTGGCCTTAGTTAACCACTCTTTTGCCTTATAGAAAATTAGCTTCAGCAGGAATTAAGACTTTTTGAGATTGGAAAACCTCTCATTTTATAATCTTCAGTTTCAGTTCACAATCTTCTAAACAGCGAATTCAAATCATGACCTCCGAAAGAACAAATCTCTGAGACGAATTAATGCAAATAGATTCTTTTCAAAGGCGTTTTAACTTCAGCTGAAATTCGTTAAAATGAACATTATTTGTTTTTTAAACAGTGGGTTTTCTTTAAAACAATAAAGGGTTTGTCACTTTGTTTCCAAAAATACAAGTCCGTAATCCTATAACTCACATCACTTCTATTTGGAAAAGTAACTTGTTAAGTTACCGAAAATTGGCGACTTGGAAGATTAAAATTAATGGAGAGGAATTATTATGCTTAGCAATTTATAGAAGATGTTGTCAATTATCATACAGGGAAGACTTCAAAGCAAAAATGGAGAAAAAACAACTAGACGAACAGGCAATTTTATGGCTCTACAAAAAGAGGTAGATAAAGAAAACATTCTACAAATTATAATAGAACTGCCTCTCCATCGTACTGTACTTGCTGTACATTGATTTCAGGAAAACCTTCGAAACAATCGGACGAACTAATATGTGAAAAGTGTTGCAAAGAAAATGAGAACCACAGAATTTATTGCGAATCATCAGAGATATGAACGAGGATGTGCTGCTTTTAAAACAGCAATGTCAGCAAACTATTTCAAACAAATAAGCCTGTCACAATGGTGTTGGATGATATAATAAATAAAGTCTTTTCAGAGAGTGAGGTAATCTTCAATCAGATTATTTGGATTATTCAAAACAAACTAAACTCAGTATATTGAACGCATGCGTAAAATCAAAAATATTGTACGTAATTGAAATTTGGTTCGTTTTAAACACCATTACGCAAAAACTAAAGATTTCCATCAATATAGATCCTTGGAACAAAAACAACCACGTAACTATTATAATACAAATAAAACGTAAAAATTAGAGATGCATCGAACATTCTACCAGAAAACTCTCTGAATAATGACGTTTGAGTGGAATTCTCAAAGTAATGGAAGCAGTGGACGGCTGAGAAACAACTGGAAATGTTTGATACTCCAAGATATATAATAAAACAATCCTTCAATGGGAAGTAGCAAAACAACTGCAGCAAATCATAAATTTTCAAGTTACTTTTCAGAAGATATAATTGAAAAATAATCCTATAAAAGACACACTCTTTTAAAATGCGACGTAAGTTGTCTAATGAAATTTTTGTAAACGAGGAATCACTTCAATAGCACCCTTGGATAACTGGACATACTAATCAGCATTTTATATGAAAAGTTGTTCTTTTGCTTTAATTTTTTTATAATAAAAAGTTCTACGAACTGCCTGATCAATTCCTTTGATTTTCATTTTCCCAACCAGACCCGGACAACTATTTTTATAACCTAAAATTGGTTGAAATTTAATTATTTAATAATGTTTATTATATAACTGATCATCTTCCTTATATCCCACAAAACTTTTAACTCTACAAATTTGCTTTAACGTTTCGTTAAAAAAAAATCATTTTTTTACAACTACAAACAAAAATTTACACTTGTCATTGGCTGCTTTTAGGCGTGAAAAAAACGTGTTAATTATACGCCATGGTAAACCATTACAACAACGTACAAATTAACACAAAAACACACACACACATACATACATATACAAACACTTACATTCAAACACTTTTAAACACTTATTCACTCAAACAAAACATTGCAATACAATTAAAAATATGTTTAACTTTAACAAAAGTTTACAACGAATTCAATACGAAATTTTAACAAAAAAAATATATACACAAATACATGTACAAATATTGTCACTATATGAGTGAACGAATGAATGAATAAATGAATGGCTGACTGACTGTGCAAGTGAGTGGTGAAGTGACAAGTGTTTGTATGTGTGAAAGTGTTACATCTAGTGAAATTCATTGGACTTTATTATTATTTTTATTTGTAAATGTTATAATTAATTGTTGGCTATTTGTTATTGTACATGAATTACAATCAAAATAACAACAAAAAAAGAATTAATTAATTTTTCATAATAAAAAAACATTAAACGATAAAAAAAATTGTTAAAAAATAAATAAGTGTATTAAATAAATTTAACAGAATAAAATTCTTTTATTTGAATTCATACACTCAAACATGATTTATTTATATCAATTAAATAAATTGAATACGTTTGAAAAAAAGGAAAGTTTTTTCATTAAATTGAAAATTTCATTGATTCATCCATCTAAGAAAAACCTTTTTTGTGTAGAATGAGGAAAAATATTTGAAAGTAATGAACAAAACTGGAACCTGCACGTTCAAAACTAAAAGGTTGGTGTTTGATCAACAACACATACAAAATACATTAGTTAAATTTTGACAACATTTCCATTGGAAATGGATATTTTTATAACAACGCAAGAGAGTCATCACAAAACGGTTTTTTTTTTTTGAAATAACTTTTTTTTAAATATTCGAAATATTGAACAATTTTTAACGAAATTTCACAAGGATATTTTTGAGGTTATATTTTTAGTGGGGCCACTAATTTAAAGTTTCTTAAAGTTGAAACTTTTTTATGAGAGGCAACTAACAGTACTTTTCCAAATTAAACAAACTTTTTCTTATTCTTGTGATTTGATTTATTCATGTGATCAATTGTTCTTGGTGCTATATTATGTGGAATATTTCTATAAAAGCAGACATGAAATTTGGTTTAAAAAAATTACCAAAATAATGTATTAAAATTTAATTTTCCTATAAATAAAATTCTCTAATTTAATCAATAAATTTTATAACGTCTTGAAGTCGAACTTAAACCTAATGGAAATATGGTGGGTATACACGGCCCGTAAAGTTTATTCAAATAATGTCAAAAATGAAAGCATAATGACTATAACACTGCTAAAATATAAATCAAGTGCGTCTGGAAATTGACTCTGAGACTGATAAACTTGAATGCCATTAAAACAAGAGTAAAACTACAAAATTAAGTAAAATCAATCAAGAATGCTACACTGTGTTGTACCAAATCTTCAGTACCCTCTATCAGAAATGCCTATGAAGTTAAAACGTAATGTTTCCTACATACACACAGACATATACAATATATAAAAATATAGAGAAAAACTTAATGAGTCACAAAATTATTTATAGTTTTGGTTATATTTTTTATTCTAATTAACCGAATTTCATAAATTTTTAATGGTTAATATTATGGCAAAATCCAATTTTATCTAATTTCTCGATTTATAATTAACAATTTTACTAAAGTTTTCTGCTTGAACTTAGAAGATACCCCAGATATTCACCTATATCTTTTAATATACAGAACCTATTATGCAGAACTAAATAAGAAACTTTTCAGGACTATGACAAATATTCAGGCCAAATTGGCCTCATATTTTTGCCGATGTGAGGGTGCCAACAATAAACAGATGGACAGCCAGAAGGCCAAAACTCAATCGACTCAGATTTTAATTTAATACAAGTACATATATAAACATTATGGGGTATGGGATGACAAAGTTATTATACCCTCTTCGCCAGTTGTGGTGGTGGAAGGTATACAAATAAAATGAAATACAAATAAAGTTTCTTGGTAGTAATATTTTAAAATAAGCTGGTTTTAAATAATAGTTACGAAAAATTAATAAACGACCCGCGTATAATATAATTTTCTGATTTACTCCTAACTGTGCATTAATATATGAAATTTGTGCGCTTTAAAATTAATTTCGCTGGAGGTTTGTATGAAAGCTACAAAAAATTATATACCGACCCTCGTATAATGGTAAACTTATATTTACATTAAATTGGTAAGTTTTTATTTACACTACCAACGTTTATGTGAGATTTTCGCTCTTAAAAGTAATATTTGAAAGAGAGTTTGTATAGTACCTATGAGAAATAATGGATCTACCCTCGCATATTTTGGCACATCGTTTAAGAATATTTTAAGACTAATTAATGTCAAATTTTGTAAAAATCGCATTTAATTCAGGACTTTTATGACCTTAAAGCCCTATTTCGGGAAGAACATTTGTATGTTAGGTACCTGAAATATTGAACCGAACATGACCATTTTCAATAGGCTTCAGCCAAAATAATAATATGTACCCAATTTCATGGCAATATCTCAAAAATAACCATCTGTAGAATGTCCACAACGTATATATAGACAGCCAGCCAGACAGACGAATGGAGGGACATAGTCAAATCCTTCTAAGTCGAACGGTATATTTAAAAGTGGAGGTAACGCCATTTCCTTGCATGTTATAAACATCAACACAAACGCATAGGCATACTATGGTGTAAGTATTTTCTTGTTTTATTAAAAAATTTAAAAATTTACGTATTTTTAAGTTATTTTTAGAAATTTACTGAAAAAAAGTAATTTTTTTAAAGAATTTTTCCCCGGATTGTTTTTTTAAAGAGAGAGTTTATATCCAGTCATCTTAACATTTCCACTATTTTTTATATATCAGTTTAATATTTTTCCAAATTTTTACTACTCTTCAATCAATAAATTTATATATTTTTATGACTTGCAGACCCTCTTTAGTGGCTTTTTTCCTCTACTTTGTTCTGTAAGTCTTCTGGATTATTTAATTTTTCAAAGCATCAAGTCAGACGCAAAACACTCGAACTTAAAATATAAAAAACTCTTAAAAAAATTTAAATTAAAAGAAAAAAAACGTCAGCTTAACTGAGCGTAGAAACAATCAAGTTTAATCGCGATAACAAGTAAACGTCAACAACTATAAGAAAATACAAAGAAAAGTAAGAGAAATAAAAAACGACCATTAAATAGAACCAATAATAAATAAAAAAATCATAACAAAAATAACGGAAAATCATAAATTTTGTTGGAAATTGAAGAGGAGTGAGCAAAAGCATAAAAACCTAATAGAAAGTTACAAAAATAAGACTAAGTCAGGCAATGAGTGGGCAAAAAAATAATAATTCCATGTTTTTGTCTAAAAGAATAGTGGGGAACAAAATTAGAGAAACAGGAATTTTATTTCATTAAAATTTTAAAAGTTTTGAATCTTTAAAATATATTGCGATTTCTTTCTCAACTTGATTACTTACGACTATTTTCATATTTTAAATTAAAAAAATTAGAATCTTACTAAATAATTTTTTATTTTATTGTAATAGTTTTGGTGTTCACTGTACAATAAGTTAGAAAAAAAGCTTATGATGACTTTACATCCCACAACGTCATCCTTTATGCACACGCAATAGCAATAACATCTTTCATGAAACATCTAAATAAAAAGGAATTTTTATGGTATTCCGGTATAGACAGGACCTTAACTCACTTTTTATTCCTGTTTTTCACTCTCTTCTTGTGTTATTTTATTATCAATTTCCTTAGAGAACATTATTGCTAAAAAAAATAAGAAAGAAGGTACAGTAGGTCAAAACGAACTATATAATGCACTACATTATATAATTGGCTTTATATATAACCTGGGGAAAAATATGGAGCGACCTTCATAGAAATTGGTTCCGTTAGTTTTTCATGCATCAATTATTTCAATTTCATAAATATCAAAGTGGTTTTTTCCATTTCGAATTGGGAGAAATATGGAACCGATGATCGCTTTATATATTATTTATTATTATTTAAAAGCTTTATTCTGATGTTAATACAATCTCATATGTTGGATTCTATAAAGAGATCTTAAAGGTAGCAAACCTTGAAGCCTATAAAAATCATCACTATGTTTGCATCTATCACATCAGCAGGACAGAAGGACAAATATCATGAAATCTGCTCATAAAAAGATTCTAAGTCCATTTTTACATTTTAAAGATGCAATAAGACTATTCTTTTCAAGCGTTATAAAAATCATAACATTCCGAACATTTAGCGAACAAAAAATTACTAAAACTCTTAGCAAATTTTTCCCATTAAAAAACAATTTTTAACGAAACATAATAACAAGCAAAAAATGAAAGAAAAGCCAACTCAAAACGGAATTTCCGCTTATAAACACACTATTCTGTTTTTTCCAATTTCTGCCTCATACTTGATTTATGAATTAATGCGAAGGGTGATTACAATTTTTTTCTGAAAAAAATTTCATTGTTAACAATTATTTTTATTTTGTTTTTCAATAAAAGTAATATTTCATCTACCACTTTTTCTGTAGTTTTCAATAGACTGCACGATAGAGACATGTTGAAAATTATCAGTTTTAAACCAAAAAAAAAATTAACAATAATTTTTTTTCTACTTCCGGTGAAAAAAACTAAATCTGTATTTTTCACAAAAAGAAAAAAAACACTCATTTGAGTTGTCGTTGAAAGTGTCATAAATATTTTTTAAATTTATGTTTAAGGTGATAAGAAAAAAATCCTCTGAAAAATTAATAATTTATTTAAAAGTATTAAAAAAATATATTTGTGTTTATAAATATATTGAATTAAATAAGATTAATTATTTTATTTTAAAATATTGAATTTAATGAAAAATAAATAAAACTACATTTTTATGTTATTTATTTTTAAACTGTTTAAAATTAAGGTTATTTTCATTATTGGAAAGACAATATCTGTTTATATGTATTTGTTATGGTTACATTTTGATGAGTTTTGGTCAATTGATGTCGATTAAAAAAATCTAGGGATTAAATTTGAAATAAATGCTATAGGAGGTAGATAAAAACTTACTATACTTTAATGACATATACTCTACCTTATTGTCAGTTATTTATAGAACCCATGAATAATTATGGAACAACCTTAATAAATTAGGTTTTTTGGATTTTTACTTAAGAGTTTAAAACATTAATTTGAGTGGGATTTATGCGTTTAAAAACATTTTTCCGGGGGTCCTCCTTTATGGGTGTTATTTTTAAATTCATGTGATTCATGTGCTTTAAGATAATGTTCAGAAGTGAAGGCTTTATGGGAGCTGTGGGTAATACGCTTTTATTCAATCGCCCTTTCTTTCATTTGAAGAAAATTAACGGTGATTTTCATTAAATTTAGAAATAGTAATTTTGACACACAAAAAAAAAAAAGAGAACTGCTCAAGCTTCAAAATGAGAAATTGAAAACTTTATTAGAATCTTGTTGTAAAATGCAAGTAGAACTTGCTGAGTCACATGAGAAGAATTTTGTTACAATTAGAAACATTTAAAAACACTAAAAAAGAAGGGTAGAAAAATGATTTTTTTTCCTTAAAAGTTGGTAATGAATTATAGATCCCATGTGCAATCCAACCAAATGTTTATATCAAGACTGAAACTGAATATTTATAATGCTAAGATAAAACTTTTGTATTTGATGAGATCAAAAGATTCCTTTGTATTATAAGTTGTTGTAATGGTGTCAGGGAAACACACAAAAGGGATTTACAATGGTGCATATTTTCCTATAAACGCACTTAAGTTTATCAATCTCTTTGTTATAGATTTCCTTAAAAATGCTTCTGGCATTTGTTTCTAATTTTCAAAAACAGACTGGAATCAATTGTCGCCACAACCTGCTCTAGTTATAGCTCAGTTAAAGTCGCAAATTTTCGTTGTGGGCATTATTTGAATAAATTTAACGGACAATGTATTCCCACAATATATCCATTAAGTTTAAGTGCAGACAAGCCGCTAAGCCCAACATAGTTATACTGCTTTAAAACATTCACCACAACATGATCTTGCTGAAATGTGAAATCGTCATCCATTATTTCATCCATAAAAAAAGGAAACTCTTCCAATAATTCATTATAAATAATTATATTATTTTTTATAGGAACACAACAAATTTTTGATTTACCAACTTCAGAAAATGTTGCCCAAACCATGGAACTACAACCTACGAAATTGCGATTTTTTATTCGAACAACGTTTGATCACAACTGGTGCCAGTAACATGAGTCAAGACCGTCAACATTATTATTATTATTTTTACATCAGAAAAAAAAATCGTTTTTCCAATCCTCTGACAATTTCATGTATTTTCGTGCCAATTTTGGAAGATTTCCTTTAAATTGTTTCTTTTCTTTCTTTATATCCATTTCATCTCTTCGTAAAATGTGAGTAACGTGTTTGGAAATCATGGAAGATTTAGTTTCTTGTTTAAAACATTTACTATTCATTTTATCATTCTATATGCAACACCAAGAAGTAATCATCTAACACCCTATAAAGTATACACATATTCTTGCATCATATCCAAATCTGAACCGATTTAGATATTACTGTATGTCTGTTCAAAACATTATCATGACTTGAATAACTATCCGAATAAAATGAAATTTAATCTGAGTATTTTTTATTGTTCTAGGCAGTTTCTTGTTAAAAACCAGTTATACCAGTTTATTAACAAGAATGTTATATACCGATTTCTGAGATATCCTCAAAAATCGGAAAAACTTCTAATTCCTTTAATTTTTTGAACATTAAGTAACTGGATTAAAACAGGAATTCAACTGTAACATACAGCTATATATCTCCTTCAATATTCAATTCCCTTTAAATGTTGGAAATACGATGACGAATAACTGGAAATCTATATGAGATAAATGACGCATTTGTGCTCATTTTTAATGTGAATCAAATTTACTACAAAAACGAAACTGAAAATTTCTAAAAATTACCCTTTTGAAATTTGTATTCTTTATAAATGAAAATAATGAAAATTAGTCGGATTAAAAATTTTAGAAGGCCACAATAAGAGGATTCCTATTATACAAAATCCTTTGTTTTGTCCTTTTATTTCAAAAATGTTATTTAGACCCTTATAAAACCTCGTTTACAAAATATAAAATAAATAAAATTATTTTTATTATTTACAAAATATTAATAACTTTCATAATAAATATTTAATTAAATACCTCATCTCCCAAAGCAATTTAATTTAATATAAAACAATACTTAAATCACTTTAATATAAATAAAATATTAAAATATTTATAAATATTTGTATACAATTTTTAATAATTCTACAATTATTATTTATATTTTATAAATTTATTTTTAAAACATAAATGCCAAAAGGCTTTAATAATTTAAATAATGTTATTAAATATTTGTTGCAATAAAATTACACACACTCACACATATACAAAATATATAAATTGCAGCTGAAAATTTTTTTTGTAAAAATGTCATAAAACTAAATGATGAAAATGAAATTAAGTTCAACAAAAATTTAATTAATAATTTTTGCTCAATTCGTTGTTGTGCCACAAAATGGCATTTAAATAAAATTTAAATAAAGAAATATGGAGAATGTAATAAAATATATTTAAAAAAAGAGAAAAAAAACTAAAAATGTTATAGTCGGTCAGGCACGACTATGTTATACCCAACACTATATTGTTAGTTTTTAATGACTTCCACAAAAATAAATGCACGGCCCTCGTATAATTTTATCTTACTTATGCTTATGTGTGCAATAGATTTTTTTGATACTAACATTTACGTAAAATTTATGAGTTTAAAAACAGATGTATTTCTGGAAGTTTATATGGGAGTTAGAAAAAATTATAGAATCAGCCCACTGTGATTCGTTTCATGGACAAAAAGCTAAATATTTAGAATGAAGTGAAATGTGGTTCAATGTTAGTTAATAACATCAGTATTATAAAATATTGGTCCAAAAAGTTTTTTGAGTCAAGATAGACTTCTCCAGATGGCGCTTAAATCATTTGAAAAATTTAGTATAAAAATACGTATTCATAAGGTCAAAAATTGATTTCTTTAAACAATTTCTGTTTGTTTTTTCTTCAATTAAATTTTAGTTGTACAGATGAAATTTTTCAAAACAGCAAATATTCACCTTGAAATTAGAACGAAAAATGTATATTTTTATTCTTAGTTCTTTGTTTTAATTTGATAATACAAATATAAAAATTAATAATCAAAAGAGAACAGCTACCAATTTTTTGTTATATTGAAGAAAAATGATTTTATATAAATCTAATATTTCTTTTACATTTTCTAATACCATTTTAATATGGAACAAAAAGCAAAACATTTGTTTTTTTTTTTTAATTCTTAATCTAATTTAATTCTGCATAATTACAGGGTATTAATAAGAAAATAACAGCTGCCAGTTTTTTGTTTAATTTTAGAAAAACTTTTATAAAGGTCAAGTTTTTTTTAATTTCTTTCAAGAATTTCACAAAAAAACATGTATTTGACTTGAGAAAAAAGCAAAACGTGTATTTTTATTTCTCAATTTTTTAGTATAATTAATTATGAATTTTTATAGATTAATAATGAAAAGAGAACAGCTGCCAGTTTTTGATTTAGAGAAAAACCATTTTTTAAACGTAATATTTTTATAAAAAATTAAAATTTTTTACACAAATTTCACAAAATACAAAATTTTTGACTTGTAAAAAAAAGAATACCTAGGCGTATAAGTTATAAATATATTGTACACAAATATTTTATTAAGTATACTCCCTGCATATAAATACATCTAATTAGTAAAAAGTTATTCAAAAAACTTTATATACTTTTATTAAGGAAATTGAAAAATTAGATTATTTTATAAAAAGGTACAAAATCCCTCTTCCGATATTAAAGAAATATATAGTATTTAATTATAACTATATAAAAGTCATAATTACAAAATTTCCAATTTTTTCGATCATAATTTTAGATTTTAACTTCAAGATAAATGGGAGTCGTCTGAATTCTTGAACAAATTTTGTTTAACATTTGTTTTTTTTATTTATTCCCAACATATAGCTGTATGCAAGTTTTCAGATTTCGGGATGAATTTCTTAGTTTCCTCGATTTTTGTATGAGAACAAAATACAGTGTACCACCTATGATGGTGTAGGGTACAAAAATAAAATAAATAAAATCTCGAAATTAAAACTAATGAAATGTAGAGCAAAAATGTAAAAAATGCAGAGAGTAGATCTAGAGAGACAACTGTGTCCATGCACTGGAAACAAGTTACACTTTCATATATAAAAACAATTTACGTGGATTAATTTTCTTATACTAGGAACGACGTTTTTTCTCTTAGCTGATTTTGGAAACTTTTTTGTAGGCAGTTGTTATTCTATTCCCTTTTTCTGTGTCTGAAAAAAACTCAATAAAAATTGTTGCACAAATTTTGATTTAAAACGAAATACAGTGGGTACTTGACATGAAGCAAAAAAGAAACATTTCATCATGACAAATGGATTTTTTTAATTAAATATAATTTAATTTATAAAATCTCCCAAAAAACCAGTTAAATGATAAATTCAATATTATTTTAATTGAATACAAAAATAAATTGACTTCTCTTAATTAAGAGGCCAAAACAAAAAACAACCTTATTTCCTTTAACTGACTACATACCTTGATAAACATTTTAAATGTTAAACATTTTTTCCATTTTTTTTTATTTCAGTCTTTTTTCACTCGTTCTTATAATTGACTAATTAAAATTACAAACCAAAAAAAGAAGAGAAAAGCGAAAAAAAATACTAAAAATAGTAAATTAAAAGGCCACTAAAAATGACAGGAAAAAGTATATAGAAAATGCTAAATATGAAATGAAATAGGAAAAAATATTAAATATAAAATAAGTACTGGATACAAAACGACTTTTTTAAATGACAACAAAAAATTCACGAAAATAAAATGTCAAAAAAAATTTTCTTTAGATACTTTTCTTGAAAGAGAAGGAAAAAGAAATGCAACATTTTGTTAAAATCCTATAATTGCTATAGAACTATGTAGGGTGCTTCACTTGATATTAACTGGACAGAAATTCTATTCAAATTATATGTAAAGAAAAGAAAATTATATTAAAAAGTGCATATAAATGACCTCATAATTTAACACTTTACTTTGGCATTCGCTCTTATTTTTCACTAAAATGACATTTTTTTCTCAACTACTTTTTTTTTTGTTCCAGCTAATAGAGAAACGCCAAAAAAAGAGTATGAAAAAAGCTAAAGCAAATTGCACTAGAAAATTGTGCTGCTTCTTGGTATAAACTAAATATATAAGTTTTTTTCTCTATTTTGCTTTTTGCCAAAAAGGGCAGTAACATCAAGAGATATTAAACATTAGTGGCCATAAACTAAAGATATATTGATAAATTGTAAAAGACGTCTAGGAAAAGAGGAAAAAAATGAGGACTAAATTAAAAATACAAAAATGCAGAAGTTTAAGAAAAATTTAACAAAAATTTGTGATAATAATTTAATATAAGTACTAAACGCCTAATTGTCCAAATTTATGAAAATCTACTTATAATCAAAGTGATTTGTTTCTTATACAAATAACAAACAGTAGAAGAATTAAAAAAATATAAAAAGTAGACTTAACTAAAACCCTCGAAATTAAGGTTCATATTTCTAAATAACTTATCAAAAAGCTTGAAAGTTAAAAAATTCCAGGTGTAAAATTCTACTTGAATTGAATATGAATAATTTTCAATCAAAATTAAAAACAAAAAACTTGAATAAATATCCATTTAACTGGAAAATGCTATTGAATAAAGGTGCAACACAAGTTATTTTCAACACTTGAAACTGAATTCAAGGCTGGAAATACATTTGGATTAAATTTTTATTCCAGCAAAATTGCTTATTGGGATTATTGAAAAATATGTATAATTTTCAATCAAAAGAAATTTCCTTTTAACTGGAAAATGCTATTGAATAAATAATAAGTTTCAATACTTGAAATTTAATTCATACATTTGGTTAAAATTTGAATTTCAACAAAATTGCTCGATATTTAAAATAAGATGTGTGTATATATGTTTGTATGTATATGTGTAACGTATAAAATCCAAAACGGCCGGGACAATTGTAATGAAAATTTCACAGAATGATCCTAATATACCCAAAGGTAACATACGCTATACAAATTTCCTAAGTAAGTATTGATTATCGAATCCCTAAAGAACTTAAAAATTTTGCAGCAATTATGCTACTTTAAGACACCATTACATAAAAAAATTAGGACTTAAAGGATAAGGGGCAAATGCAAAGTTAAAATAATAATCTATTTAAATCACAACGGCCTTAAAATTTGTTTTGGCAAAACAAAGTTTGGTGAGTCTGCTGGTTTTAGGTGTATGGCAACTGGTGTCATAATTCGTCTTTCATACAACGATATCTTGAAAAACTCCCTATATTCCTTAAATTGCTTAAATTAACTGAAAGGGAATATAAAACTGTAAAATATTATATTTCAAACTGCGGCATTCATCATACGTAAAAGATTTCAAAGCAAGATTCCCAACAAAGAGGAATAGTTTAGAAGAATTTAACCTTCTACACATAATAAGAAAATCCCCTCAATGGCGAATGTTCACTTTCTTACACTTCGTTGATTTAAATTTGCAATATCAGATAAACTGAAACAATATGAATCATCAGAGTTATGAATGACCTCTTTAGTTCTTCACAATGGAAATATCATCATATATTTTTATAAATCTATAAATTATGATGATCTAAATGGATTTACAGAAAATTTGTTAAAAAATTGGAGGGAAATGTAGCAGTAATATTTTGAGAGCTTGGGCCCTACTGAGGCTCAATGGTTGGAGTAGAGATCTTGTCAGCGGCTATAAGGATGTGTAAAATTTTTTTAGAAATTCAATAAAAAACAAAAACTTAGCATGCGATTAAAAAGTCTAAAGAGCCTCAACATCACGCTTGAAACCCTAACCTAACTCGCAAAGTTATGCGGCATTATGTTAAATTTCCATCCAAGCAATTAGTAGTTACAGATTCACTTCCAAAGAACAAACAAGATTTTATCCCACTGCATATTACAGAGTAATAAAATCTACTCTGTTCAATATTAAAAAGTCGATACAAAATTTAGTTTATTTTTAGAATTATATAACATTTTTTAGAGAAAAATATTTGTTTGAATCACACAGGACTAATTTAAAATTATATTATACGAGACAAAAATCTAAGACTTCAGGCAGGTTGCAGGCTAAACAAGAGTTACGTAGCAGTATAAATATTATAATAGAAAAGTCTTTTAAATGGATGATGCACATCACGCAGGTCTTCGCAATTGAAATATCAAACAAACATCACCAAATGCTGAAGTAATTATATTTTCACCTTTCAACACAGCTTACGCTGGTTAAAAATTTTCGTTTTGGTGCTGTTTTCAGGGTGATGACATATGAGATTTACTTCATCAAACTCTACCATGCAATTATCTTAAATTATTAATATTGAGCTGGCATATGACTCTCGCTTTTGGCACCATCTTACCGATATTAATGCTCTTGACACCCAATTACTAAATATATCTTTAAAAGTATAAACGTATACATAATGTCATCAAAAATATAACTCATACGCATACAATGATGCCAAAGCAAATTTTCTATTTTTAGTAATTCTGCAACGTTGCATCTACAGAATATTTTAAATAAAAAACTTAATTTTAAATTCTTGAAGTGTCTTCAATTGAGTCGAAGGAGCACATATTCTTAGAGAATAAGTATTCAGACCGACTATATAATACCCTACTCCATGGAGCACACATGGAAAATTGCGTCCGAACCTCGAAGAATCTGATTTTATGATTTTTTTGTAGTATAAAATATATTTATTTCATTTTTTTATTTTTGTTTTTGCTTACATATGCTCACAATCACATATTATATGAGAGTCTCGAAAACCTTGAATACAAAATATCATCACAATACAGACAATTTCTTTTTGAGAATGTACTTGCCCCAAATTCAATTAGGGCAATTCAATTCATCTTTGTGAATGTGAAGAAGTTAGAACAGTGTTGCCAATTTAGTCACCGAACATTAGATATTGCTTTAATTTTAATTACACTATTCCACTTTTATAATGGCTAAATGAACACATAAAAATGTTTATAAAGCACTTAAAAAGGAAATATCTCATAAAATTTTGATTAAATGTATATACCATTCTCTGTAGCTAACGGTAAATCAACGGCTTAAGGAAACATTTTCAACTAAATTAAGAATAAAAATTTCTTTCTTTCAGAGTTTTGGATTAATAGGACGAATTATATTTGAAGAATCTGATTTTATAGATGATTTTAGTTTGGACCCTCAACCGCCACAAGTGGTGAAGAGGGTATACTATTTTTGTAATTCCGTATGTAAGGCTGAGACAGAATCATATAAGTCTTCATTAAGATAGAATCATCTTTAACCCCATTCTTTCATTAAATCAAAATCTAAGTCCGTCTGTCTGTTGTCGGCACATTCATATCCACAATAACAGGCCCGAGTATTTCCTATTGTCCTGAGAAGTAAAATCGGCCTAAATTTTGTTTACAAATTATCAAAAACAACTTAAATATTTTTAAAACTTGAAATTAAAATATCCTTCCATATATACACATTGTTCTCAAGTGTTGCAATTTATTTCTATTTATTTAATTCTAAATTATTTTTTTTTCGTCTTCTTCTGCAAAATGTCAAACGAGATTTAATACAAATCTCTAGACCACAAAATCAATTCAATTATAAATCGAAAATAATTAAATTGTTATGGTTCAAATAATTTGATGAAAGTCTTTTATAAAATTCTAAATATATAAAATTTATATATCAATGCAAAATTGTGGAAGGTTTATAATAATTAATAAATATACAAATTAAAATTGTAATTAATTCATATTGATTACTAATGCGGAAATCCTTAATAAAATGAGAAATTTAAATTAGGAAATTTAAATAATGAAGTTATTTTAATATAATAATCATGATAATTTATATCATTAAAATACTATCAATTGGATAACGAAAAAGTATAATGCTAAGGGATTATGAAGTGGAAAGAGGGATGATAATAATTTAAATAACTTATGATACACATATTTCGAATAGATATAAAAACATATGCAAAACTATGGATTGTCTCAGTGAAAGTATCTTTGAGATATAAATATTCAAAAGTTAATTTTTAATAGAAATCATTAATATCATATGATTATTTATTGATGAATTTAATAAAACTTGGTAGACAAATAATAATCAATAATAATAATCAACCACAAGCGGTGATGAGGCTGAAAAAACTTTATCATTCTATGTACAACACCAAGAAGAAATAATTTCAGATCCCATAAAGTATATATATTCTTGTATCAAATAAACATCTGAGTCGATTTAGCAATGTCCTTCTGTCTGTTTGAAACATTCTCACGTATAGAATGATTGTCCTAATTCAATGAAATTCGGCCACATTATTTGTTATTGTCTCAAACAGTTTTCTATTTAAAACCTTCTATATTTTGGGTCTTTAGCAAAAAATTATAGACCGATATCTGAGACAACCACAAAATTCCAAAAAAGATGTTCTTTTTATTTTCTCAACATCACGTTTATATACAAAATTTTAACTATGACATACATTTATATCTTCTTCATTAGCATGAAAAAAGTCATAAAAATCGAATCAAGGAAATAGAGTTATAGAAAAAAATATGCGAAATTATGATACACCTTAAGATCAGCTATTTTTAAGATAATTTTCTGAAAATTTCATTATTTATTTATTTTGATACAATAACAAACCCAAAAGAACAAAATTGTGCTGGGGTCATTCTTTTATCTAGCTCCCATATAACACCCCTCCTTGGAATATGGCTTTTAGCTAGTAAAACTCTTAAATGCGCACAAATTCATCATTAAAATTTGACACAATTTATTTTCCAATTGTCTTAAATATCGGTCCTTATTTTGATATAACTCCCATATATGGTCCCTTCCCTTAAAACTATTAAATAAAGATGAATTCGACGCATTTGCTTTTCTAACTGCATTAAACATAAATAATTAATTTGGACAATCTCAATCCGATAATTTGTATAGCTCTCACATAACCGCCACTCTCAAAATGTCAAACGAATTTGAGACTAAGAATTCATCACAATTTCAAATTTAAATATTAAATCTTATACTTTTTATAATCTTAACCGATTTTGCTGTATAAAAAATACAATCTCAGTCTATAACATATTAAAAGCCAAAATTCCATTCCGCAATTTTCATTAATGTGATTCCGACGTATGATGAAGGGTGCAAAAGGCTTTAATTTTTACCATTAAGACAAATATTATAGCAAATATAAATTTCTAAATCTTCTACTTTAGTATGAATTTTATTAAATAAAATCATATTTTTTTAAGGCAACATCATCCCCATAAAAGTTCTCCTGAAATTCAATCATTGCACCACCAATCTATATTATTTATTACTGTTATTAATAATTTATTTATGAAACATTTAAAATATTACAAACTCTCACCCACACACATACCACACATACACGCAGAGAAACGTCATATCACAATATGTTCGTAGCAAACATTAATATATTAGCGACAAACATTTATTGTTATCACCAACATATTACTTGTTGAATTTTATTTTGATAACAATTTTGTTGCTGTAATAAAAATATTTTTATAAAATAAAAAAATATTGTTGTTAGGACAAAATATTATTTTCAGTTTACTGACAACTGAATATGAGTAGAAATATTTTCTACTCAATAACAAAATAGTGGGAATAAACAAATTTTTTATTATACTTACAATATGTTTATTGGAATAACAATATTTTTAGTGGCGATAACAATAACTATTTTTATTAATACAAAATCAAAATCTAAATAAAAGCTTTTTTTAGTTACAGTAACAATATCTTATAACAATAGTATGTTGATTTCCGTTTATGGTTACTACAAACATATTTTTTCTCTGCGTATACATTCACCAATACACAAACGCATGGATTCAACAATTGAATGAATCATACAATATGTATCATTTGACAATATAACGGAAATTAAATCATATTAAAAGAGTGACCATGACACAATGAATATACATTCACTTACATACACTCCTATACATATACATATATATAACAGTATCAACCATAAGAATAACTTTTATATGTTTTTTTATAAAAATTTTGCCGATTTTTTATGTCTGACATACAAAAAAGTAGATATAATTTTTTATTTGATACAAAATAAATATACAATATTTATTTACCGCATAAAACCCTGATGATTGAAAGTGAATCCGGCATAAAGCCAAAAAATTAACCTCAAATAAAATACAATTAAAAGAAAAACATAAAATAAAATCACACACAATAGCAACAAAATTGTATTCCCCTGTTAGCAAAAATTGTATTAAAAAGGAGAGAAAATACAAAATGGACTTGTAGCTTTTGCTGGATGTTTTATTAGAAGTATTTTGTATTGAATGGTGGAAACTGAAAAGTAATATTAATACTAAAACAAACATTTATACTGTATGAGTGATGTGGCTGATCATATCCAAAGTTAAAAATTAATAAAAAAAGATAACAAAATGAAGTATTTTGTTTTTCCAATTATATGTTAATTCCTTTTTTGGGCGCAGAAGTACTTAGTTTGAATTTAAAACCAGTTTTTAATAAAATTTTACCATCTTCAAGCTCTCGAACAATATATTTTTTCTCTATACACGTGTATGTGTATTAGTATTACGATATATTAAGTATACGTACAGTACAACTTTAAACTGTACACAATTCCCTCAAAACTTTATTTTAATAATTCTACAATTTTGAATACATTTTTAATGAAATTCAACATCAATTTATTTGAGGAGATTTCCAATTGCTTTGGAGATTCAAGTGGGTCTTTGATTAGATCAGTACGAATACGATAATTAAAGAAAAACAATTTTTTTCTCAACAAAAAGCAATCTCTTTCCAAAAAGTTAATAATATTTTGTCACTTTCCAGCAGAGTAGAGGAAAAGGGAATTTTCTCTGAATTGATAAAAGTAAATTCAGACGGTCCTAACTCATATACCGGGATTTGAAATCAAAATATGTTCAGATGATTCAAAATCTACAACACACCTGTAGATTGGCCAGCCACTTTGGCGCATAGTTCCAGTTTTTTTTGAAGGATTTGCCTATTTAGTACAAACTGCAAACATTAAATTCTTGTAATAGTCAGGGATTGTTAACCATTTGCCTTTTCTAGAACTTCGTGGGAAATTTTTGAACTACTTTTTAATTTTACATTTTTCTTTCGTACTTTGTTTTTGGTCTCTAGCTTTTAATCGGTGTTCCTGTCAGGAACTTCCCTGAGCCCTGTATTAGCTTTAAGCTTTTGTAACAATTACTGGATGTGTTGGGATCATTTTAATGCCTTCCATTATTATTGTTTTTTAGCTATTTTTAATTTAACATTAAAACATCATGAGGACCATTTATTTTACCTGAACAGGTTTCTATCAAGAGACAAGATCTTTTGGTACTGTTTGTCGGAGACTTTTGAATACCTGACCAAATCTTTGTGGGACTATTAACAGAAACAATAATACATACCCTGTTATATTTTACCAGACTATGAAAAAATACTACTTTTTAGCTAAGAAAAAAATTCTTAGCTAAAAGTAGATCTTGGATTTTTACCTTTTTTGATTTTTAGAATTAAACTCTTGTTCAAAGAGTGATACAAAAATAAAATTCTTTTTTAAAAAATAAATTTAAACTCTTTAAAAGTTTCAATCGTTTGAAGAATAAAAAAGTCAAAAGCCGTACCTTGGATTTTACTTAAATATCTTTAGTGGTTCAAAAGAAACTAAACTATTTACAAAAACGTATACTTTTCCAATCACCGCGTTATGGTGAATTGTTGCTTTTTTTAACTTATAAACTATAAAAACAAAACTTTTAAATTTCACATCAAAACATTAAATAATTTATTAATAAAATTTTTAAAAGGGTTATGCATACAAAAACACACATACGTACATTTTTATATACACACATTAATAAAATAATACAAAAAAATGCAAAAATAACAACAAAAATAATATTAAATGAAAATAACCATAAATGTTTCCACAAATTTTATATAATTTGTAGAAATTACCAACATTATTAAATGGCTGTTAAAATAATAATGTTATTAATTATTGAAAAATAACAATAAAATCAACATTAACAATAACAACAGCAACAAAATTTAAAAAAAAATAAAATAAAGAAAAAACAAGAAATAATAAAATACAATTAATTTCATTTTGTATTTTTGTGCTGCTGCTGCTACAAAAAGAAAGTGAATGTTAATGATATATTAAACTTGTCATTGGGTTTGTAATAACATGAATAAATTTCAGGACTTAATCTGCGATAATATCTGTTATTCTAATTAAGTCCATTAGTCCCTCTGACTTATTAAAAAAATATATATTTTTGAACGACCTCGGACTGATAACATTAATTTATTAAAAATGACCCAGACTATTGTTCATTATCTTGTGTTCTGTAGTATATAAAATAATTCTATCCATTAGTAAAGAGTCTTGACCGAAGGTGTATTATAAGGAGATGGTAAATGTGCTCAAGTACCTTATTACGTATCGTGAGGAGACTATAGACCTAAACCAGGCCCATATAAAAACGAGGTGATTTGTCATTGTGAATTATGACCAATTTTATAATACCCTACGCTATGGACCAGCCCTCGTATTTTATGTTTTTTTATAGTCTAAATCATTAATCAATGGATCAGAAACGATGTTTTTAAATAAACCTGAAAATTTTGATCGACTAACTAGAACATTATAATTTTGGAAACTTGGATGCTATCGGTGCTCTATAAACGCAAAGTGGGGTATATCGGACCATACATTTTTAAGCCTGTGTCAAATTTTTGTTCTTCATTTAATTCCAAAACCCCTTAAATGGGTTTGAGTATTTAAGTTTCAAAACTTTTGCAAGAAAATTCTTTTAACTTTTGAACTGTGACCATTTTTACATGTCACATCCGTCTCTTATAATTTTTAAGTTATTTTCATTTGAATTCTTTAGTTTTTATAGTTAATCATAGAACCTATAATTTGGGAAATGGTTAAGTATTTAATGTTCCAAGTACCATATTTTACAAAATAATAATCCAAAATTCTCTGCTGTTATGTATAATTTATTGAAACCCAATTAGCCGACCAAAACTGATAGATTTATTTCCAAAGAAATCGATTCTGTCCCACTCTCTAATGTACTGCACACTTAAGCATAATTAAGAATTATTGTACGAGGACCTCGTATTTATTTCTTTATAGTCGTCTTTTACAGCCAACAATGTTATGTAGGGTATTTAATAGTCGGACTTGACTTACTATTACATTTTAGCTTGTTCTTACTTGTTTTTATTTTTAAAAGCATAAAATTATAAGCTTGTCTTTTAGCCAGTCTGTCAATACATGTGTATAAATTGTTCAACCGTTTAATGTGTACGTAAACACATACACATAACAGACATACTAATACACATGTACATTAATAAAAGTGTGAAAATATCAAAATTTAAACAGGAGTTTTTAACACCATTTTTAATTTTTATTGTAAAACACACACAAATACACATGGAGTGTACATTTAAAGTACGTAAACGGAAAATTTTGTTCACATTCATTCAATTTTAATTAAAATAATATAAAAATAATTTTTACTATAATTTTGTTTTCCTTTCCATATATTTCGTTTACACACTTTATTTAACATTCATTAATTATGGGTATGTAACTGTTCAATGTCTATATATGTATATGAATTTGTATCTACACACACATACACACATTTCTCCTGTATTCATTTATAATGAAATATTATTAAATCATCACTAATTTTGTAATTAAAAAAAAAAACTATATATTCCATATTTAACATGTGGTCACGGTCATTGATAGAGTAAATGTTGTAATTTTTTTTTATGGTCAACATCCATGAGATGGCCAACCAACCAACATACAAATGTTTTGTCCAAACAGGAAAAATGTTGCAAAATTATAACATTTACCACTATTTCTATAGGGTTTTGTAGTTTTAAATCATGTTTCCTACCACGTTCTACATAATAAAATGTTGGAGCAAAAAAGGAAACAATTGAATTAAATTCATTTTTTTTATTTTTAATTTTTATTTTTCTCTCATTTATAATTTGTAGTTTATAATTTGACGTTATTATTCGTGTTTTTAGTTGTCAGTTGTTTTTATCAGAAGTTGTTACTAAAAAAGTGATTTAATTACGGCTGCTAATAGAGGAGAATTAAATAATAATGATTTTTTTTATTATTTTTTTTTATTGATGAGATAAGAACGTAGCCGAATCTTTTATACCCTCCACCACAAATTCGTTTGAAGTTAATACGTTTGGTTCGTATATATTATATTAAAGATTTTTTTTTAAGTTTTACACAGATTTAACACTTAATGCGTAATAGATTTTGATTTGATGCAAATGCGATGTAGTGGTGGAAGGTATAAAAACAGAATTTTCAATACCCTATATTTAAGACATGAGGATATAAAGTGAAAAGTACATAAAGTTATACTCTTAATAGTCAAATATGTCAAAAAAATAATATATTATTAATCTTATTAAAATCACACTAAATTCATTACATTTTTTCATCAAAACGCAACTTGATTCTACAAAAAGTTGGCCAATCAGTCGAAGGCCTGCTGTTTTACATTTTCGAATGTTATTAAATAATACGGTGAGAACTTGTCCATTTATAGGTAGGAGGAATGTTTGACATGATGTGTCTAAAGCTATGAAAAAGAAAAACATTATTAAGAGAGCTCCCAATACCTACAGAAGAAAAGGAGTCTGATTAGTTCGGACTGTGTATTAAAACTCATGCAGACATAAAAAATACAAAGCTCAAAACGATCCTGATAGGAAAACCGCTAAAAAATTTTGAAAATTCTTGTTTAAACTGTAGAAATATTCTTGATCGCACCTTCCCGTTCAAAAATTGTATGTTAATCCAAAAGTAGTCTAAATATTCAAAAACAATCCATTTGTAGCTATAAAACTTAATTATTCATTACAACGAGATCCTAAATTTACATCAAGGAATGTTTCCATTCATAAGATTTCGTAATGTATCCACTTATTTTTGATCCTGCTTGCCATTCTATCACTAAGGTAAACAATCCCTTGAGTGGTACAAGAACAATAATGTGCAATTTATACCAAGAGAAGCAAATCTTCCAAAGTGCCCGATGCAAAGGCACAATAAAAAAGTTATTGAAAGAGTTTCCTTAAAAGGTTCGAATGTTCATCATTTGTTTTTCTTGGTAAATTGGAATAATAATTTGCATCAAATAACAGGAAACATAACAAGAATTTTTCGATTTTACTCCTAAATATACCTTCTCTCAGATTTGAGCCTATTTCTTATCAAGCTTTAACAGAAGCGATCTAAAACTCCTAAGCCTGAATTCTGAAGCAAAAAAAAATAAAATTTTCACACTTTATGCACTGAAATCGAATATAACTCATTTTTGAAATTCTTCTTAAAATTTTTAGTAACTTAAGGAAATTCTTTATCAAATAAACTCATAAAAACTACATTTCTTAAAAATTTCGTATAAATGTTATATATATTTTTTTAATTTTAATTTTATCTTTTTTTAATTTTAACTTTCTCCTAAATTTATAGTGTTTTAAATAAAAAATCGATTAGAACACACAGTGTGACAGATGCATTTGTATAATTTTATAATTATTTCATATTAAAATTCAACTTGAAAATTTCTAAACTATTTTAAATTAGAAAAAATATAATATAAATTTATTATTTATTTAAAAATTCTTTGAATTTTTTAAAAGGAAATTCATAAATTTTATTTATATTTTTTTTTTTAATTTACTCCCACATTTAAACAAATAATTCTATAGATAAAATTTATTTTATCTTTAAAATAAACCTCAATATTTCTAAAATGTCTAGTATTTTAATATTTTTTACTTTTACTTTCTGTGTATTTTTTCCCAAAAGAATTTAATTCAATAAATATAACAAGAGTATTTCAAAAATAATTGTTGAAATAGTTTTTTTTTTTTTTTTTTTTTTTTTGTAAAAGTATTTGTAAATATAATTTTGTTGTTGTTTCTCTAGTTGCCAGCATAAAATGCATAAAATACTTTTGAAATTTGACCTTAAATATAACAAGTAAGAAAACTATATTCGACTATGCCGAATCTGCAATACCCTCCACCACAAATGCATGTAAATTAAATACTTTGTGTTTCGTACATACTCTTCATCAAACATCGTAGGTAATATTAATGAAAACCTTTTTCATAGAACTTTTACAAAAAAGATGTTAAATAAATTCATATTAAAATAATTTTTCTTCAAATTGAAGAATTTTATTCAAATATACTAACAAAAATTTAATCAAAAAAATATTTTTAATAAAAAATGTTAAAGTGAATAAAATTTCGTTAAAAAATTAACGAAAAATATATTACATTAACAGATATTTATTAAGAACGGCATTAACACATATAACACACAAATTTATTTAATTCTACGTACTAAAAGGAAGTTAATTCGATTAAAATTTTTTTTGTTTTTTCTTTAAATAATTTTTTAAATTTTTTGTCATATTAATGAAATATTACGAAGAAAAGTAAACATGTAAATACAAGTCGTCTCACCAACGTCCTTTGACATTGCACTATTTTAAGCTGACTATTACGTTTGCTTCACTATATAATTATTATATATATAAAACTAGCTTTTACCCGATCCTCCTCAGTCCTAGATCTCAAAAGAAATTTCACAAATCACAAAACGACATATATTAAAAAATGTAATTGGGAGCTACTTCTCGCCTGATTTTAACCGTCTTACAGTTTTTCCAATAAAACAGTTCCTTGAGGAAGTCATTGAGAACAAATTTGAAAATTCTCATTGTTAAAGATTAAAGATTGATTATAGATATTCTATAATCAATATTTGCTTTGTATGGGGAGTACCTCTCCCCTTGGTCTTTAATAGTTAACGTATTAATTCATTACATCAATTTTACGTAATTCTTTGCACAATTCAACTAAATTTCTTAAATTTTAACTTAAATATTTTTATTTACCTTTTTTCAATTTGAATATATTATTATTTAAATTGATTAATATTTATCCGCTTTTTATCAACGAATTTAAATTGTTATATTAATGATTTTTCATCAATTTGAAGAATTTTCAAAAAATTGACGAACATTTTTCTTATGATGAATAAAAGTTTCGTTAGCTAATATTTAATCTAATTTTCTTCAATTCTTTACTCTTTTTCATTATATTTACTAACTTTTTTGGTTCAGTGTATATAATTTTACATACACTCACAAATACAATACATAAAAGTTTTTCTGAAATATAACACAGGGACACTTAATGAGTCATAAAATTGGTTATATGATTGGCTACAACTTTTTCCACCAAACCGATATTGATAATTTTTGGAACGGTAATGAAGTACATATAGCTTTATATAAGGTCAAAATCTTACGAATGTTGTTGCTTAAATTAGTTATTTGCCTCAGATATCAGCCTTAATCGAGCTATGTCAAATATTATAAAGCTGACATGTTTCCTTCTTAGCGTTACATACCGAATGACAAAGTTAATATACTCTCGACATCACTTGTGGTGGTGGAGGGTACAAAATTGAAAATAGGAGAAGAAATAAGACAACAACAAGAAATTTAAAATGAAAATTCAATAAATATTTTAGGTTTTGCTTTTTCTTTTCCTT
Source organism: Cochliomyia hominivorax (assembly GCA_004302925.2). Lineage (NCBI taxonomy): Eukaryota > Metazoa > Arthropoda > Insecta > Diptera > Calliphoridae > Cochliomyia > Cochliomyia hominivorax. The sequence continues at coordinate 78,562,719 of PYHX02000467.1, forward strand.
TTTGTTGTTTTTTTTTTTTTTTTTTGCTTCCAAAAAGAAAAACGGAAGTTCTTGGATAAAATATCAGGAAGAGGTTGGGCAAATATTTTTAGAATAGTTTTTTTCTCTCCTTTCTTTGTTTATATTCAATGTAACGAGTAAAAGAGTTAAAGTAGTAAATTCCATCAACTGGAATTGATTATTTTTGTTGTTGTGCAAATAATATTTGAAAAAATTGTTATTGTGGTTTTTTTGTATAAAAGTATTTTAAAGTTTTATTAAATCATACCTGAAAATTATTTTATTTAAATAAATATTATTCAAATTTAAATTACAACAAAAATAGAAAGTAGTTGTGTAGAAAAAAAAACTAAAAAGTGTGTAAATATAAATAAAAACCATTAAAACAGGAAAATTTGTTGAAAATAGAGAGCAAAATACATAATTTGATTAAAATTTTCAAAAATCAATGAAAATGAATTAAACTGATGTTTTTCATTTGTATGTCAATGAAATGAAAAACTTTAAATTAGATTTTTCCAATTTTGACAAAAAAAAATTTGATATTCATTTAATATTGACACGCGGAATAAAAAATTAAATACCTCAAGTTGCATTCCTATAACACCGTCCATGAAGTCATCATAGAATGCAGACTTTTAAAATTATATTTTTGCATAGCTCTTCTAATGTTGTATTTAATTTCATATAAATCCATTTAGTCGATCCAAAAATCTGATTCTGATCCACTAACAATGGAGTTTATTGATAGTGTCATTCCATTGTTCTGTTGATACTATTTTAACAATTAAAATTTTGGAAATTTTGAATTCTTCAAGTTAATTTAATGCTCTGGATATTAAAAATTATTTACATGTAAATAACTTTTTACTAGAAATACAATCCGGTTGGCTCTATTTGCACTATTTTCAGTTGTCTATAAAATTTCCTACACTACTTAATTATTATCTAAAACTGGCTTTTACCCGGTGCACTTTACTGCACTAAAATTTTCCTCAGTCCTAGATCTTGTAAGAAACTTCACAAATCACCAATCGATATTTATTAAAAAATGTAATTAGGACCAATTTCTCGCTGTAATAAATCTATATATATTCTATAATCAATATTTGCTTTGTATGGAAACTACCTTTCTCCCGATTCTAGCCGTCTTACATTTTGTCCAGTAAAAGAGTTCCTTAAAGAAGTCACAGGGACCAGTTCTGTTCTTAAGATATTTTATAATCAATATTTGCTTTGTGTGGGGAGAAACCCCTGTTAATATCTTATGTATAAATTTATCACAACAATTTAACAAAATTCCTTCTTCAATTCAACTAGAATTTCGTAAATTTAACTTAACTGGTATTCAAATTGAATAATATTCATCAATATAAAGAATTTATTTTTGTCAATTTGAGAAATGTTTTATTTAAAAAATAATTAAAGGATTAGTTGGCTGATATTTAACCTACTTTTTTAAATTCTACACCCAATCATATCTTCCCTATCACATGATATTATTTAAGATGTGTATGAGTTATATTGATCTATAATATTAAGTATACGGCATGTACGCAAAGTTAAAGATAATGGATTTTTTTTTATACACAAAGTTATCTACAGTAACGCTTCCAAAAACCAATGGCATGGAAATTGAAGTCAAATTTTCTAAAAAAAATCTTGCTGCATAATGGATAACGAAACGTGTATTCTGGCAAAATTTTTACAACATCTTGGTCAAAAATTGATTGCTGCTGATGCTTCAGAGAATGCGTCACAAATGTTTAGGCTACAAAAGCAGTCAACATTTCCCAAAAAATCTTGGTTTTATCCCATTGATATGACTTCATGTGTTAATTTATTTCAAGCATGTGGTATACAAACCCATAAGTGATACAGGAAAAATGATGTGGTATAAAAACGTTAATAAACGGGTTTCAAAGAAAAGGTTCAAAGCCTCATCACTAATGTCAAAAACTAAAGAAATATCCTTTTTTTGCAAATTTTAATATATTTTCAATTAAATAAGAACAGTTTTATTTTTTAAGTTTAGTGTTTTATTTTTTTATTGGTATATATGTATGTTAAGAACTTTTCAATCCCACTCCTTATGTTTAAAAAATACATTAAAAAAACATAGCTGAGTGAGTTTAAAAATTATCAAAACTCATATGAAATGACATAAGATGCGTATGAGTATTGTATTGATTTATAAAATCAAGTATACGCCATGTAATAAATATGAATGAAACAGGTCATTAAAAAATTAAAATGTTATAGAAATTAAAAGGATTTTTATGTCCCTAAATAAAATCAGTACTACGATTTCGAAAAAAATATATGTGATACAATATCCCAGTAGGAAATATGAATGTTTTGAAATTGGGAACATACGGCACCATCTGGTATCATATGACTGAAATAAAATGTTTTAACTTATACTAAAATAATAGTTTCATAAGTATTTTTAAAGAAGTCAACAGTTCTTACCCAACTGACGAAATATTGGACTCCCATGAAGAAGGATCCAAAAAAAGAAGTACCATAAAAAAGGAAGATGGATAAATATTTTCAAAATAAGTAAAAACAATTTGAGTTGTTGTAATAGAAAACTTTGCAAAGTTGTAATATAAACACATTTTTATTAATGACATTTCTTTAATTTCAAAGTTAACATACTCTATACTTTTCAATTTTAATTTAAAGTCTCCAAATATAATCATTTTGATGACATCAAAATATTAAAGTTCTTAACTAAATAATCTATTGAAAAATTTGATAATAATCGATTCAGATATAAATATAGATCCTTTATTATAAGAACAGTAGAAGCAAGATTATAGTATAATCAGTAGAAGGACAAAGATCAAATCAAATCAGATCATAATCCAGAAAATTAATTCCTTAAATATCAGGAACCTTAAATAGTGTTTTTTTTTTTCTTAAAATCATATGAAATTTTCTCCATTAAATTAAAAAATTATTCAACCAATTATAATTTCTTGAATTCATACCAAAAATATGAGAAAGAAAACCTTGGCATTATTAGACATGTCCCATGAAGAAAAAATCCTGCTATTTAAATAGCAAAAATTTAAAAAACAACCTGCTTAAAGGATCAAGGGAAAAAACTGCTTGTTAGCGATGCAAAATAAATAAAGAAACTGCAACTCGACTTACAAATACCGAAGCAAAAAAAACAACTACCAACCAACAGTTTAAGAACACTTGAAGATAAAATTATTAAGAATTTCAGTATAGTTCTGCTTTACTTTTTTTCTATATAAAAATATAGTTTTTTTTTAACTAGTGGTTGTAGTAGTTTTCTGTTTTTGTATTTTCTTATATTATTTTTTTCTTTTTTCTAAAACTCAATTCTTGGAACTAAAGTGTTCTAGTGTTAAATGATTATAATGCCTGCAGTGACCTAATTTCAATTTAGAATTTAGAGAGAAAAAAATATCAAGAAAATAAAAGTACTTTCAGTTTGTTGAACGCATACCAAAAAAAAAAAAGAAGAAGAAAAAAAGGAAATGGTAAAGAGTAAGAAAATGCAGAATTGCAACAACAAAAAATTTGTAAAAAAAAACACTTTAATTTAATTTATGACTGAAAATTTTTGCCAAAAGACATTTAAATTTGTTTAACACTTACCTGAGTGCTTGAAATACATATTTTGGGTGAATTCCTCAGTTGTTGTTGTTGTCGTATATTAGATTTTATTATGTGATGCTAAAATTTGTTTTATTATATGACACTTTCTTTCCTTGTTTAATTTTTTGTTTGAATTAGTTTCAACACTTTTGAAAATGCTTTTAAATTAGTTTATTTGATTAAAAATTAAGCCTAAATATATGCTTTGTATTTATTCAAAATAAAAAGCCTTTAGATATGCTGTATTTCTTAGACACTTGTATTATATTTCCTTAAAAATTAAGCTTTTTAATGTTAAACCTTAAAAATATACTTTTATACTATGTGCACCAGTTTTTTTTTATAAAAATTATGCTTTAAAATATGCTTTATTTTATGAAAGTATTGAACCTTAAATTATACACTGATTTTTATAAATCTATTTTATTATGGATATTAATTGATTTAGTTTTTATTTTTCTCACTAAATTTTAAATGTTTTATTAATTAAATATAATTTTCCACATTGTTCACAAAACTATATTTTATATTTTTTTTCAAAATTACTAATTTATATTCTTTATATTTTTTCTTAAATATTTTAACTGCTTTAGGTTACAAAATAGTTTTTCCTATTTTGTTTTGCAGCTTTCAGTTTAAACGCCTGTTGATAGGCTTTTAGCATATGTTTCTTTATTTAATTAATAATTTTATACTTTTCATCGTAGAAAATTCTTCTTTTTTCACAAAAATTGTTTGTGACATTATAGTTTTATTTCCTTGCAGCTTTGTTTTCTCTGTGTCGATTTTTTAGAAAAATAATTTTCACTTTAGTTTGTTTTCTCAACTTTATTAATTTTGCCAACAATCCTTGAGGTATGCTTTATTATTTTTATTCTAACAGCAAATTTCTCTTTTTTTCCCATAAATACACATAATTTTCATAGTATTTCTTTAGTTACTTTTAAGTTTGTTTTGTTACAACGCCTAAAGTTATGCTTGTTTTAAATTAAAATTGTTGGTTTACACAAATTGTTCTCTCTTCTCAAAATATTTCTTCAAAGTTTCAAGGATATTGGGTTTTGTTGTTTTAATTACATTGAAAATATGTTTCAGTTACAGTATAAAATATTTTCTTAAGAAACATTTTTTTGGAAATGTAGTTATTTTCTCAAAAAATCTTTAAGTTTTGTTTAGTTTTAAAATAATTGAATTTTTAATTATTTTTTTATATTTTTATTAGTTTAATTTGATTTTTTAAACATTCAAAATTTTATTTTTATTTTTTTAATAACATTTCAGATTGTTATTTGAATATATTTTAACACTTTAATTGCGTTATTTAACCGATTAAAACGCCTTGAAGTAAACATTTATTTTATTTAATTTACCGTTACACCGAATTACAATCACTACACACGAAAGGATTTAATACATATTTTTTTAAAAACTAAGAATTTTCATAATTTATTTATTTTTATATATATTTATTATTTATTTTCTTTAAAGAAATTTATTTATATTTAAAATTTTATTTATATCTTTTTTATATTTTTAAATTCACCTTATTTTTATTTGTTATTTTAATATATATTATAACACCTCAAATACCGTTATTTTAGCTATGAAAACGCTTTAAAGTATACTATGTTGTTTATGCGATTTACGATCCCATATTTTTTATTTTATTTAATGACTGTAATACCGAAATAAAATCACTACACCCAAAAGGATTTAATGCATAATTTTATATGGAAACTTTAAGGATTTTTATTGGTTTTATAATTTTTTCTCGCAGTTGAGCAAGTTTACCTGAAAAAGATAAATAAATTTTTATAAAATATGGACGAAATTTTCTTAATCAAATTTTTTCCTATTTACTGAAGTTTTTAAAGGACTTTAATTTAAATTTTGATATTATCACATATACGGCCTTTAACTTTTTTCACTCCACTACCACAAGTGATGAAAAGTGACAATCAAAGACCCCATCAAAAGTCAAAATCGGAGTCGATTTTTCTATGTTTGTTTCCGTCCGTCATTCTGTTTGTCTATAGTCTGATACAGAAAGGTTGAACTTAACTACACTAAAGCAAAATTTATACTCAGTTTTTTTACAAGAGGTCATCAAAATCAGATCAATACAAAAACTAAAATATAACTAATTTTGATACACCCCAAATCAGTTTGTGATATATGTCGTAATTTTAAAGGTGGCTTTATAAAATTTTCTAAAGACACCTCCCGGAAAACAGTTTTGAGCTTATAAACCTCTTTATTATACATTAATATATTGAAATTCGCACAATTATTGCTCTGTCTATATGTTATTAATTTTACCAATATCAGACTCTATTTTGATAAAGTTCCGATGAAACAAAATTGCATCAGTAATCAACTTTATGGTATCTTAAATAATTCCTTATTAACAGTGAGTATAATGTCACAATTATTCTGGACGTTTTTACTTTCATAAATTAATATTGACGCTTCGTATAGATCAATCTGTAAAGAGATTGAGACTTTAATTTTCGATTTTATATTTTTTTTTTTTTTTTATTTATTGAATTTTTGACGTTGTGAGAGAAATGCAGCCAATATTCTTAATTAAGTAATTCCCTTTTTATACCCTCCATCACCTAAGTGGTAATGAGGGTATATTAGCTTTGCCATTTTGTGTGTAACGCCAAAAAAGAATTATCTAAGATCCCCATAAAGTCCGTCCGTCTGTTGGAAACATCTTCACTCTTTGAAACAAGCTAAAAATTCAGAGAACTTTGAGCTTATATACTTCATCATTGTTCAAAAAACCATTAAAATTGGATCAATTAAAAAAAATTTAAGAGGCTAAACTATGCAAAATTTTGATACATCTCAAAATTAGACAGAAATTTGCAAACATTATTATTATGATGTTATATGCCAGAAAAAATTATGCTGCAGCCATTATTTTGCCTAGCTCCCATATTAAGCCCCTTCCCTTCAGTATTAGATGAAAATTGATATTGATTTCTTACAATTCAACATTGCGCAATATTGATTTCATGATTTTATTATACACAATTTTATTTCAACGTTGATATATGATTATTTTAAATCATATATGCATATTGAAATATTGAAAATATCCTGAAATAAAATTATCATTAATAATATTCGACAACATTTCAAAGGCATTATTATTTTAGTTTTATTTTAATCAAAAATGTAAATAATTTAAAAATAATATTTTAAAAATATTTCCTTTAGCAAAAGTATTTGCAATAATACTTGCTGTACACTTGTTGGAATAACAATATTTACAAATGTGATTGTAAAAGGATAATGCTCACAATAGTTTTGTAAGTATTGAAAGAAACGTTTTTTTTAATAAATACATTGTCTGTGAGGAATCCAAAGAAATTGTGGAATAATAAAAAATCTAAAATAATTAATTTGAGTGAAGTTTCAGATTAGTTCCAAAATTAGTGATGCAAATTTGGATACACATTGAAACGAGATTTCAAGTTTTGGAGACAGCGTGGATTCTGACAAAATTTTCCGATTTGTTTGTAAGTTAAAAAAGCCTATTTTTTATTTCTCTCTTATGTTCATTTATTTTGTATTTGCAGGTAAACGGAGTCCAATTGTTGCAACTGCAAAATTCGTTAAAAATTAAAAATTAAAAATTGCTTGCTGAAAATTTATTTTGAAACGGAACATGGGATAAGAACATGCGTTGCTTAAGTACATCAAATGCCATAAGGAGTGAATAGTACATGCAGTATTTATTTTTTTAAATTAATATTAATTTTACAATTTTACAGGTGCCATCATTTCTCTTGGATTGGGTGAGGACGAATTTCAAAAAATAGATAAATTGCAAAAATTAAAAAATATATAAAAAATAGCTTCTAAGCTTATAAAAATATTACTAAAATAAGCCTAATTCAATCTTGTTTCAAAAATTATTACCATTAAGGCTTATTTTATAATTCAACTTCTAAGCTTTTTGTATACTTTAACTAAAAATGTTACCTCAAGGTTTCAATTTTCATAAAAAGTAATTGTTAACAAGTGTTTCACAATATTTATAATTAAACTATTGCAAGCCTAATGCTTTTGCTAGTATGTTTGTTACAAACTTATTTTAAAGTCTTTTGGTTTGTTGGGTTATAACTGCATATACCTTTTATTATTAAGATTATTTTAAATCAACAATATTCAATATTAATTTTATAATAATGAGAGGATTTATATAAACGGAAATTTTAATTAACTCTTTTGAGAATCAAAACAAATCAATTTCCTATGTCAAAATATTTTATAACATTTTAGATATCAAATAATGTATTAGATTTCTCTGTAAAACTTCATAATTAAAATTTTTCGAAAACACTGAAGGAATGTTCTAGTACTTTTTATTTTTAAATTGACGGCTTTAAATTTCTTCAGCTTTTATTACAAAATTTATTTAAGTTTAAAATAAAGTAAAATTTAATTAATGAAATATTAACATGATTATATCACAAACATAATGATAAGATAATCTTAAATTTTATAGTCAAAGAAACTATTTCTTTGTAATCAATTTGGACTTATTACATGAAAATGTTTTGAATGAGGAAATAAAAACTAAAAACCGAAAAATTATAATTTTGAAATTCTAAAAATTGTGAAAATATTTTGTTTTATTTGAAATTTCAAAATTTATTAACAAAACCATATTTTTTATGCATAAAGAATTTTTATTAACGTTCCTTTCTTACTAAAAATTCTAATTAAAGATGACACATTTAATTATTGAATTAAACATAAATGAAATCAATGTAAAAGTATTTCAATTTTATTGAACGTAGTTTTCTAGAAAACAATTAAAAATTACATCATTCCATTAAAATTAAAAAGATTTTAAGAGGAAAAAGACTAATATTTAGAATATTATAGATCTCTAAATATAAGACCTTTATTTATACAAATCAACTTTATTTTATTAAAAAATTCAAATTCAACTTAGAAGTAAATAATAATTATTTTTCTCCGAATGTAAAATAAATTTGCACAAAAAAACTATAAATATTAAATCATTATTTCTTAAAATTTGTGAATATTTATCAGAATACTTTAAGGAGTTTGAGAAAATTAGTTTTTAAAGTATATGTTTAGGAGATATTTAATAAATTAAATTTAAAGATTTCATTAATATACTTTCAGAGGCTCATCATTGTAAATTTCTGAAGTATATATCTAGGAGTTTAAAAATTAGAACATTTAATCTGTTTATTGTGATATTAGATTTACCTTAAGGTATGCCTTTATAGTGAGATAAGTAATTAAAAGGTATGATTTATTGCCACATTGAAAGAATGAAGAAATTAAGAAATTTAATTCATATTCATTTAATTCTGAGTGTAAAAATGGGAAGTATTAAAGTTCTGAACGAAAATTTTAGCAAAAAATTCAATACTTCTTAATTTTTGTTAAGTATAATTTTAAAAGCTAAAATTATTAATTTTTAAAGTATAATTTTAGGAGTTAATATTTTATAGCTATTTTCGTAGTTAATACTCAATAAGTGTGAAAACAAAAAAATTAGATTCCTATATCGTGATTCAGAAAGAAGGAATTAAGTTAATATTTGTGTTCATGTTCATCTTAACAGTTATTTTGCAAATACTATGTGGTTCTAACAAAAATATTAATAACTTAGTATACTTTTAAAAACTTATTATGAATTTTTAAAGTATATTTTCAGGAGTCAATAAATTGGCATTATTCCCTTTGCTTAAATTATTCCTCTAAAAATAATAATGAAATAAAATTAATGAACGAAATATGAAATAAATGAAAGACTCCATTTAATATCGATTCCTAAGGAATAAAGAAAATACATCATGATTCAAAATCATGACTATTATGAGACCTTCATTTCATTTCAAAATCTTTATTTAGTGATTATGATACACAATATTTGTATGGAATATAAAATTAAAAAAAGTTTTTAAGTGTTAAACTAACAGAAATATAAAAAAATATCTTGACCAAATTTAGAAAAATTATGTGCTTAGATTTTCTTTGAGTGTAGTGGTTACAATTTCTAAGATTTAAAAAAATATAATTTTTTTATTTAATTATAATTTTCTGAAGTGTAACTGTAGGAGCTAATGAGCCAGAACCAGAAGAATTTTTCCCTATGAAAGTAATAATACCTGGGAAATTAAACTAACTGGTTTTTCCCAAGAAAATAAAAAATCTTTTTCACTATCAAACTTACAAGAATATGGAAAATATTATCTTGACTCGGATTTAACGACAACTATCCGTATTTCAAAAAAAGTTACTTTATGATGATATTTAGTGTTAATATACTTTTAGGAGCTTGTGATTATTATTTTTGTAAGTATACTTCACAAACTAAAAACTTAGAATCTATTTTGTTTCCCCCATTAAAGCATTAAACTGTAAAATCTCTTAAAACATAAAATCTTGCTAAAACTTATAACTCTAACAACATCAACAATTTGATATTTATTAAATCAACCATTTCACTAATATTTACCTTAAAGTATGCTGTGAAATTTTAACACTCCCTGATGTTATGCTATAAACTTTCCAAAAAAAGAAATTTATTAGTTTTTAATGTATTTTTCACTGTAGTTTAAGGTTATGGCCCATTAATTTAACTTATTTTTTATTAAATTTCCTTTACAAGTTTGCTGCAGCAAAGTATGCTTTTAATTGGGTTAACAAACTTTTAGATATTTTATAAACATGATATTTTTTCATTATACATTTTGAACACTAAACTTTTTACTTCATTTTTGGTAGTTTTAAAAGTTTAGAAAATATTTTTTTAATAAATTTCGCTGTTTCTGTAATATTTTTAGATTAAGACCGTTAAATTTTTAAAGACAGTAAATATTTAAGATAATTAATTATGGTTTTAATCATATTTTTATATTCTTCCTTTTAGATCACATTTTAAAAACACAATTTTTAATTTATCCCTTTTTTCAATCATAAAAATTATTATGGTTGTTTTATTTCTTATACGTCAAAAATGTTAAGGGTCTTTGTTTGTTGCTTTAAAAAAAAAATTATAAAAACCCCGGTTTACGTAGCTCTTGACTAACGTAACACAACGTTGTGAATGAGGAATTTTATTAAACGTAAATAGGGAATGAACCTATTTGCTGATGTTTTAATGTCGATGATGTTGCAGTTGATGGTGTTGAGCTCTAAGAGCTCGTTTAAAATTTGTTCGAATTTGCAATCGTTTTCGAATATATAGAGATGCACACGACAATTTTCTATGTCAGCTGCACATGAATATAACAACAACATCATCATCAACAACAGTTACAACTACAACAATATCTAAAGTACATACTAAACTAGAAGCAAACAAACTTCGTTGCAACTTCTTTTGCAAGCAACAAAAACAAATACATACAAACAAAAAATTAACAACAACTTAACTTCAAACCAAGCAACTCAAACATCAAACCATTTTTAATTGTAATTTTTAAAAAATTCCAAAAATATGCAAATATTTTTCTATTTTCATTAATGCAATAAAACATTTTTCATATTTAATTTATAATTTATTTTTTCTCCCAAAAAAATATCTTAATTGAAATTGTCGAATAATTTAAATTCCATTTACTTCTTTTTGTATTTTGAACGCCCCTCAGAAATAAATATAGCGAATTAGACAGTGTCAAAAAAAAGTAATTACAATAAAAATTTTCAAACCGTTCACCTTCAAGTGTCCGCATAAACTGAAATTCCTCTATTACAGTCATACAACAAAGGAATATTTATATAAAAACAACGATTTGCTTTGCTTTTAACTTGACTACACTTCAAATTGTAATCCTCACAACCACTCGTTGATTCAACAGATTCTTTAAATTTCTTTCTAGATTTTTTTTTTTTGTTTTTATTTTTTATTTCTCGTTTATTATTTTTTTCGCCTAATTCTATACGCTCTTGTAGTAAAACTCCCTATGAAACATACACACATATACTCACACAATAACACTATGCATCCTTACATACGTAGCTATATCCTAACATGTATCCGTTGTTCTCTAGCATTAAAACAAAACACGAACACGAAAGTTTTTGTAGTAAATAGTCAAAGAAAAAACGAGTTCATGCTCAAAATTCTCATAAACTTATACTCTCCTCTTTCTCTCTCTCTCTGTGTCATTAAAATATATTTGTTTTTAATCTTTGAATAGCTTAGTGGTAGATATAGTGGTAGAGGTTAGTTACATTATTAATTTTTACCATTATCCTGTTGCTTATTCTGCATTTAAATCTACTCTCTTGGTCTCTCTTTAAGTTTTATTTTTTTCTCTCTATTTATTTTCCTCTCTTTCTTTCTCACTCTGCATAACTCATTAAAAATATAGGGTTTTTATTTTATTCAAGGAATTTTCACCCTAAAAAAGTTTCGTTAAATTTTCTGCAAATAGTGGTTGATTTTTAGTATCCTTAGAAATTTCCCTCTTTTAAATTTCGTTATTAAAAGGATGTTTCAAGGGGAGAATATTTATAAAGGGAATTCTTGACAGCATATAAGGATTTAATTAATACAGAAAAGGGGAAATTGCTTTAAGGAAAACTTGAAGGATATTTTCTCTTTATTATGAGCAACGAATGGGACATTTTGGGCGGTTATAATACAAAGAGTAAGGATAAAAATATAATCGTTAATTCAGGTGAATGTATTGAAAGATTTCAGAATTATTTAAATAAAATTCAAAGAATTTAGTTTATAGTTTAAAAAGAGTTAAAATTGTTTTCGATATTTAGACAAAACATAATTTTATTAAATTGGAACAAAATTGTACTTTAATGAATTAACGGCGTTTGAAGGAGTTTAAAATTAGGAAAAACATATACACTAAATTTTCATACTAACTAAAAGTAAAAAAAAAACAAGTTAAAGTCACTCAGGTCCGACTATTTAATACTTTACATCCCATTATTGGTTATAAATGCTAGAGAAAGTTATGAACCAAAAAATTTGGCACATGTGAAATTTAAATCCTTAAATCTATAATATTTGAGAAATGGGTTGTATACGATCTATGAGAAATTATATAGCCCTCCTCATATAATTTTTCATACACTTTAAAATAATTTGACACTTCGTTTAGAAATTTCGTTCAAATCGCTTTATATTAAAAACTTTTGTGAACTTAAAACCTCATTCTGGGAGAAACATTTGTATGGGAGCTGAAATAATGGACCCATTTTCACAATTTCAATAGACATCGTCCTTAAGCCAAAGTAGTGACACACGCCAAGTTTTATTAAAATATCTCTAACATTGCGACCTGCTTTTTGTTAAAATAGTTTACATGGACCAAATTTTTCAAAGCTCTGCAAAATGTGTCCAAATCGATTTTTGTTCAAATAATTCTTTAACTTCTAAACCGTTAGAGATATCTTAATGAAATTTCCCATAATCAGAGCTGAGATTTCTTTGAGTTGATTTTGAGGAATCCAATAGTTAAATTTTACTAAAGTTTAGTTTAAATTTTCTTGTGGAAAAATATCTGCTCAATCTAATCCGGATGATTTAATTTACATGGTAGTTTAATTAGAGGGTCACTGGAAATACATCACTTTGTATTTCTTCGAATCAACTCAAAAGCACCTCAGCTATGTCTATATGCAACTTCATTAAAATATCTCGAATCATTTGGACACTCTGTGCTCTGTTACTTAGTATGGCTGTGTGCGTGCCCACAACAGAGGCAGACAGAAGGACATAGCTTTTTTTGATATAAAAATTTTATTTGATATAAAAATATAAATACATTATGGGATCCGAGATGAATCCTTCTTAGCGTTACATACGGAATGACAAAGTATATGTACCTTTTCGCTACTTGTGCTTTAAAACACACTTTTTTAAATAATTTCATCCCAACCAAATCCATTTTTGTGATTTTCGAAAATGAGAATTATATAAAATTTATTATGATGTTTTCTGTTTGTATAAATCTTAATCATACGAAATATTATCGAGATCTTCATATAGCTTGGTATGTGGACTGCTGCAAATTCAATCTGAGTAAAATTTAATAAAAATTTTTTCATATCTGTGAGTTTTAGGAGCTTCAACTGTAGACATATAGACGGTCCAAAGCGTAGTGCACTCTAATTTTGATGAGTTTTGAATTTGAGATGATTCCATCTTAGCGTTACATACGAAATGATAAAAAAATATATGTTTTTTTCTAAAAATAAACATAAAATAAAATCTTAGTCCTTCAAGAAAATCTTAACACTTTTCCTGAATTAAGCGTCAATTACGAGATTTTACCCCGAAGTGAAATGGTTTGTACACCAGATATATAATACATATCTGAATATAAAAAGTGAGATTGAAAAAAGCTTAACACACGTTTTTCATTAAAACTTTTGACCCAAGTTTAAGTAGATGTTTTTGTGATCAAAAAATCAATGTTATTCAAAAATACCGTTAATAGAAAACCTGGTTCAGGTACTAGAAATGTTGCTTAATTCAAAGAAAATGGAAAGCATGTTCAATAGAGCTCCCACATACACACAACTGATATGAAAAAAAAGGTTCAAAGAGTTCCTGACAAGAATGCTGCTAAAAATTTAAAGGTTAAAAAGAGTGTACGGAAATTGAAGTGAAGTTTTATAAGAAATATATATTGAAGAGATATTGTGCTTTTGTTTTAAGAGAAATGAAAAGCGTAAAAAGTTATTTTTAAACGGAGATCGACTACCTGTTCGAGAGAAGTGACAGAAAACACCATAAAGACGTAAAGCGAGAGTTTTTTAATTTTATTAACATATATTAATGTTAGGAATTTGTCGATCTCACTCCTTATTAAAGTGATAGTAAGAATGATTCCAATATATAGACAAACATGGTCAAATCGACTCAGATTTTCATATGATTCAAAAACATTTACACTTTATGGAGTCTTAGATGATTCCTTCTTGAAATTACACTCGTACTGACAAACATACTCCCATCACCAATTGTGGTGGTGGGGAGTATAAAAAGTATTGGGTACTGAAAAGGTCGCAATTTACGACTTATAAGAATATTTTAATTATTTTAAAATTAATCTACAACATAACTACTTCTTCACAAAATGTCCAAGTCATTCAACAACAATTTCACACAAATAATAATTTGCTACAATTAAAATTAATTAAAAGTAAATTTAGATTCACTTAAGACACAATAATTCACAAAAAAATATGTTTCTTGTAAGAATTTATAACAAGAGAATAATAAAATTTTTAGTTTCAAATAAATTGAATACAACTTAAAGACAACAACAAGAATTAATTAATTAAAAAACTGGAATGAAACAGGAGAAAGGGAGGAGGGATTAGAGTCAAGCCTTAGCTAAATGGAAGCAAAACACAAAAAATTTTAAATAAATTTTAGACAAAACTGCAACGAATATAAAACACAGTAAAATATTATGGAAATTACTTTGAAAGCTAATTTTGAAAGTACGGTTTACGACTCTTTTGTGAATCTTCATAAGATCGGATCTTTCAAAGAGTTTAATTTAAATTTTTGACTAAAGAGTTTTATTTTTTAATCGCTCTTTGAAAGGATGTTAGTTCTAAAGAATGATAAAAATTAAAAAAGTTAAACATTTCAAAAGAGTGAAATCGAGAAAAAGAGTTTAGAAATGAATAATTCGTGCAAATTGTTTTAAAGTCAATGAAGCAATAAAAAATGTTTTTATTGGGCTGAAAATGGATGTGTGAATATTCACAATCTTTCTATGAAGATGTGTTTACTTTTGTTGTACTATTTTTTGTGTGTTTTTTATTACATTTTGTCTGTGCAAAACAATTTATTTTTTGCGGCAAGAAATTTGTTTGCCCACATTTTTTGTTTTATTTATTATTTATTTATTTATTTTTTGCTTTATTTTCAACAATTTCGCATTTTTGAGATAATTAAAAAATCTCTTAACTGAAAGAAGAGTAAAATAAGTTTTGTATTCGTTCTTGTACGGAGCAAAATCGAAAAAAGAAAGAAAAAGAGTTTTATTTTTTAATCCTCGCAAAGAAGAGTAAAAATTCAGATCATTTGAAAATAAAGATTTTGTTCCGAGTTTTTCCATACTCTGCTAATTTTGAAGTTATGAAAAAGTTAAAAAAAATCGTATAAATTATTACATGACTTTATGTAACTTCATTACTTTGTATGTGGCCAAAATAATAACTATATTTAATACACCATTTAAAAACTTCTTGCTCCTATACAAATGAAATATATTCCTCTAGTATGCCGCACCAACCACCATCTGTCATTCACTCCCTCACCATTCAAAATTAAATTATTCAAAAGTTGAGTTTTTATTAGAATTTTCTGTTAATGCATTTGTATCATAATTTTCATTTATCATCATCATTACATGACCACAAATGTCTTCTTCAATTCATTCGACTGACATTATATTGAGAGGGTGTCAGTAATAGTAGTCCCAAAGTCCATTCCTTCTAAATTGCCATGAATATTTATGAAGATTTCATTTTAAAAGAAATACCAAAACTAACAAAACAGAAGAATAAGAGAAAAATTCCACAAAAAAGAAACATAAAGAACTAAAATACAAAATTGAAAACAATTTTTTTCGCGTCTGTTGTTTTATGATTTGCAATACATTCTCCTTCAATAAACACCATCATCAGCAGAAGCAGCAGTAGAACTAAAAAAATTCCATATTTAAAGCATTTTTAGTTGGAGCAGACATTCATGTGTCTGACGTTAAGTCTGTTTCTTTTTAGCTAAAAGTGATTGTCATTCGAACCCAAACATGCTGCTAAATTCAATAATAATTTTGTTATTTTGGTGTGGAACATTAAAATTGTTGTACGGTGTGTAACACTAAGGAAAATATTAATCAAGGATCCATAAAAAATGTGAAAATTGTTAGATCATATCAAAATCTGATACCACTTTTTTAATCTTTAGTTGATTTTACATTGATACATTTGCTCCAGTTTTGAGTTAAAGAATCAATTGAACCATTTTTTATACTTAATTCTTAAGTAGAGTTATTGTAGAAAGTTTTTCAAGATCGCTATTTCACTACTTTTGAAGTTTCTCCAATTAATGCGCATCAGACAAGAACGTCAACTTTCAGGAGCCATTTTCTTCAAATTAAAGAAAGTTATTC
Organism: Cochliomyia hominivorax; assembly: GCA_004302925.2. Classification (NCBI taxonomy): domain Eukaryota; kingdom Metazoa; phylum Arthropoda; class Insecta; order Diptera; family Calliphoridae; genus Cochliomyia; species Cochliomyia hominivorax. The sequence goes on from PYHX02000467.1 coordinate 78,579,521, forward strand.
GTAATCTCCATTAAATATCTTTCTTTCGACATTACTAATCGATTAAAAAAATACATGTTTGCACTTTGAAGTCTATCGATTATTGTATTATAACAGATATTTACCCTCCAAAGTACCATATTAGTTATTACCATCACAAACTCTTAATTTATGTGACATTTAACCAAATTGAGAAATAATTTTAATATTACATCGATTATTTTAGAAATAAATCCCTAATTTTGAACGGCTTAATGGGTTCACATAAACTTTAACGTAAAATTCGGTATCCAGAGGCTGAGTTTTAGAGGCATTTTAAACGCGTGCCAATTTTTCGAATATCTTTCAATTAAAAAAATTTCTGCCCTTTTAACACTTAATGAAAATTTTAAAAAATATGCTTTTAAGTGATATTTATCTCTTATAGTTTTCGAGTTAATGGCATTTGGATTTTTGGCCAAAAAAGTGTCTTCACATATTTCCATCTAAAGCAAAATTTTTTCTTTAAGACATTTAAGATATATGATGTTTTTATTACACTGAATTCCCTTGTTTAGATTTTATATCAAATATCTTTATAAGATAAAGTCCACACCCATTCAAATAGATCCTTGTTTAATCAAAATTTGTATTTTAACCCCTTTATTCTAAAATCCATAGACTGAATTATGCAAAATTTTGACACATCCCAGATAGCAATTTAAAGATAATTTCAAAAAAAATTTTCGTATTAATAAACCAAAAGAAACTAGATTCTGCTGCAGCAATTATTTGACCTATATCTCATTTAAGGCCTCTTTCCGAAATATGGTTCGGAGCTTATAAAACTCTTACATATTAACCAATTTTAATGAAATTCGTTATAGTTGCTGATCTAATTACTTCAATACATGTTATTAATTTGACTAATCTCGGTCCATATTTTGCTATAGCTCCCATATAAAGTCCTTCCCGAAATATGGTTTAAGCTTTTAAAACTATTAAGTATGAACCATTGAATTGCGAAACAATAGTTGATCTAACTTACTTGAATATATATTATTAATTTATAAGTATCGCTCCATATTTTGCAATAGCTCTCATATAAGACCCCTTCCCGGAAGACAATTTTGATCTTAAAAGCTCTTAAAAATAGACCAATATACTTTTGACTTTCGACACAATTATTGTTCCAACTGTGTTAAATACATGTTATTAATTTGATCAATATAAGTTCATGTTTTACTTTAGACATCGGGTCATATATTTATAAAACACCTATTTAAGGCCTCTTCCTGAGAAGGAGATATAAACCTTTAAAAATTTTTTCTATTAAATATAATTGAATTTTGGTACAATTAATTTTAAACTGTCATTAATATATGAATCTGATTTGACAATTGTCGAGTTATATTTGTTTAAAGGTACCCCACTTCATGGTTAAGGATTTTAGGCTTTAAAGGTTCTTATACATGGACAAAGTCCATCGAAACTCAGATATTTATCTAATTTTTTTCAAATATATTTTAAAAATATTTATGGATAAATTACTTTTTCTGAATCGGTGTTTGATCCAATGAACGAAATATTCGTTTTCAATACAATATATTGAACAATGCGAATGTAGGGTATTGAAGATTCGGCATAGCCGAATATAATATTCTTACTTGTTCATACATTTATTTATACAATAATCAATGATTTGTATCACCAACAAACACGAACAATAACAACATAATTATTAACAGCATTTTTAGCATCGTCATCACCAACACCACAACACCACGTTACGATTTTTACAATAAGTAACCAACCAATTCGAACTATTTTTGATATCACACGGTTATTTATATGTATGTGTATTTCGATTTCTCTATGACCGAAAACATGTTCCGTTAAACAAAATATACCGCCTGTGGTGTGACCAATGACCAAAATGCTCTTTCTGCCAAGTTTTCCACTTTTTCTCTTTTTTATGTTTTCAATTATTATATTTTATTCAATTCGGTGCTTTTTTTTTGATATTTTTTCTTTTGCGGTTTCAAATGGTGTTTGTTTGTTTGTTTGTTTATTAAATGTATATAATTCTTTTAACTTTTAACATAATTTGTATGTATTTTTTGTTGTTGTATTTTTTTTATAAAATATAAATTCTCTTTAATAAATTCACAATTGTTTTTATTTCAATTGATCAGAGTGGTAGGGAGTGATAGGATATAAAAGAATAAGAAATTGAAGCGAATAATATAAAGTGGAGATGAATTTTAAAACTCTTCTAAATGCATAGTGGATTCAAAACGATATTCAATTTTTGAGAGTCGGACAAAATCGATTCGAATCTTGGATTTGCACGAAATTAAACAAAAGTAGTCAGGAGAGTATTTTTTTGCATTTGCATGAATTTTGTTCTCTTTCAATTTCAAAAATAAATAAATAAATTTTAAAAACGAGATTTTTGGGCCCATATTTCTTGGAGATCTGGAGAAAGCCATTAACAAACAATTACAAGCACTTTGAGATTTTCAAAACTAACAGCCCTGTAACACATTTCGTTCGGAATGCTTTCCTTAGTAACCGATTTCGTGTGAGCTTCTTTAGAATCCACGTTCCATAAATTATATTTTTTAAAATTTAATTTACACAAAACCTTTAAAAAAATATCAATTCCGCTTATGAAACTAAAAGTGGTTTCATTCCGACTAGAATGTTAGTTTTTTTTTTTTTTTAAAGAAGCAGAATGTGGAATTAATTACTCTTTCGATCGGAATGGTATTCCGTGACCACACTATAAATTCCCTTTATTAAAGCTCAGTCTTTGTGATTTTACAACTTAAGAGTAGAATTCCAGAGGGTCTGGACGTAACGCACTTTGAAAATATATAAATTTTACATATTTTGAAGAACAATTTTATTTTAGATGAAAATAAATGAAGACACTTTTTCGGACAAAAAACACAAAAAAAATTCGAATTTTCAAATCGAAAATTATTTATTTTTGAACTGAATGAAGATATTGAACTCAACATTTTTTACTATGTAAATAAGTTTGCTTGTTTTGAGTAAAAATTTGAGCAGGATTTGTACAATATTTCGGATATATATTAAATAAAACTCACTCAAGATCCTGACAAATTTTTTATGTTGAAAATTCACATGTACATAACTCGAGAACTATTAAGCTTTAAAATATTACAGCTTCACATATGGAAACTGTTAAAATCAGTTCAGATATCACGTTCGTTTTTAATATTTTTATGAGCTGATTGTTCAAATTTTGAAATTATGTGGAGCTGCGGCCTCTTAAATATAAGTTGCAGACTCAAAACTTTAATCGAGTTAGATTTTGATTTGCTGTATTATGGGATCTTTAGTGATTCCTTCTTAGCATTTTATATGGAATGACAAAGTTAATTTACCCTTTTCGACACTTGTGGTGGTGGAGGGTAAATGAAATGCAAATAAAGTTTTTAGTTAACAATATTTTAAATGAAGTTGAAAAAAATACATGCGTTTATAGGAATATTTACCAGTTTGTAAAGGAATTTGTTATCATTAAGTGGGATTTAGAATGTCTATTGAAATTTTAACAAATATTGAGGATCTTATGAAATTATTAATTTTGAAGGAAATTTTTCAAGACTTTTATACTCAGACATTTTCTGAGTCGATTTAAAAATGTCCGTCCTTCCGTCTACCTGTCTGTATAGCAGGCTGTGTATATAAACGTTTAGAAATATCCCGATGAAATTTGGTACGTATTCTTATTTTGGCCCAAGGACGAAGTCTGTTGAAACTGGTCATATTCGGTCTAATATTTCAGGCACCTCCCACAAAAATGTTCTCCCAGAACGAGGTATTAAGCTCATACAACGAGATTTGTAAAAAATAAGTATTATGATATTCTTCACTGATGTACCAAATTATGCGAGAGTTGCTCCATTCCGTCTCATAGATCTCATATATACGTTGGACAGGCCTTACTAGGCAATTCGCATAAGACTAAGGTGGTTATCGCCCATTAATTATTGAATATTTAAAAAATTATAAGAGCAAAAGTACCCAAATTTGGTTAAAATCACTTTCGCAAGTATATATTTCACCTGGGGGAGACGTATCCTGAAGCAAATTCAAATTATTAATAATCTATTTCTTTTAATAATACAACACTAATATTTGCTAAGGGCCAGCAACGTTCTAAAACTTTTTTTCTGGCAAAACGAAGTGGGTCAATATTTAACTTCAATTCAAAATAGTTTCAAAACCTATCAAAAATACTCCATTTCAAAATTGTTCACATAGCGTGTTTGAGACGCTTCTGTTTTCTTTCCATGACAGTTTTTATTCGTTTGTTTGTTTGTTTGTTTGTTTGTTTGTTTGTTTTATTTTTAAAATATCTTTTTCCACAACTATCACAGATAAATGATTCAATAATTTTTTGTTTACATATTTACATACTTACTAATGTATTCATACATATCTTTTTGTTTCCTTTTTTGTTGTTGTTGTTGTTGTACAATTCCCAAACATTTGTTATTTTCAATTTCTCACTGTTAAGAGTCATTAAAAATCATGTTCAATTTATAAATATCCCCAATATCTTGTTCGCCACGGGTGTAAATTTATTGATAATATATTTTGACATTTGTGGTTATAATTTTTCCAACTACAACATCAAATGCTATAACTGCTGCTGTTGCTACTGCTTCAATTGACAAACAAGGAAGATGGTGATGATAACATGATGGTCGGTATTGTTTTTTTCCATTTTAATTTCCATGTTCATCATTGTTATTATTGTTGCTGTTTTTATTCGATTTTCTTTTTCCTTCAATTCCTTGATTTTTTTCTCCCTTTTGTCAAATATATTCATCTTGTGTTTATCATTTATTGCCTTGTTTGTTTATTGTATTTAAATTGTCCATGGGATTTTAAAAAAAGTTAATGTTTCTTATATTTTTACTCCCTGTGAGGTTTCCTTTTAAATAACTTTCTCTTGTATTGACCAGTTTGCCTTCATTAGACACCGTTTATTTCATCTTCGTTTCTATTTTTTAGCGATTTTTTTGCTCTTTATTTTTTGATTTTTTATTGTTTTTTTCCTGGAATTTCATTGTAAAATTTATAAACGAAAAAAATTATGTATTTATTTATGTAAAGAGAAAATTTTATTCTTGTTTTTTTACAAAAAATATTTGTGAAGGAAAAAACTTTTTCAGTTTTAGAAAAAAATTTAAATACAAAATTTTTTCATAAGAAGTTTAAATATTTGAAAAAAAATATTTGTTTAATAAAAAATAAATTAAAAAAATACTTTATGCTTAAAGAACTACCAGATCTTTTCGAGACTACCAAACCAGGACAACATCTATAGGTAAAAGAGCAAAATAAGATGTTATTCGAGAAGGGTTGAAACTATTATACAATCTATTGTTAAAACTGGGATAAAAAAATTTTACTAAATTAAAAAAAAATACGTATGTTTGGTAGTACGGTAAGCACGAGTTTCGGACCTATGCTCTGCTCTGCTCATGCTATAGCAGATCATCCAGTGTCATTTACATCTGTTTATTCCAGCGTGATAATATCCGCAGTACCAATCCTAGTGACCAGCTGAATAATTAATTCAGATTGGTAATTGCACACAAACATAAAAATGGTAAGACCATATGAACAATATGAACAAACTAAATACTCCAGTGAATACCATCATAAATGTCCAGGTTGTTTTTGCTGACTTTTTTATCGGCTTTTTATTGATAACCCTGAGAGAAATAATAAGTGTTTTTTGCACTTGATGGATTATGAAGAACTAAATACCGAAGTTAAAAAATCTTGGCATTTTTATTCAGTTAAGGAAGGGTGTGATTATATCCAATTCATAGAAAATAGCTAAAGTCACCTCGATATAAAAGCCCGAGAAAGAGGCGAATGAGTCACAATAGGCCTTTTTCCATTATCCTGTCATCTGTCGCGAAGATTAGGTCTCCTTCTTTTTGCCTTGCTAAAACAATAACAACATTTTCAGCATTTACAGCCGCCACCATTCAATTCACACATGATTTAAACCATGCCTAAACCAGAGACCTTGTGATGTTTGTGTTACTGGACTTATTAAAGTATCGCCAGCCACAGGGTTCTTTTCCAAGACCTACTCAGGTCCTTATTGGTGAAAAGTATTTAATGATGGATTATGAAAATGATTCCATTGAACTATTATGCCAATAGGCCAAAGAGGTAAAGATCTATGCGATCTGATAAATTTTATCCTCAACAAAATCCACAATACCTTTTTTTTATAAAGGAACCTTGGCCGAACAGTGATGAATTTTTCTGCTTCATCCTTATTTAGTGTACTTTCCTTAGTGGAGAAATATATAATGTCCTCAATATACCATTTACATGAGGAAACAAAGATCCTTCGAATTGAGAAACAAAATGAAATGATTAGAAAGCAGTTCCTTATATGATATTGGAGTCTCCCAATGAGGATTCTTTCGCTAAGTGGTTTACAGTGGAGAAATATTCAAAGCTACCAAAATGTAGTCTTAATAATTGTAGCAGGACATTTGCAAATGTCAAAAATACATCATCTATATAGGGAAACAAAGATCCTTTCCGTTAATGAATGTAATGAATTTTTTAGTAAACGTTCTACAATTGGTCGTACCTTTTCAAAACTATGTCCCGTTTATGACAAGGACAACAAGACATTTCTTTACCTACCAGTCCTATCCTTCTTTTAGTCCTCAATAAAGATTGTCCGATATATTGCCTTGAAGCTGAATTAGCGCTTTAAAAGAGAAATTAAATGAAGTAATTTGTAACATCCGAATGGCCAACTAATGAAGTTTAAAATAATCTAAAAGAGGAATATAAATATGATATAGATTACTTAAAATTTTGTTATAGCTCAAAAAAGAGTGTAACTACTTTTTATCAAAAAATCGGCAAAAATTCATTTTATTAAATTAAAATTTAAAGGTTTCTAACTTTTGATTCCATGAATTAATTCTAAAAAATAGTCCTTAAGAAAGTTACAGATTTATATCCATTTAGTTGTTCAATTGAAGCACCGTGTAACATAAATTTTTCTGTTGGCGTATACTTTATTTAAATAATAAATATTACTCATACGCATCAAAATTCCAAACCGGCAACTCCCAAAAACATCATTTCAAAATAAAACTTATTGAATCATGAAATATTGATTAAAAATCCTGTATTAACTCTACAAAAATAAAATTCTTTTGAAAAAAAAATCATTATTTCTAATTCCAGGAATTTAATTGTTCTCTAACCCAATATCAATTTCATTCATGTTTCTTTCTCTTGAATGATTTGAGAATTGAAATAAGTTATTGTTTTTCTTTTAAAAAGATTTGTCTTTGTCGTTGTCTTTGATTTCCTCTTTAGTTAGTGGAAAATGTTGTTATTGTTTTATTCCATTATATTATTTTCTTTTCTTCTCTACATCTCTCTCTCCATTTCTTTTCAGTATTCAAGTTTATTATCTTGTTGTTTTATTATTGTTCAATTGTCATTGTATTTTAGTTGTTGTTCATCACTTAAGTCAATTGTTTTTGTAGGTCAATCGTAAAAAACAATAAAAAAACAAAATTTGCATAAAATAATATTGTATTTTTATCAACTTCCACCGCCCCCTCTTTAAAAAAAAACAACCCACCATAAATTAAAATTGAATTGTTTAATATTCGTGTTGGTTTTTTTTCTGTTTTCTTATCAGACATTGAATTGTTTAAATTCGTTATTAGGAAAAAATAATAAATTATTATCTTTATTTTTAAATCGGATCAATTATTATTGAGATGACCGTTTTTTCCCCCTCTTGTTTTCATATTCATTTATAAATTTTTGTTACTCCCTACACCATTACAAATGTTGAGGTGAGTATATTAATATTGTCATTCCATGAGTAACGCTGAGAAGGAATCATCTTAGACTCCATAATGTATATATAATCTAGCATCGACTCAAAATCTGAGTCGATTTAGCTATATCCGTCTTTCCGTCCATCTGTCTATTCGTCCATCTGTCCATTGCTGGCACGCTTACATCCATAATAATTGACAGAAATCAATAAAATTCGGCCTGAGTATTTGCTATAGTACCGAGAAGTTTCTTTGCCGGAAAAGGCGAAATCGCTTCAATATATTAAAAAATATAGGCCGATAACTGAGGCAACTTCTAAATTCAAGCGAAGAATTCCAGAAATTACTAAAATCGGTTCAGTAAAATAAGTTATGGGCAAAAATAATAAATTTGTGGCATTAAGTGTTTTGGTTTTATATTTAAGAAAAACGTTATGTATTGTATATGTTTGTGTAAGTGTGTATATGTGACTTTGTATGTATGAAACATAATGGAGGGTATTGAAGATTCGGCATAGCATGTTGTCTTATTTTTTATTCTTGTTATTTTTTTTTCTCTCTTGATTTGCATTTTTTTCTGGAATCATTTTTTCCTTCTTTTTATTTATTTATTGATAAATCATAAATATTTATACATTTTAATTAAATTTTTGCCAAATGTATCTTCATATTTTTATCAAAACATAATCTCAAAGATAATTTTAATAAAATAATAAAAAATGAAATACAATTTTCATTAAGTTATATAAATTGTTAATAACTTTAGAATAATCAAATAAGGAAAAGAACTCAATTTTATATAAAAGAAAAAATATTTGAATTTATGATGATTTTTTTATTGAAAATTTATATGATTTTTAATAAATATTAAAAATATATTTGAATTATAAATCCAAAATTTTGTCAAGCAATTACTGCTTATGAACGAATATAGTAAAAATGCTATATTCGGTTGTGCCGTATCCTCAATACCCTCCACTAAAGATAAGCGAAATTTTCACGGCTGTGATTTAATCATTGTGATTGATAAATCACTGGTAACTATGGTGACTGAAATTATAAAATAACAAATACTGTCGTTCATTCCTCTTTTTAGTTAAGAGCCAGCAAAATTACTTAAAAATGGAGCATAAATTTACGATTCATCTAGAATTTAAATTATCCGTTTTCTATAGTGCAAACTGCAAAATTCCATATTTAAAGTATTTAATGTCCTCTGTTGTCTGACCCTTTTATTTCCCGTGATTTTTAATTAGAAAAATTATGCTTATATTTTCTTTTAAAATACTGCGATCACTGTAACTGTTTTAAAGAACCGTGATTTAAAAAATCACTTTCACTGAAAACGGCGTTAATCAAAAATCACCACTAATGCGAGTGATGTAAATTCGTTAGATTTCGTACATATACACATAAAATTACACATATACTAAGAAACGTATACAAAATATAAATAACATCTAATATATAACAGAGGAACACTTAATGAGTTACAAAATCAGTTAAATTTTTGACTGAACAGATTTTTTTTTTTTTTTGAAATGATAACTCACAAAATTTCAGAAGTTCTTCGCTTAAGTTCAGAGGTTGGTTCAGATATCTATCTATATCTTTTAATATACTGAACAGATTATGTTGGGTTTAAAAAATTTTTATTGAACTTTGTCAGTTATTGTAGATGTGAGCGTGCCAAGAACAGACGGCCAGACAGACAAACGATCAGACAGACGGACAGATCAACAAGCGGATAAACAAACGGACAGATAGACAGACAAACGGATAAACAGAGAAACAGGCAAATAAACGGACAAACATAGACAGACGGACATTGTCAAATCGACTCAAATTTTTTTCCATGTAGGATCATGTACATTATAGGCTCTAAGATGATTCTTTCTTAGCGTTAGTTTCATTTTGAGGTTAAATAGCCTACAAAATGTCCAATATATTAAGCATATAGTGATCTTCGTAAGTAATTTTCCGCATTAAGTACCACTTACATAGTAATTCCAAAACAAAATTAAAACTAAGAATCACGGTTCAAAACTTATGCAACTTGAACATTGTTTTATATAATAAAAAAATTTAATTACAACAACAAATGAGAAAATGATTGAAATGAGAAAATGATTTTATTTGTGAATCATTTAGTTGGTACTACAATTATTTTTGGACGAGTTCTCGATCAGGAAATTCTTTTTAGGCTGAAAATTATCGAACGATTGATTCCAAATTATTTTAATTTTTTTTTAGTTTGAAGAAAAATTTTAAAAAATGTAAAGCAACTGCACAACAGTAGAAATCAATATCGATGAGCGATCTTAAAAAGCTTTTAAACTAACAGACCTAAAAGCCTTTTGTATATTGGGCAAGTAGGACAAATTTTTGATACCCTCCACTGAAGCATATTTCTAAAAACGTGTCCTTATTTTTTAATATTTTTGTTATTCTCATCCAAACAAAAGTTATAGTTTTTTAATGTAACTTAACGATTCTTTTTTAATGTAAACAAGGTTTCGAACAACGAATTTCTGAGTCTAAACTTTATATTCTATTTCAGTATAATTAAGGTTTTGAAATATTGCAAGCGTTGGATTTAATGAAAGAATTCAATTTTTCGAGATTTTGAGCAAAATTCTGAAAATACTCAATCTCCATAATATAAATCTTAACATCATTCCATATATTTGCTATAGCAATTTTGTATATGTTTGAAGCCTTACCTTACCTGCACTTTCTTTTATGTCTTCCATTCTCCTTAAAATTCTCCTGGAATTGGCGACTCATACAAATATTGCTGCTTATTATTTAAAAAAATCAATAAAAAAAAGATTAACAACAAAGAATATTAAATCCGACCGACCTTAGGAATTTTTTCTTAATTTAGTAGTAGAACAAGTTCAACACGATTCTGGAATTCGAATTTATTTCGCCCAGCAATTGGTGGAAATATCAAAGTCGATTTTACTCGTTAGAACGTCGCAGCCGAAGCTGCACGAGAGAACTATTGAACAATTGAAGCTACTATTCAGAATGTTATAGATGAAATTGCACGAAGCTACTTCTGAGAATGCCATAACCAAAATTGATCGTATAGTAATTAATTAACCTAATTTATGTACTACGCAACATAATCGTATTAACAGTATTTAAACCTTCTACACTTATTTTAAATTCGTAAATAAACTAAATGAGAATTATATTGCTTTTTTGATAAAAAACATAGTGAAACGTATATCGTATATATACACTGAACCAAAAATCGTAGGTAATATTAACGAAAATTTTTAGTAGAACTTTAACAAAAAAAGGTGTTAAATAAAAAAAAATTTGTTCGAATTAACAGTATTTTTCTTAAAATTAAAGAATTTTCTTCAAAAATACTAAAAATATTAATCAAATATATTTTAGTAAAAAAATTTTATAAATAAAATTTTATTTAAAACTTAACGAAAAATATGTTACATGAACAGATATTTTGTAAAAACGGCAGTAATGCATCGTAATTCTGCATACTTAAATGAAGTTAATTTGAATAAAATTTTTGTTTATTTAACTATTTTCGTCAAATAATTTTGTATTTTTTCTTTGTCGTGTTTTATTTAATACGTATTGATTTATTTCAATTATTTAACGTAATTTTTTTCTCCATAAAACTTAAATTTCATAAATTTAACTTAAATATGGCTAAATTTAATAATATTCATCAATATAATTTTTTGTCAATTTGAGTAATTAATTAATTTAATTAAATAGTAATTATTTAAATTAACCGCATTTGTATTAACGGATTCCAAAAGTTATATTGACAATTATTCGTTAATTTGAAGAATTTACGAAAAATTGATGAAAATTTTTGTAACGATGAGTAAAGGTTTCTTTGGCTGATATATAACCTAATTTTCTTCAATTCTACACATTTTTGCGTTGTATTTACTACCTTTTTTGGTTTACTGTATTAACTACTTATTGCCATCCATTCTAAATCTCAGAGTTTAAATCCATGTAGTCTTTACTTTTTCGTATATCTAAACTTTTTAATTTTTCCACATTTTTTTCTATCAAATCAAATTTTTTAATTAAATTCTTAAATTTAAACCTTGTCAATTTCTAAAAATAATAATTTAATTTAAAAAATAACGAAATATATCGATTTTCAATACAACTGTTCTATTATGTAACACCTCATTTGAATAATACAAAAAAATCACCAACTCCCGATACGAAACCAAAATATTTACATTTGTAATTTTTCCAAATAAAAACTCGAACATTTAATTTTATATAAAATCACATTTTTTGTTTACATTTCACTTGTAAAATCCGTATAATTTTTTATCTTTTTCGATACTTTTTGCTAGAAATTCATCAAACAATTAAAAATCCACTGATGGCACCCACAAACACCACAATTTCTATGAATTTTGTTTTTGTTTTTTACATAAAACTAAACATTCACTGACCCAATTTTTATATATCGATTGTAATTAAATGATTTTCCGCAAAAAAAAACTCAAAAAAGAATATTAGCAAAAACAAAATTTGGTGAGAAAAAAAAACTAACAGCAAAAGAATTGATTAAATCCTCCCATTTCCAATAGATTGTTGCAGCAAAACACCAAAAAATAAAGGAAATGATACATTTTACGGAACGGAATTACAACTAATTTATCCACAAATTGCAATTTGTTTTCCACTTCAGAAGTGTGTTTTCTCTACAGTTCTCTGTTTTGTTTTTTTTTTTACTTTTTTTATTTGTTTAATATAAAGTGGAAAAATGAATATGTATTTGTGTGTGTGTATGTGAATGGGAATATATATGTATTTAACGATTTTTGTATCCTATACCAATAAAGGTGATTAGTGTGTTGGATCAAAAAAAATGGACTCACAAAAAAACTACCAAAACATTGAGGGATCATTTGGAATTTTCTAAAGAATATCAGGAGATCATTGACTGAAAAAACCTATATTCGACTTTGCCTAAACGTATGTTCACAAACTATTTATTCATTAGTAGAAGCCCAATGTTGGAGCTACAACCAAATACAGTCCATTGATCTGGAAGTTCATCTCATTATTAAGTACTCCGTATACCTTTTAACTTCAAGAAGTTTCACAAACTTAAAACTTATTTAGAAGTTAATATTAAAATGAAAAATGATTTTCGAAATAGTACTACCTGGAAGCTATGGTCATCTGTATACCAATCTTTTCTTAAATTAGAAAGTGGATTTCAACTCATGCGAATTTTTTTTGCACCAAAATTAATTTAAATATTTTTATATCTTTATGAGCTTAAAACTCTATTCCAACAAGACATTTGCATTGGAGCTACCTGAAACATTAAACCATTGACTTATTTCATGAGGCTTTGGGCTTGCGTCCAATTTTATTAATTCCAAACAGTTATACTAAGAATGTTGGAACAGTATTAAATCTCTAAGTTATAGTGAAGGGCAAACAGAAATCGGATACGAAATATATAATTTTCACTTGTTTTCCTTATTTTTTTTCTTTCAAAAGTAAAATCATTGAAAACTAATGCAGGTTAATTACTTTTCTTCCTTCACGTGTACACATATATACATGTATGTGTGTATATGTTTAGCAATTAATATGTATATATTTTGAAATGTTTTAACTTGTAATAAAATAAAATTATTTGCTACAGCAAAAGAATGCTAAATACAGTTGCTTAATTTATCTAAAATTAAAAGGTGTAAACCAATTGTAGTTGTATTGGTTTATGTACGACTAAAGATTGAAATTTTTGTCATTGTATATGCAAAATCATACAAAGGATTATAGTTGTATTAACATGAAGGTAATAAACGCAGGCAGGGCCAAAACTGAAGAAAATTTTTATACAAATTTCATTTTTATTCAGATAATAAGGAATGAGATAGAAAAATTATTAAGACACATTTTTCATTAAAATCTGATAAATTTCTGAGTGACTAGGGTTTCTACTGGTATTTACTGCCATAGATCCCAAACAATATAGTAGTGTTAGGGTTTCTACTGGTATTTACTGCCATAGATCCCAAACAATATAGTATGGCAAAAGGGAATCTACTGGTTTTTACAACCATAGATCAAAGGCAATGTAATAGTGATAGGTATGGTAGTAGAACTACTAATACAATTACAAAATAATATTCTATATAAGGGCCGGATCTATATTTAATCGAGGAGTCTGGTCTGGAAATCTGGAGGTCACGGTGTTTAAATTAATAACTAAATAATTAAGTGCTGTTATAATAATTAGTATATAAGGAAAAAATAATAAATTTTGAATAAACAATAAAAATAAACTTAAAATACAAAGTATCCTGGATATCCTGGCATCCTTATAGTATATAGAAGAAAAGTTTAAGACTCAAGCAGTAAATTTCCAAATAATTTTGGTATGATAAGCCATTTGCCAAAACAGGATCTATAAATACTGAAATTTTCATCAAGCATTATTAAAAACAGGCTGCTTCCATTCATGAGACTTCACAATGTGTCTATTTGTTTTTTTCTAACTTGACATCCTATCACTATGGTAAACAAGCTCTTCTTTAGTGTGGTATTTTGTAACAAAATGGTTAATCCTCCAAATTTCCCAAAGCTAAGACCAGTCGAGAGATATTGGTTCAGTTCCGTTTTCATTAACATATAACTGTGTCAAAAATTTTTCGATCTTAAGTATTTGGCCACTAACTTCAAAAGACTAAAAAAGACAAGTGTAAAATTGCTTAAGCATTTTTTTTTTTACTTGAATATCTCAAAAATTAATAGAGATAATTCACACTTGTATATATTTGAAAAGAGTCCTATAAGGATTAAAAAGGATATAATAAATACCTTTTGTCTTAGTTGATAAATAAATTTTTTAATCAACATATTCGAGGTGCCTGACATAAAAACATGGGCTTTATCACATCAAATCCAAAATATTATGTGTTTAATCAAATGAAATATCATTAAAATATCTCAAACGGTTCAAAAATTAAACAATTATTTTAAAAAATCGATTTGGTACGTATGAGTTATATCAGTTCATTACATTAAGTATACGCTCAGTTTAAACAAAAAGTAATTTAACGAAATTTTGCAAAATTATTTTTTATTTAACAAAACAAAGTTGCTTTGCGAAAATTGAAAGAAAAATTTAAATCATTTGGTCCAAAGCTTAAATAGTTATTTATCTCATCAATTAAACCAGACTTCAATCCAATTATTTTCTAACTTTAATTAGAAAATATATATTTCTTTACACAATTTCAAATAACATTGATTCAAAATATTATCAAACCTCCTATGTGCCTCATGTGTTACTCATCTGAGCTTTTCGTATAACATTCTGCATCCTTGTATAAATAGGAACATACAAAGACATAAATAATTTACACAAGGTATTGAGATGAATTGAAGTTATTTTTGTTGTTTCAAATGAGAAGAAAATTCAAAAATAGATAAAATGAATTAGATACTAATACAAGATACTAGACATGCATATATTAAATCATATATATACACAGATTTATTTTCATATATGCAACACTCTTTCTTTGGAAGACTGTTATAACTCCAAAAAGAGTCTCGCATAGAAAATTAAAAAATCAAAAACAAAAATGATAATAAAAAATAAATTTTTTTAATTATTTTACAAATGTTAAGTTTTTTACTTATGTCCTTCTTGCTGTAATTGTGCTAAAATTTTTGTAATAATTTTCTTATTAATAAAAGAAATAATCTAATAAAGTTTATTTTATATGCAAATCCAATAGAATGATGACAATGAAAGTAAGGGATCTTAAAATAGGAACACAGAAGCTGTTACTATTTCTGCCAAGTTTATGTATTAGTCACATACACATACATGTAAAGAATTAAGATACAATTTTAGTTATTTTTATTTGCCTTAATAATTGTATGTGTATGTGTCACATGGGAAAGTTATTTTTTTGTTATTTTAGAAAATATTGTTGTTGATTTTAGTTATATGCTCATTTTCTCTCCATCTATTATATTTGTTCTTGTATACTATTGCACTTAAAACAACAACAACAATATCAACAACATGTTCATGCTTTAATTTCATAAAAATTCGAATGCACAGTGTGTCTAAATCGATTTTTATTTATTTATTTATTTATTTATTTATTTATTTATTTATTTATTTATTTATTTTTTACAATTAATTACGTCACTATGAACTGTAAGATATATCATAATGAAATGTTACGTTTCGAAGATTGCAGAGCTCTATCTGGTTAAGGGTTTAGTCAGTGATCCGGCTGATTTTATAATCTCTATAAAAGTATGTTAATTTGTATAGTTTAGTTATTTATATATTACATTTCATGTACTAATTGTGTTTATTTTTGTAGTACAGGGAGTATACTTAATAAAATAAATGTATATATACATATGTTTATATAACTCATACGCCTAGTTATTCTTTATTAATTGTTATAATAAAAGATTATATTAACAACAAAATTATTTTATTTTTACTTTTTTACTTTATAGTCATCGAAATCAGATAAAATTATTTATAAATTATCCGTTTTATCTGAAGTCTTCTTCATTTCAGATTTTCCTATTGTTTCTATAAATTATTCTGAAAACTATTTTTATTTGCAAAATATTTATGTATTTATTTGTACAACTTTATGCAGAAAATGTTAAAAAACTTTAGGTTATAAAAAATCGTTTTTCTTAGATTTAATAAAAAACTGACAGCTGTTCTTTTTTTTATTTGTTAATAAAATGAAATTAAAAAATTATTAAAATTTCTTATTTTTGAATATTCCGTGAAGTGTAAACAAATTTAGGACTTCTTTTCCTTTTTCAATTAAGATGTCATCAACTATAATTAAACCAATTTCAGTTCGTTCTGAATATTTTAGTATTTTTGTGCATGTAACAAATCACTGTACACACTGTGCAATATGAAAAAAAAATAAGGAGTGTTAATATTAGTAAATACACAAACACATTTAGAGTGTAAAAATTTAGACATATAAAGGAATAAATAGAATAAGTATGAATTTTGTAGACGACTAAGCCGAATCCTAAGACTACTTTTATCTCTTTGTGTGGTTAAAAATGAACAGGAAAATAAGATAAAAGAATGACAAACTTAATATACCCTTGCGTTGCTGAAGGGTAAACAAATGTACAGTAACAAATCTTAAAATAATAAAAATGGTCTATAAATTTAAAAAAAAAGTATCAATGAAAATCACATTATCTATTTAAGATTAACTTATGAACTTTAAATATTTTATAAAGAATTTTATTTCATTAATTAATTTCTCAATTATCACTTTATGTAATTGAAAATCTCAGAATGTTACAAATACTTTAACTCTGCACTGTAATTTAATCATGGCATTTTAATGTTTCCTCTTTTATTATTATTTGTATTTGTATTTGTATTTGTCGCAACAGGAAATAGTTTAATTAAAATTCCAGTAAAATCATTAATGGCAATTTTAATTTCTTTTTTTTTTTTCTTAATTGAGGTAAAATACATTTAAGTTAAGTTTTTAATTTTAAAAGTCATTTGAGCATTAAACTGCAATTAAAGTGTATTTTTTCATTATCTTAGGAGAAATTATAAAAATTAAATGATTTTTGAAAAAAACTACAATCACTAGTTTACATAGTGAGAGGTCGTTAATATTTGGTGAGTACACACTTGCGATATTCATGGGCAACAATCATGCTTTTAACCATTTCAAACCTGATAGCAGGTTTCAAAATCTCTACTGCAGATTAAGCCTGTTTAAGCCACTTAAAGGTTTACTCTTATGAGGACATATTAGGATTATGAGAAGTTCTACATAGTGAGGGATATTAACTCATCTCTTGTGGACTGCTGATGATATAGCTGTGTTTTTTTTTTAGGTAAATGCTTGATGGCAGTGGAGTCGGTACTAAAGGCTTTGTGTGATAGTCTAAGTGTTAATCCGATAAAAACTGGTAAAGTTTTGCTTACTGAAAGATAAAAGATCAGAAAATTTACACCTTCAAAATTGAAGGTGTAAATTTTTTGCACTCTTCATCTCTTCGACTAAGCTTATTTTGACCAGAAACGCAGTACTTAACGAATTTAACTTTTAACGATTTTAACTTTTTATACCCTACACAACCGAAGGGGTATTATGCATTTGTGCTGATGTTCGTTACATGCAGTAAAAATGATATTACACTTTTAAGTAAACCATTCGACTCAGAATCACGATGTCCGTCTATCTGACTGTCCGTGTGAATGTTGTGAACAGTCTACAGTCGCTATTTCTGAAATACTTCGATGCAATTCGTACATATTAATATATTGGCCTAAGGACGAAGCATATTGAAATTATCTATTTTCGATTCAATATTTCCGGTACCTCCCATACAAATTTTTTCCCCCAAATGGGGTTTAATGGTCATTACACTCCTAAATACAAAGCAGTTTGAACGAAATTTGGCTCAAGTAAGTATTATTATATACGGGGGTGGGTCTATTAATTACCATAGGTTCCATACAGACCCCCTTTCAAAATATTGTAATAATAATTAGTCAAATAGAAATAAATATTAGAAAAAATCGATGTGCAAAATTATGCGAGGGTCTTTTGATAATTTCTTGCAGCTCCCCAGAGAAATTCATTTTAAAACGCATAAATTTAACATAAATCTAAGTGTCACAATAATGTACTACAAATTTAAGAATAAATCAAAAAAATCCTTTTATACTAGGTTTGTTCATTAATTTATATTAACTACCATTTTTAACCGATGATGTGTTGTATCGAATTAGATAATCGGGCTTGATTGACTATACATTCTTATTTGTTTCCGTTACAATTAAAAACAAGCGACCTTTACTGATTTATTAATGATTCTAAATTTCTACGATGATTTATGAAATTATAAAATATTTTTTTACAAGACTTTCTTGAGAATATGTCAACACAACTTCCTATTTAGAAATTAGGCAATTTGTGAGCTCCTGATTATTTTTATTTTCCTACACCACTTTTTTTTTGAAATAAATTTATTTTCTTAAGAAATTTTTACATCAAAAATTTATGTCTAAATATTTATAAATATTTTCCTTCTTTTAAAATCAAAATGACTTAATTGATAAAATTGATTGTCATATTTCAACTACAACAAAAATTAAAAAAAAAAATATAAATAAAAAACTTGTAAACTGTCAATAAACTGTATGAAGGAAAAAAAAACACTTTTAAAAAGTCAAATATCTAAAAGTTAAATTCAATTCTCTAGAGATTAGAAATTTGAACTTACAAGAAAAATTTAAATAAGGACTGAGATCGAAAAATTATTAACATACATTTTTTATTTCAACTTTAAACCCAAATATTATTTGAATTTTTTTTATTAAGTTATTAAGTTTATGCCAAAAAAATGAATGTCTGATTAAATGTTAGTCCGATTAAACTAAGTGACCAGAAAAAAGTGCGTATTAAAACAATAACAATAGTATAAGTCTTGTTTTTCTTAACACATATGTATGTTAAGAACTTTTCGATTTTACTTCTTATCTTTTGTTATTTATATATTTTTCAATTATCTACTAAAGTTCGTTACACAATTAAATATAATTTATTTAAAAACTTAATTAAATTATAAAGAAATTTACATAATTTTAAGTAAAAACTCGTTTGAGAATTTTTTAAATAAAATCGTTTTTGTAACACAAAGAAAGAAAGAATTATTGGCAAAATAAAATTATGCTCAAATTACGTGTATTTTGGTAAAAAAGAATTATGAGAATAAAATAAAAACAACAACAATAAAGACAAATTATTGTGTGGAAAAAATATAAATTTTATGAATAATAATTGAGTTAAAAAAAAACTAAAGAGAAAATTAAAAATAAAAAAGTAAGAATGTTATACTCAACTATAATGAATGTTTAATACCCTTCACCATAAATATGTGTGAAGTAAATACCTTATGTTTCGTACATACACACTTACAGTCGCATGTAATATATAAAAGTTTGTCTCAAATATAATACTGAACACTTAATGAGTAATAAAATAAGTTACATTTTTTTCTAAAATATTTTTGTGGCAAAATATCGTTTTAATTTGTCGATTTATCATTTAAAGAAATTTCTTCGCTTAAATTTTGTGATTTCCACAGATATCGGTCTATATTATTTAATATATTTAATCGATTTTACTGGTTTTAAATAAGAAACTTCTCAGGACTATAGCAAATACTCTGCCCAAATTTCACTGAGCCCTGTCAATTATTATGGATGTGAGCGTACCAACAACAGAGAGACAGACAGACAAATGGACATAGCTAAATCGACTCAGATTTTGATTTGATACAGGAATACATAAGCATTGTGGGGTCTGAGATGATTCCTTCTTAGCGTAACACATGGAATTATAAATTTGATATACTTTCTTCATCGCCGGTGGTGGTGAAAAAAATCAAAATACAAAATGAAGATGTTAAAAATAAAGTACAATGGGATAGAATACAAGAATTTTTAAATAAAATTCAAAATACGTTAAAATCTGTTAACAATATCATTTATTTAAATTATTTCAATTTAATTTGAGTATATTTGTTTTAATACACCTGACTAACAACAACAATTACATTAATATTAATAAAATATTTAATTTTTTAGTCGCATAATTTTTTTCAATTAAAACAATTATGCTAATCATGAAATAACCGCATTAATTGTTATAAATCATATAAAATACATTTTTAATCAATGTTAAATAATAGAAATTTTCAAATACCTTTATACACTCACATAAGGTGTGAGATCGAAAAATTTCTAACACACATTTTTCTTTAAAACTGTAAACTTAGCTTTGCAAAATATGTCAGTTATCGTGTTTATTGTCAAACAAATTATTAACTTTTAATTTGATTAAAATGAGTGACTAGAAAGAAGTGCGTACTAGAATTAATAAAAAACCTTAGTAACACCCAACCTTGTACTATAATAAGCTGGCCAATCATTCAAAAGTCTGCCGCCAATGTTATTATAGAGTATCGGTAGAACTTGACGTTAAGCTCTTTTACATGGAACGAATGGTCCACATGATGTTTCTAAAGCCAAACAAATTGAAAAAATTTTCAATAGAACTTTCAGCAATATCGGGTAGAAAAGCAGGTCAATAAGCCCAGGGCTCGGACCATTTGATACGAAAATTTAAAGCTATTTAGAGTTCAAAAACATTCAAAGCTCAAAAAATTCCTGGCAGGAACACTGCTAAAAAATTAGAAGTAAAAATTGGAACACAGAAATTGAAGTCAAGGTTTTTTTTAATATATTTTTGCTGCATAAAATCGTTTATTCGGGAAGATTTTTCTTAACTTCCTCGTCAAATTTTTAATGTTGTTAAAGTTCGAGGAAATGTTGAAGAAAAGACAGTATTTCTCAAAAAGTTTTTGCTGTAAAAAGTAGTGTGCAATTGTTACAACCGGCTCTCTAAATACCGAAAATTTCATCAAAGAATGTTTACAATAATCGCTGCTTTCATTCGTAATACTTTACATTGTGTCCACTTATTTTTGACCTGACTTAGCATTCCATCATTAAGGTAAACAAGCCCTTGCGTGGTACATAAACAATGATTTGAAAGAGAAAATACGACCTGAGGGGAGAAATTAATATGAAAGAGAATAGAAGCGCACAAAGAAGGTAACTAAAATTGTGATAAATTTTAAATGGAGATGGACTACCTGTTAAAGCGAAGCGATAGAAAGCACTGTTAAAAACGTTAGTGGAAAGGTTTCCGAAAAAGGTTCAAAATCTCTTCACTGGTGATTAAAACTATAAAAATATAATTTTTTGTAATAAAATTTTAATAAAAAATAATAAAACTGTAAGTTAAGTGGTTTCGTTTTTATTAACATATATGTATGTTAAGAATTTTTCGATCTCAATCCCTACTTTTGTATATATCTATACAAACATATTCGTTAGTATTAAATACATATAAATATTTTTATTTACATATATTATTAAAAAATAATGATTTATAATATGGTTTTATTTACTTTAATTTAATTATTTAGCAAAAATTGAAAAAACACAATTACACAGACTCACACACTCACACATACGTACATAATAAAAGCCAGCATAATTAATTTTTTTAAAATACACAAAATCACATAATGCAAATTTAATAATATTATTTATCCATATTAATTTGTTTATATGACATTTACCAAAAATTTTAATATTAAAACAATTTTTAAGCGGAATAAAAATAAAAATAAAATAAAATTATTTAAATTTTTAACGGAAATTAATTAAAGTTATTTTTTTATAACGATTTTGTTTTTGTAATTAAATTAAGTTCATTAAAACATTTACATCTGATACTTCTTTTGTGGCAAACAAAATTTTGTACACGAGGAGAAAAGTCATTATACCCTACGCTATCATAGGTGGTGTTCAACTCAGAATAACTTCCTGAGTCGATTGAAGTATGTTTATCCGTCCGGCTGTATAACTGTCCATGTAAAGCTTCTTCGCAAAGTAAAGTTTCGCAGTTTTAAAAATATCTTAATGAAGTTTGACACATGTTATTATTTTCCCTAAGGACGACGTCTTTTGAAATTGGTAATGATCGGTCTATTATTTCACTTAGTCTCCACAAAAATGTCTCCCTGGAATGGGGTTTTTTGGTTCATAAAATTTCATAGTCTTATTTACTTATATAAAAGAAAATATTAAATTATACGAGAATCGGTCCAATACTTCTCAGAGGTCGCATACAACCAGCCCTCTAAATATCATTTTGAAACTTATAAATCGCATATATTCAGTCAAATTAAGATAGATATAAGGCAAAACTAATGTGCCTTTTTATACGAGAGTCGATCCATAATATTTTCTTTGTTTCATATAACCTTTCAGAAAAAAAAACAGTTTAGAGCGCATAAGTTTCATATGAATGTTGGTATCATAATAATCTCTTATACACATAAATATAATAAGAAAAACAAATTATGCGAGGGCTGGTAATAAATTCTTCGTATCAGTTATTTGCAAACAACAATACGGTGTAGGGTATTTCAAAGTCGGACGTGATCGACAATAACATTTTTGCTTGTTTTTTTAATATGTTCGTCGCAACACGAATATTTTCGCTGCAAACATGTATTGTTAATTAATGAATTAATTTTATTTTGACAATAATTTTGTCGCTATAATAACATTATTTTTATTAAATAAAAATAATATATTGTTGTTGAAATATGAATGGAAATATGTTTGGCTGATCACAAATTTATAGTTATTAAAAAAAATGTTAAAAAACTATTGTTTTTACTGCCGAAAAAAATAAAACTGTCTAAATAATGCACGTTTTAATATTAACTTTCATTGGCGTTGAGAGAAAATAATATTTTATTAAGTTAAATATGATTAAAATGGAATGATGAAAAATTATAAGAAACATGTTTAAAAATAAAAAAGAAGTTGTGTCGTAATTTCAGGTAAATGTAAATATTATTTAAACAATATTACTGGTGGCGATAACAATAACTATTGTTATCAATGCAATATCACTATGCGAATAAATAAGTATAGTATGTTGCTTCTCGTTTATGGTTACCGCAAACTTATTTTTTCTCTGAGTGTATGTAGTAAATCCCTATAGAGAGATATTGAAGTCGTTATAAGATTTTAACACATTTTTGCCATTGTGGTTGGCGTATTTTGCATTTCTGCAGATGTTTTTAAAGGGCAGAAAAATTATAGGTAAAATCACTTTTAATTATACCAGTCGATTCACTTTCTCAGAATCACTTTCTAACACACTTCCAAAAATTCTCAATCACTGCCATCTCGATTTAACATTGTAAACAAAGTGTAGATCGCTTTTTGCCATTATTTCTGCCTTAGTACGATGCCTATTGAAGGTGGTAATAATTGGTTGGTTTATCATTTCACTAAATTCCCCAAATACGATTCTAAAATCCTAAATTATTACTTAAACAAAATCACACAAATAAGTCTCAAAATATTCGAAAACGATGTGCCAAACTATATATAGCTCCCATACATTGCATAGTAGGGCAGAAAAGATTTTTAGGAAGTAACTCTGAAACTTTTGATCAAAAGAATGGATTTACATGAAATTCATTATTGCTATAGCAAACGAGTGTAGCATTTTAATATCAGTAAAATGGATCCAGTTGGGCTAAGTAATAGAGGAGAAAAAAGGGGTAAATGATAAATTATAATTTCTCATTAAATTTCAAAAATTTTCACTGCCTTCGAGCGCTTCATGAGATTTAAAAAAAAACATGCTTACATGTGATATTTATCTCTTACAGTTAAACATTTGAATATTTGAATTTTTTATTATTTTACTTGGAAGAAAACACATTTATTTAACCAATAGGAAAAGACTGAGGCTAATACCTGGACGGAACAGTGCCTTCACTAATTTTCATCTGAATTAAAATTATTCTTGAAAATTCCCAACCGTTGCTTGTCTGGATATCCGCCACTTTAATTGTAATCATATATAATTGGTTGGCTTTGAAACAAGATGTTATCTATTCTTACATATTTGGTTCTCCTCACTTTTGTTTTATTGATCTCAAGTCAACCTGTTAGATCTTGGAGGATATAAAATAACATATGAACTGACTGCGCTTATAACATCCGTCAATCACTGATCCACAGGTCTTGAAAGTTTCCCCATAATCTACGAAACAGGAGATTAAACCATTGAAGAGATTGTTTTTTGGTAATGCATAGAATATCAGCCTTTTCCACGCAGTTGAAGTTTGTCCAGAAATCTGATTGTTTATAAATCAAGTCTTCTCTGTATGTTGATTGCCGGTATTCGGTGAATGGTGTGAAACAGAGAAATTTTTTCCCAAGTTATTCCGGTCTTCTAAACTACCACACTTTTGGATACTTCAGTATAATACAAATCCTCCTACTTGACGGTATCCCCTTTTCCTCTAAGACAGAAATGATATTAGATCGTAAGTGTTCAGCTTTAGCTTCGATGTCTCCCTGTACCATTTTTATATCACTTTTATCCCTCTTGCAGCTATTTTCCCTGCTGCCAGTCGTTGGTTCAGGTGCCTCAAAATATTGTTGTTTTTATCCACAGTTTGAGTTCTGAGAAACCAGATACTCAGTGTCAGTTAACGCTATATCAAGTGTTTCCTCTGCAACTCGGTTAATTAGCAACACTAACAATCTGTTCTAATCACGAACGATATATTATAACAATTGTATATTTAATTTATAATTTTATTCCATTTTCATAATTTATGAACATCTTTGTTGATGCCAAAAACTTATTTTTACAATTATAACAACTTTTTTGATAAAAGTTACGTTAATGTATTTGAACTAACACGATATTTACATGTATCACATATGTAGTTGCGTGTGCCGTGATACATTAAAACTAGAAATAAGGAAAAACGTTATTCATAGAAAAACTTTTCAAAAGTGTTTCAAATTTTAAGATACAAATACATGTTATATTTCATAATTTTTCAACATTTTATAAGATTCTTAAAAATTTTCAAAGTTTTCAAATTTTTGAACAATTTTTTGGATTTAAAGCTGTTTTTATTTCCTACTTTACAAATACTAATATATGTCTATGTTGGTCTATTTAATATCCGTTTCAAAATTATTCACTCATTTACTAACATTTTAGTTATTTTTTCATATAAAAAATTTCATAAACTAAAATTATGTTTTCAGCAGAGTATGGAAAAACTCGGAGCAAAATCTCTATTTCCAATGATTTTTATTTTAACTTTTTTTGAGGGGATTTAAAAAATAAAACTCTTTTAAATTTTAATTAAAATTTTAGTTAAATTTTAATTTTTGCACAGAACAAAAACGAAAAAAAATATTTTACTCTTCTTTTATCTAAGAGAAAAAGATAATGATTATTTTTCGCTCTACAAAATTGAAAAGATTGAAAAGAAAAGACATACACAAGCACACAAACAAATTCTTGTCGCAATAAAAGTTACCCTTTTTGAACTTAATAGAAAATATTTTTTACTGCCAAAGACTACTTAAAAACCATTTGTGCCAATTTTCCATTTTTAAATTCTTTTTTGGATTTTGCTCATTTTTTAATTTTTTCATTTGTGCTCAAATAGCGATAAAAAAGGATCCAATCGTTTGAAGAATAAGAAAAGAGTCAAAAGCCGTACCATGGTTTTCAGTTTTTTTTACTTAAGTAGCATAAACTATAAAACTCTCGTTTAAGTAGGATGATGAGAGGAATAAAGAGAGTGAGAAGTAAACTAAAATAACTAAAAATGTGTAGCGGAAATTTTATTATTTCCTTTAATTTTATTTTTATACAAACGTTAATGAAGCATATAAAATCATATGCATTCATGTATGTATTTGTGAATACATTATACTATATATATGAAGGTATATTAATGTATCTGGAATATTTGAAAAATAATAAAATTTGTTGGAATATAAGTGCTCGCCCAAAAAGTTCCTACTTTGTTGGTCATTAATTCTCAAAGTTAGATGAGAAAAGAAGCATTTGAAAATGGTCACATAGTCTGTTCAGATATAAAATAAAGGATCTCAGAATGAGATAATACGAAATGGAAAAATTCTATTCAAACTTGTTGTTTCGATATTTTTTGAGGAATTTTATAATCTTCTTTTCTTTGAAGAAAAAGTTTAGAGAAAGTTATCGATTGTTAATAAAAGCTAAAGTTCAGCATGAATATACTAAAAAGTCTTGTGAGCGATGATTTTTGCGATTGAAAAATGGTGACTTGGATACAAAAAGAAAGTGTCAGGCCAACTTATTAAAAGCGTTTGGAAATGAGGTATTGGATGTATTGATCAATGAATATTATTTTCAAGCGGAGACTTGAATACAAAAATGGAGGCGACAGGTCAGTTGATGAAGAACTATTGAAAATGAAATATTCGAGCATGTGGTTGTACATGTTTGATACAAACAAAAGTAAATTTGCGTCCTAAGTTATAAGTGATGGAAAATAGATACTTTTTAATAACCCCAAGCGGTAAAAGTCATATCCAGGCTAATCAACAAAATCAATGCTGAATCTGAATATCTATAACGTCAAATAAATGCTGTCTATTTAATTGGATTAGGAAATTATTTTGTGTTGTGGACTATTAAAATCGGATCAGATAATTCTCTTCCAAAAACATTTAACTCATTTAAAGAGGGAGCAGTTATTGAATAATAATAAAAACTCTTGAGCAGTTAATGAATAATAATAAGAACTCTTGACCACATTGTTCAAAAACTATTTGGAATACAATGGATTGCACATTTGGCTCATCTATCTTATAATCTAAAAATTGCTTGTTCTGACTGTGATAACGGCCTCACTAGAATATATGACACTTCAGAATAGGTGATGAAAACTTTACTTGATTAATTACTTATATCTTTACCTACACAAAATCTAAGGGGTTGGAAACACTCCGCAGTTCACTAATATTATTGGAGAGGTTGTGTCAAATATTTCGGGGGCCTTCCACACATATATCTCATTTATTTTGTATAAAATTTGATTTTTATTAAAACTACCAAAAAAGTATTTCAAGCATCACAAGCTCCAATCTGACCGTTAACAAAAATAAACAACGCGATTATTAAAAATGTGGTTTGTTTAGAGAAGCCCGTTAGCCAACCCGACTTTGGACTTTAGAATGTGCAGAACGTCAGCAAAGAAACTTTAGAGGATAATCCGTTGTTGAAAAAATGGAGGGAATGCAAAATCAGCTAACCACTTCATCACAACAGGTTCACCACTAAGCACAAAATTAAAGCGCAAAAAATTTAAAGAAACTGAAACAAAGCAGGAGATTGAACAACAACAGTGACTTTTCTTGGGGCTCCTCTATCTTCCTTTTTAGTAACAAAGAAAAAAAATCTTATTTGGAGTTTTTTCAATATTGTGTATTGAAGCCCGCAACTCTTTTTAAGTATGGAAATATTCATATGTGTAATGTCAAGAAATGTATATGCTTATATATCAGTAAAAATAGCAAACAATAGACCGATATCTGAGACAAACTCAAAATTTCGAATAAGAACATTTCTAAATGTTCAACAAGAGATAACTGGATTTTGACGGTATTTAACTACAATATACAATTACATGCATTACATCATTACAATTGAATCAATAGAAAAAAGTTATCGGCCGCAATTTGTAATATATATCCTTTAATTTGCAACATATATTTATTTTGATATAAAAATAAACACAAAAAGTCTTGGGCCATTATTTGAAAAAAAAGTTTTAAATATTGACAAATTTTGTCAATATTTAAAACTTTTTTAATTTAGCACAACTAATTATTTAATCTTCTTTAGTGGGCGTAACTAATTTGATGAATATTGGCCTATTTTTTGCTATAGCTACCACTTAAGGCTCCTTCCTGGAACATCAGTTTAATCTTATAAAAATCTTCAGGCTCTGAAAAAATGAACCAATTTCATTCAAATTCGGCACTATTAATGCATGTTACTAATTTTAAGAATATCGGTCCATATTTTGATATAAATCTAATTTTTGGGCTCCTTCTGGAAATCGAGTTTGAGCTTATAACACTCTTATATATTAACTGGTTATAATTAAACAATTTTTAATATTTATTGCAAATTTAATAAATATCGATCTATATTTTGCTAAAGCTTCCATTTAAGGTCCCTTAATGGAAAGGGGTTTTGAAGCTATAATGACTATAAAATTTAAATTTTATTGAAATTTTATACAAAAATTATTTAACTGTCTTAAATATATGTGTCTAAATAGACAATTATCGGGCCATATTAGTCTGGGTTTAAATATGAACAAATTCCATTGAATATATGAATTAATGGAACAGTCGAATATAGCATTCCTACTTGTTTATAAATAAATGTGCTATAATAGAGTATTTAATATTCTACTTAGATCAATATAATTTATTGCTTGTCTAAACCCAAATTAACTGAATACACATACATCTGTATGTATATAGATTTTACTATTCTGCTTAATAAAATGCAAATGATTTATGGAATCCACCAACAAAAAACTTTTACAATAACATATTTATGAAGGCTCATTAGTACATATGTGTGTGTATGTGTGTGTATATAAATTTGTCTAATTATGTTCTTGTTAAATATATATTTTTTTGGAAAATTTTGTTCGAGAAAACATATAAATGAATGTATTTTATGCATAAAATTACACATTTTATGCATAAAATTTTTTATCTTATTTTCAGGTGAATCCGGCAATTTTCGCATTTTTACAAAATATATTTAATGTAAAATTAGAGTGATTGTTGTTTAGTAAATTAAACTTTTATTGTTAAATGAAAAAGGAGCATTAATTGCAAAGGAAAATACTTAAAAAAGGGAAAATTATTACTCGATTAAAAATTTTCCTAATTTATTACAGGAACCGAAAACAATATTAAAATTTCGCCAAATAAATATTTATTCATATTTAATTTCAATTCCATAATTTTTGAAAAAAGAAATTTATTTAATAATTTAATCGAATAAAAAACTTTTATTTTGGAACCTTTTCTCAGAAACATAAAATATTGAATAGAAAAATATTTTTTGTTAAAAAAAAATATAAAAACCACAAGTGATATAAAATGAAGACATAATCGAATAATATGTAATAATCAAATATTTAATTTATATATTTTATTCTTAGATCCGCCTCAATAAAAAGCGAACTAACTCTGAAACTTTGGAAGCGGAACTAACAATAAAATAAAACACAAAATACTGAATTATTTTCAACTTATTCTAATGTTTGAATATCAAGGAATTTTATGAGAAAATATTTATAATATTAGGGTGATATCAATTAAGGGACAGAAACAGTAAACAACCTATTAGATGTGGGCTCTTGTCTTGCTTTTAGAATAAATCAATTATTTTTGGTAAAGAGGGCCTGTGATTACTTGAACCAATTTTAATAGTTCAAAATGCAAAACAGCTTTCGAAATATACCAAATATATGAAATAAAGTTTTTTTTTTTTTTTTGATATCCAGTCAGAAGTTCAGTCGAGTTCAGTTCTTGTTCAGTTTTAGTTGAGTTCTAGTTCAGTTCCAGTTCAGTGCTAATTGAGTTTTAGTTCAGGTTTAATTCAGTTCTAGTTCAGTTCGAGTTCTGTACTTGTTCAGTTTTAGTTGAGTTCTAGTTCAGTTCCAGTTCAGATCCAGTTCAATTCCAGTTCAGTTCCAGTACAGTTCCAGTTTAGTTCTAATTCAGTTCTAGTTCAGTTCGAGTTTAGTTCCAGTTCAGTTCTAATTGAGTTCTAGTTTAGTTCCAATTCAGTTCTAGTTCAGTTCGAGTTCAGTTCTAGTTCAGTTCTTATTGAGTTCTAGTTTAGTTTTAATTCAGTTATAGTTTAGTTCGAGTTCAGTCTCAGTTCAGTTCTAGTTTAGTTCTAATTCATATCTTGTTCAGTTCGAGTTCAGTTCTAGTTTAGTTTTAGTTTAGTTCTAGTTCAGTTCTAGTTCAGTTCTAGTTCAGTTCTAGTTCAGTTCTAGTTCAGTTCTAGTTCAGTTCTAGTTTAAAATGTAATTCAACTTCTAGTAAAGGCATTAGTTCCGATTTTATTTTAAATTCGAGTTCGGATTCAAGTACGAATTTATCTTCAAATTCGACTTCATATTCAGTTTACATTCTTTTAAGTCAGATTCTAATTCAGATTCTAATTCAGATTCCTATTAGAATTTCAGTAATATTTCCAATACCTTATAATAATCATGAATTGTGTTTATATAATAAAATTTGGAATTATTCTCCATAATTTCACATCACCCTATTATTTTCATGTTATTTCACCTTCAAACCCACAACAACATACATTCATACAAAGTTTCACTAACATAAGAATCTATTTCATTGAAGACACTTACACATGTTTTAAGTTAGAACATACTAATAAGTTTTATTATTATGGCTTTAAGGGTTCAAAAAAGAGAAAGAAAAAAATATTATTACACATATACAAATATAACCACATAGACATACGTAATATCTATATTCCACTACATTTAGTTATACAAATATGAGGCACACATACATACTCTTATGTAGATAGTGGAATAAAGTTGTAGGTGTTTCTATCTCAGTTTAGTTTTATTTTATGATTTTTATTTCTTTTTCTTCTTCTTTTTTTAGATGAGAAAACTTTCATATTACAACATGAAAATTTCATAGTTTTACAAGGTGCTAAAGCGGAAATGTATGTTTTCTTTTTCATTCTTTTTGCAACTAAAACTCATACTAGTGTAAATGTATAAAATACAATAATTTTAATACATTCACAATGATGTTTTACATGTATTTAGAACTATATATGTATGTATGTATGTATGTATGTATGTATGTATGTATGTATGTATGTATGTATGTATGTATATATGTATGTATATGTGAATTTTTTATTTCACAAAGAAATAAAATCTAAAAAAGAATTATAGCAATCAATATTAACTTTTTTTGTAATGTTGTTGTTATTATTATTATTATTACTTAAAGTTGTTAGTTATTATAGTTGTTGTTGTTTGTATGTTAGTTTTTTTCATATTTAAATTTTATATATGTATTGATGAACAGTAAAATAAACAAAATCTATGGGGGTTTTGAATATACATACATATATATTTATTCATATGTTATTTGGTGCGTATGATTATTATGAATATGAATTGTTATCAATCATACATGATGATGAACAATAAAATATTTGAAGAAATTTTGTGTGAGTTTTATAAAACTTTTAAATTTAATAATTAAAAACATTTAATTTAGAATTTGTTGAGGAAAAATGTAGTATAATAATCAATTATAAGGAGTTAGATCGAAAAATTCTTAACACACATTAATGTTAATAAAAAAGAAACCGCTAATCTTGCAGCTTTTAGTTTTTTTGGTCAATAGTAATGAAATTTGAAAAGAAAAATTTTTGAAATTAAACGTTTTTATAGTGTTTTCTCTCACTTTGCTCAAAGAGGTAGTCCATATCTGTTTAAACTCGAATACAATTTGGATACTAAATACCAATATCTCTACACGAGCGTGAGCCCTTGGTAGTTTTAAATATTTAACTCTTTTAGTATTAATACTATGTTATGGTTGTTCTTGTGTAAATTTCAGTATTTATAGAGTTCGTGGTAACAAATCATTGACTTCTTTTGACGCAACTGCATATTGCTTTCTATACCAAAAACTTTTTGTCTATTTTTAGATACTAAACATTTCTACAACATTACCTCGAGCATCAGCAACGTAAAAAGTTTGACCAAGAAATTGTTTAAAATCTATCAGAACACATGTTTCGCCATCTGTTATGCAGCTTCGATTTCCCTGCTGTGAACTTTTTGTACCTTGTATGGTTTTTTAATCAGCACCAGCATATGCAGGTCTGCTTTTCTAGCGGATGTATTGGGAACGGTCTTTCTCTGGTCACTCATTTTAATCATATGAACAATAAATTTATTTGTTTGACATTAAGCAAATATCTGACATATTTTCAAAGATAACTGGATCAACAAATCAAAAAAGTAAAGTTTAAGTGGAAAATGTGTGTTAAAAATTTTTCGATCCCAATCCAGATTCTTTCAGCAGATTATTATGTCCTTCTTAACAGTTTTGGGCAGAGCTCAATAGCTTGAGTATTTATCATTGTTTTTAAAAGTTTTCTATTTTAAAACCGCGAAAAGCTGCTTTGAATATTAAAAAATATTGACCGATATATGATGAATTATTAGAACTCTTGTAACATTTTCAACTATAAATCGCCAGATTAGAATAAAATTTTGACATAACATCAAAATATGTTCCTCATAACCATACCAAACATTTTTAAAAAGGTTATAGCCAGAAATACGGAACATAATATTTTTACTTCAAACGCATTTTATAAAAAAATAATTATAATAATAAAATAATTATAATAATAATTTCAATTAATTAGTTTATTTGTTTAAATTGGTTTCATATTCTAGAATGAATTCTAAATATTGTAGTTTACTTGCTAATAGTTTTCAATTGCGTAACACAGGCGTATACTAAATATAATTTACTTATATAACTCATACGTTCGAGTATTAATTTTTCAAAAATTTAGAAATGAAATTAATATAAAAATACAAATTTCCTAATTTTAAGTTAGAAATCCTTTTCGAATAATTTATACGGAATTTATGCAAAAACTTTTAAAATATTTTTTATTAAGGAGTCTGATCGAAATTCTTAACTTACATATATGTTAATAAAAACAAAACCACCAAAACCATTTTTTATGGATATTATTATTACAAATAAATATATATTTTTATTGCTTTAATCGCTTGTAATGTAATCTATTAACCTTTTTATAGTACTCTCTGTTCGACTTTAGTCGAACAAGTAGTCCATTTTTTAAAATCCATCACAATGTGGATACTCTTTTGTGCTCTTTTAAAAAGAATATTTTTCCAATGACCTTAGCTCTGGGCAGTTTGGTGAATTCGCCTCTTTTGGTAAAAATTCCACATTATTGTTCTTGTTTCACTCAAGGTCTTTTTTACCAAAGTAGCAGGATGCCAAATTATGTCAAACGAGATGCTTTTTGTATATATTCCTTAATGTCAATTTCGATATTTATAGAGCCCGTTGTAGCAAATTATTAGCTACTTAAGTCGAACCTGCATATCGCTTGCCATATCAAGAACTTATTGAGTAATTGTAACTGCTTTTGGGCCATAACCTTTTCTTAGAAATCTTGACTTCAATTTCTGTGCTCCGTTTTCTGCCTCTACATTTTTTAACAGCGTTTCTGTCAGGAATTTTAAGTTTGTATGTTTTAACTTTAACTTTACCTTTTGGCTTTAGAAGCAGCATGTGAACCATCTACCTGAAGCAAATTTTCTCTCAACGGATAAGTTCTCGCGGTACAGTCGGATAATAATGGAAACAGTTTAACGCTAGATCTTTGTATACTTAGCCAACGTTGTGTAAGACCAAGTTGGGTTTTTTTTAAATATTTTAGGATTTTAGAACACAGACTTTTCTTTTCATATTAATTTGTTTGACATTAAACTGACATATTTTACAAAGGTAACTTGATCTAAATCCTTAAATTCCAAATTAACAATTTGTTATTACTTCATTTATTTTTAAATTAATTAATAAAAAATCAATAAATAAATTTCATTAAAAAATTAAATTAAATTCTAAATAAAAATTAGAAAAAAAAGAGAACAAATATTTTTTAAAAATCTAAATAATTTGCAAAAAATGAAAATAAATACTCCAGTTGAATTTCTATTTACTCTACTTATTTGTGTTTGTGAAAAAAAAAACAAACAACAACAATCAACGACAAATGGAAGCATCAATCCAACCTAAATGATATATTTTCTTGTTCTTTTTTTTT
Source organism: Cochliomyia hominivorax (assembly GCA_004302925.2). Classification (NCBI taxonomy): domain Eukaryota; kingdom Metazoa; phylum Arthropoda; class Insecta; order Diptera; family Calliphoridae; genus Cochliomyia; species Cochliomyia hominivorax. Next base: position 78,613,824 of record PYHX02000467.1, read on the forward strand.
TTTGCAAATATTAAATACGATAGAAATTGTTATTTTCATATTTATTTATGTTGATTTCCCATCGGTATTTATGTTGGTTGGACGACTATTCATACATACACACACACCCATACCGAAACACTGTTCGCCATTTCCCCAATAACAATACAAACATTCACAATTTACTTACTCTGTGGATACACTTATGTTGAACCAAATACACATAAATGAACATCTAGTATTGTAGGACTCGAAAGAGCTCTTGAGAGGTAAAATAGTGATGGAAAAAAAAGAAAAAAACAATTACATAAAAACACATGTGTAAGTGTAAGTATAAGTGAGACTATTTTTTGGGACCAAAAATATATTTCTTTTTAATGTGATGAAATTTTAATATTTTTAAGAAAATTATTTTTTTAATTTTAAATTATGATTTTTGGGAAAATTATGAAAATCTTAAAGAATTTTAAAAATATTTAGTATTATAGAATTTAAATTGTTTGTATATTAAAAATGTTCATACCCACTGTATTTCCCAATTGTATATATCACATACAGAGATACGTCTAACTGTTGACTTAATGTTGAGGGTCAAGCGTATTTATACTTAAATTAAAATTATGACACACAGTTCCAAAACACGGCTATACCGCATCTTCAGTACTCTCCACTACAAATTCGTCTCGTACGTTATGTTTCGTTCATACAGATTTGTACATTACATGTACATTTTTCTTAAATATAACACAGGAACACTTGATATGTCATAAAATAAGTTATATTTTGTGCTATAACTTTTTTTCTACTGAAGCGATTTTTTATTATTTTTGGACACGTAATGAAGTTCATATAACTTAATATTATGACAAAATTATATTCTAATTTATCGACAGATAATTGACAATTTTACGAAAGTTCTTTGCTTAAATTTAGAGGTTGCTTCAGATATCGGTCTACACCTTTAAATATACTGAACAGATTTTGTTAGTTTTGAATAGAGAACTTCTCAGGATTATAACAAATTCTAAGGCCAAATTCTTTAAGCTCTTTAAATGTTTTTGGATGTGAGCGTGCCAACAACAAACAGACAAACGACAAAGCTAAATCGACTCAGATGTTGATGCAAAAATATATGTAAATTATAAGTCTGATTCCTTTTAACCAGTTAAAAGAAGAGAAGAAAACAAGCGATTGGAGAATTATCTTTATACCGAATCATATTTACTCTTCAAAAGTAAATCTTAGCATATTAATACGAAATGTTATTTAAGTTTAAATTCAACGGCTTCCAACGTTTGAATAAGTTCCTGAACTTTCTTTGAGAATGAACACAGAACACAATGTATATTTTGAAAAATACATCAAAAGATTATATAGAAAAATCTAGATGGCGCTATTGGCACCAGAAGCAATCTGCAAACTGTGATATATACGCACAATGGGGCAGAAAAGACTTTTAGGAAATAAATCTGTTACTATAGATAAGGTAGCTAAATTTATATAACTTTACACTTTAAATGTTTGGAATTTAAATATTTGGACGCATTCAAAGGTCTGCTATCACATTGTTTCCAATGTAATTGAATTGCACTGGGAGAACTTGCACATTTAAAGAAAATCTGATTCAAGTAGAAAGAATGGTCCACATGATGTTCTTATACCCAAAAAAAGAAAAAAAATTTAGAATAGATTCTAATACATCCGGAAGGAAAGCTGCAAAGTAAGCTCACTGTCGAATATTTGGTACGAAATATTAAAATTAATGCAGGTTTCAAAATATACAAGTTCCAAAAAATTCCTGACATGAATGCTACTAAAAATATTGAGGCCAAAAACAGAGCACGGAAGTTTTCTTAAAAAAAATATGTTTGCTAAATAATAAATGACGAAACATATGTTCTGGCGGATTTTTCACAAATAACTGGTTCTAACATTTTATGTTCCTGATGCTTGAGAAAATGCTAAAGAAAAGTTTAGAAACCAAGCAATTTAAAATTTTCCAAAAAAAAATTCTTGGCATGACAATCAATAAGAAAGTGCATCGAAAGAAGTCAATCAAGTTTAACAAAGGGCTCTATAAATACCGAAATTAACATCAAGGAATGTGTACAAAAAAACATTGCTTCTATTTATAAGACTTCACAATATAATAACTTATTTTCGGCCTGACTTGGCATTCGCTCACAAATGTAAAGAAGCTTTGAGTGATACAAGAACGACAATGTGTTTTTTGTACAAAGAGAGGCAAACTTCCAAACTGCCAGCAGCTAAAGCCAGTGGAAAAATATGGAAATCGTATTAAAAGAGAATTGAAAAGAACAAAAAAAGGTGTCTAAAACGAAGATATATTTCTTGATCAGGCAAAGCAAAGTTTAAAAATTTCACCTGCATTGAAAACTATAAGAATATTTTTTTTTGTTTTGTAATTATAATAATTTCGGTTTCAGTAATATAAATGTACATTCGGAATTTTTCAAACTCAATCCCACTACAAATTACTGTCATTTTTAAAAAAGCTTTTATTTTGAATTTCCAGGGTGCCTCAGATATCGATCTATAATTTTTTTCCTTTTAAAAATATTTTGGAGATCTTAAATAGCAATCTGAAAAAGACTATAGTAAAAAAAATATTCAAATCGGTTCATTGCAGTGGACGTGAACATATTTACAACGGACGGACATTGCTAAATTGATTTAGTTTTTTCATTTGGTACAAAAATATATATTATTTATAAAGTCTTAAATGATTCCACTGGTGATGATGGGAGGTATAAAAATATGTTAGGACCACTGAGCGTATGTTATGTGATTTTACATAATTATAAGTGGTGGAAAATTTCACAAAATAGTTGATTTTTATGAATTAAATATATTTATTTGAATGATCGAAATTATTTATATATCGTTTATTAAAATATAAATAATTCAAAAGTTTCTCTAACATATGGACTAACAATCTTAATATACCACCATTTACCACTTATCTTGATGTAGTGTAAAAAAGACAACAAACACAAAACAAACATTTCACATATAAATGTGTAAATAAAGATTTTATATGATCCTGTTCTTGATGCCTTCTCCAGTTTTCACACAGCTAACGTTGCTCATATACACACTCACTATTTGCCTATGTGTGTGTACACTTATACTCGTGTATAATTTTTATTTCCACTTCGCTTAATTTGTTTATTTAAATGTAGAAATGTTAGTTAGAGTTTATTGTTGTATGTTTTTAATTTTAATGTGTTTTTTTTTCTTGTTGGTTTTTTCGTTGTGCCTCTGTTAACTACAGAAGAACAACTGCAAATATCAAGTCCTTTTGTTTTAAATTCCCTTATATAATTTCACTCGTATAATTCTATTTTTTCACATTTCTGGTGCCCAGTTGAGGCCTCTGTTTTTCATTTTTTTATATACATATGTTCCACATATGCATGAGCATTATATTCTTTTATATGTGTATTAGTGTGTGTGTATTTTTATGTGGTGTCCAACTGACCTGAAGTTTCTCAAAAAAATTTCATTATGTTGACTTTAGTGACTTGTTCGTACAACACATTTTGCAATGAAGAAATATTTTCACTTATGTAAATAAGGCAGCAGAGTATAAAATTATATTTCTTTGGACATTTTTGGGGAAATGATTTTATTTTATTTTATTAAATATAAAATTCTTTTAATTAATAAAATGGAAAGTGCGAGAAAGAGAGTAATTTTTTAGTTAAATTATTTAAATTTAAAATTGGAAAAAAAGATTTCGAAAAAAAATCATTTGTTTTGAAAAAAATAAATTTAATTCACACAGTGGTTCCAAAATTACTTTTAGAAATATAACTTATGAATCAGTTGAGATATCATAATAAAAACTAACATGAAAATTAACGTAATTATTACAAGTCGGGGAGGTAGTACTCTGTTTACATAGTTTTTTTCAACACACAAGATTGTATGTGGAAACTTCAGCGAAATTTGTTCACAGAAAGCATTGTTTAGGTAAGGTTTAAGGCAATCTAACATGCTGAGGTCGCCAATTTTGCAGGATCATTGAAAGCGCCCCTATACAGGTAGAACCTGTATTCTTGCCGATAACCTTGAAAACATCTCACCTTTCAATAAAAGAAATTTAATTAAGATTTTTTAATCGAATCATAAACAAATTTTTTAAATATTAAAAACAAATTTAAAAAAAAATTAAAATGTCCAAACTTAAAAGGTCTCTTCTTTTAGTCTTATGAAATTTTATTAAGTTACCTTAAACTTTACAAAAGTTGCAGAATAAGATAAGGAAAATGAATATCGTGAAGAACGTTCGAGGTTCACTTGGTTGCATACTTAGTGCAATAAATTTATATGCAATGCAAAAAGAGATTCCTAATAACTATTCTGTGAAAAGAAGCGCAGCATTAGTGACATATCTAATTAAAAAGTTCCTACCGCAAACTCACTTACTGGCAGAAACACTGTTGGATGAAAAGGGCAAGCAGATGAAGACAAAAGAGGAATTCTCGCAGTTATTGTATGTTTACTGGGAGAAGCCATTATGAGTTATTCACCATATGTATGTTTACTGGGAGAAGCCATTATGAGTTATTCACCATTTAAAGCAGCGGTACCGGATGGAATCTTCTAAGAACTCCCACTACATAAGGTGGATCTTATATTAACTCATATTGCGAGATTTTATATAGCTTGACTAACGTATGACCTGTAGATAGACAAGAGGCTAAGTTAGTGTTTATAATCAAACTTACCAAAGGCAGCTTTTAGGCTTTGTCTTTTCTACTTAAGCCAATGCAACGCATAGTTGATACCATTTGCTTATTTACTCAGAGAACGAATATTGACAAATACAGATTGTCATTTTCCTAACAAGGATATAATAATACCCAATCAGGTAAAATATCTTGGAAAGGAAATTTAAATGGAGGCAAAATCTGAAAGAAAGACGGAAAAGGCTCACAAATACTGGTGAATATAAAGGAGGAATATTATATCGAAATGATGCTTTAATCGTAGAATAACAAACTGGTGGCAGGCAGAATAGTAAACAGAATTTCAGATAACCATGTGGATAATTTATGCGGTTGGTAGATTTATAAGAATACTATGGAATGACCAAGAGAAGAAGACCAAAAATTTTCTAAGCTTAGAAAAAGCGAGCATAATGGGATGATGAGCCTCCTTACTGTACACACCTCTCTACGGCAGCATCTTAATCAAATGGGTGTCGCCAAAGTCATTGAATGTAGTATATATCCTTTTGCCTGGAATTTCTTTTGATCGATGTAGAATATCCATTGATTATATATTGGCTTTAGTATTTATTGATCCCAAAATGGAAGTAGTTCCTTTCCTTTAGAGAATGATAAAAATCGTTTATAATAAGACTAAACATTTTTACTAAATCATCAATTATTTTCATACATTTTTTTTATTGAAAATGTACTAAAAATCTAAATAATCCAAATCCGAGCAAAATCTTTAAAATTGTAAAAAACATGATTTAACCTCTTTAAATTCATTTCTTTTTTATATGGATAAATTCATTAAAATTATTTTTATTACATAAGAATAAATTGTATTTATAAAATATTTCCTAGTCGAATTAAATTCTAATCTTCTTTATAAGTAATTTTATGAAAATAAAATTAAATACATTTTACAAAAAAAAAAGAATCCAATAAAGATGAAAGTATAAAATATCTTAAAAATAATAATAATTACAAAAATAAAATAAATCTAAAATAGGAAAAAGAAGCTGAAACAACAACAACAACAAAAATACAACTTAGGTATTATTACTACAACATGTATGAAGAATTAAGATTTTGCAAAACAACATGAATTTAATTAAAACCAAAAATTTTATAAGCTTTTTCAAGTAGCAAACTAGTACAACTTAACATTACAACAAGACACACAACAACAACAGCATCTAGGAGCACAAAATGAAAATGTTGAAAATAAATCTGGCTGATGCTTGAATAACAGTTGTTGTCCTTAAAAAGACATTTAACGCCTTTAGGTAGCAAAACAACTAGCAGACAACACTATACCTCCACTTCTACATCTTCTTTCATATATACAACATGAACAACAACAACAACTAACAACATGAAAATAAAATAATTACAAATGTAGCCAAAAATATATCAACAACAACAATTTACCTCTTAATAAATAGCAAAAGACCGAAACAGTCAGACTATAAGACAGACAGACAGACATTTTTCCACAGAAGGCAAATGTTGAAAATATTTATGAAGAATGAAAAACCCCGAAAAATAAACTATAAATACTAAACAAACCCAACAACTTAGTCTTAGAAATTTACGTTGCATGCAACATTACATACAACACAACTAGAAGATGAAACACCATCTAAGTTTCTCATGTTTTGACTAAGATTTTTGTTGTTGTTTTCTTTTTCTTTTTTCCTTCCTAAAGACTATGACGAAGATGATGGAACGATGTGTTAATTAAGGTCAAAATAATTATGGGGAAAATTGAAAACTTCATTTACCCAACACTTTTGCATTTTACATTACCGAAGTCTTTAGCCAAGAATTTGAATGCAAACATACCAAAATAAACTTTAAGATACAGTAGTTTCAAATTATGTTCGAACTAATTTAGTTTTAGTTCTGTTCAAGTTCAGTTCTAGTTCTGTTCATGTTCAGTTCTAGTTCACTTATAGTTCAATTCTAGTTTAGTTCCAGTTTAGTTCCAGTTCAGTTCTAGTTCAGTTAAAGTTCAGTTCAAGTTCAGTTCAAGTTCAGTTCAAGTTCAATTCTAGTTCAGTTCCAGTTCAGTTCCAGTTCATATTATATTTCAGAATCTATTTCAAATTCTGGTTCTGATGCAAGCCCAGATTTTAGTTCTGTTCAATTTCTATATCAGTACTGGTTTACAACTTCTTTCCATTAAGATGAATCTTCAATGTCCACTGTATTTGTAAGATATAGATAATTTTCGACAACCATTTCGTATAGAAAAAGGAATTTGTTAAAGAGTTTAATGCCTCTGCAAAATATTTTAATCTGATTACAACAAATACCTCCTCTGCTCTCTTCTCTAATTCCTATTTTGCTCTCTTTTTTCACAATTTTCTTTTATGTTTTTATAATTTTATTTTTAGAAAATTCCATTCATATTGAAAATTATTTTCTTCCCTTTTTTCCTACAGAATTTATGTGAAATTGCACTCAAGTAGAAAATTTAAATAAATTTATATTTTTGCAAAGGCAGAGATAAGAAAATTTTATTATTAATAACTGTTATTATTGTTGTTGACCAAACTTCATACTTCTTATTGGTCTTGTTGTTGTTGCTGCTTCTGATGCTGGTATTGCTGGTTGCTGTTATTGTTGTTGATTGTTATAACAGCAACAGTAAAATGAAACTTCATACATATAAATAGACAACAACGAAGACGTTAAGAAATAACTATAATAATATTTGTGACAACGATGATGTACTTTCGTCTTAAATTTAAATAAGAGTTTCCTTCCTTAAGTTTAATAGTGAATGATTGCCGTCAAGAGCATATGTATGTGTAAGTGTATAAACTTGTGTCTGTGAAATATGCTTATTGGGAAAGATGTTTGTTTTTTGTTATAAATCTTTAAGAAACATTGCACAGTGGTACGGAATTTAATTTTAATTTTTGTTAAAAAATTATAATTTTAAAGTTTGAAATGATGATTCACATATAAAGTAATATCAACTATAAAAGATTTTGATAAGACCAGGGGGAAGGTACCTCCATACACAGCAAATATTGATTATCGAATATATAGAGTAAGAGTTCTCAAATTTGTTCCCAACAACTTTCTCAAGGAACTTTTTTCAAAGTGTTAGGCGGATAGAATCAGAGAAAGAGGTTGCCCTCATACAAGGCAAATATTGATCATTGAATATTTAAAGAAATTGGTTTCTACCACTTTATCAAGGAACTGCTTTACAAGGCCAAGTGAAGGACGGAGAGGATCAGGGTGAGAGATAGCCTCCATATAAAGAAAATGTTGATAATCGAATATCTAAAGAACTACTACACCAAAAATTTTCAAAATTGGCTTCAAAAATTTTTAAAGTAACTGTTTTACTAGACAGTATGAAGGCCGGATAGAATCATGAGGAGAAGTGTCCCCCATACAAACAAATTTTTGACTATCGAATATCTAAAGAAGTATAACAGCAAAAGATCTTTATTTTATATTTATAAATTAATTTTGTATATATATGCGTATGAGTTATATTTATATTATTGACATCACTCATACGCCTAGAACTTTTTTAATAAATTCTCCATATCGAAGTGTATTTATGTATTATTATAGATTTTTTTTGGTGTATCGAAATCGATTATTTTTTATATTACTGTAACTTTGGAATCGTTAAAGACATCTTTGAAAATTTGAGGTGATTTTCGGCTAGTTTTAGTGGATTAAAGTGACTATGTGGTCAGGGACGTAGTTGATGAGACAACAAATTAAGTTTTAAATTAACATATTATAAGTTACATTTTTATAATATGCGCCAAATTTCCTATGAAGTTCTAAAAATATTGATGCATTAACCCTGTCCACAAGACTTATCCAAATTGAAAAAATTGTTTTGTAAAGTAATTTTCAAAGCCAGAATCGTTTTTTAAATTATTCTTAAAGAAAACCCCAAAATATTAACTGCCAAATGGTCCTTACAACGGGATCATTTCAATGAAAAAAGTAAAATTTTTAAACATGTTTCATACGGTTTGGGATCTTTTAAAAGGAATTTTACCAAATAATTTTTTTTTAAATTGAATGCATTGGTACAGGGTTTGTGAACAGGTTATTGGCCAAACTAATTGGAGTTTTATTTACACGTTATATTTCTATGAACATTTTTAAAAAATCAACAGACCCGAGATGGCCAACTTCGAAGGGTCGCCGACTACGTCACTAACCAGATATGGGTTTGTTCACTTTCAAAAAGAGAAGTAAAACTTATTTTAGGTATATTTTTATATATATTTATATTGAGTTTGTTTTGTTTACTTTAGAAAAGTACAGTTAAGTTGCCCCTCGTTAATAACTTCAACTTTACTATGAGAACAACAAAAATAAAAAAGAATAATGAAAACAAATACGATTGTGCACCAGTGTAACATTCAGGTAAAATTTATGCAGTTTAAAATAATTTTTTTCTAAGAGATTATATAGTGGTTTTAGGAAATTACTGATTTAGGACTGTTGTGAACTTAAATCTCATTCCAGGAGGAAATTTGTATGAGCGCTATATGAAATAATGTACATCCATTCTGACTACCATCAAAATACCTTCAAATTAGCGACCTCTACTTTCTTTAAAAGTTGTACATGGGCAGCCAGCTGGCGGATGGAGAACATCCATTCTGAGTTAAATGTTATACTTAAGAGTTATAGTAATGCTATTTTCCTGTCTATTACAAATCCCCCTAGTGTTTGATGTTCCTGAAGATAAATTCCAATTTGGACACAAGCTGTGTATGCAAAAAAACTATGCGAGAAATCTTTTAGACTTCTATTATGATCTAATTGCTGTAGTTAGAGAGATACAGATATTATGAACCAATAACCATTTATAAATAGTCTAACATAATTAAAGAGAGCTTCAAACCCCTCAGCAACTGGGAATTTTAAATGGGTTAGAATCATCTGAAATTAATATATTGAAAGATTACAACGAAATTTAAAATTTTCCCTATTTATCCTGGAATATTAAAAAACTTAAAACTATGTTTTCTAAGATTCTTTGTTTTATAATCCTATATTTCTCTCATGTTTATTATAAATTCGATTATCCTTTATAATATATAATGAAAATGGTTATAATATTTGAGGATGCCTTTTAAAAATAACTACAAAGCTTTAAATCATACTTTTAGGATAAAAGAATTATTAGTTCCTCTTATCTAAATCTCTTATCTTGTGCTTAATTTTTTAAGTTTTTATTAAAAGGAAATGTATTACGAAAATATTTTAGAAAATCATAATGATTTTCACTCCACACAACTCTCATTTAATCAAAAATGATAAATATTCTCATTCACAGTTGCAGTAAACAAATAAGGTCACCCATGATGAATTCATTACTCCTGCTGAGTTAACTGTTCATATTTCTCTTTTTTAATTTTTTACAAGTCCACTACACCCTCTTCCATCTTCGACTACTTTATCAGAGAAAAGTTTATAATAAATGTTTTTTTAACTTTAAATGCATGTAAACGCAACTCAACTCATTCCTCCTGGTCGTAGTTACGCATCGAAGCAGTAAAGTGCGAAATAATGTTTAAACTCCATATTTCATTTTATTGTTGTAGATTTACGCTTGTTCAATGGTTAGTTGTTGTTGTTGTTGTTCGCGAAATGGATGGAATATTTGAATGTGTGTGAGTGTATGTATATATATATGATTGCATGGTTACTATACTTTGGTTTGTTGGTTAAGTTTAAACAGAAAATATCAAGAGTACTTCTTTTCATTGCAAGTAGAACCACTAAAACCATTAACCATCACATATACCTATACATATTTTCACACACACACACACATTTACACACAAACATTTTAATACAACAAGTAGTCTCCTTAAACTTATTATTTAATGGCTGTGCAAAACTTTTCCTTTCAATGTCGCTCATAATTATGCACGTTTTAGTCCTTTTCACCACCACAAGTGGTAAAGAGGGTATATTAACTTTGTCATTCCGAGTGTAACGCTTAAAAGGAATCATCTCATAGACATCATAATGAATATATATTTTTGCATCAAATCAAAATGTGAGTTGATTTAGTTTTGTCCGTCTGTCCGTCCGTCCGTCCGTCTGACTGTCTGTCATGCTCAAATCCGCAATAATTGACAGTCAAAAAAATTTTGCCTGATTATTTGTTATAGTCCTGAGAAATTTCCTAGATAAATACCAATATATGAGGCAACCTTTAAGTTCAAGAAAAACAGTTTCGTAAAATTGTCAATTATGTATATTATACATCTTTGAGTATATGTGTGAGTGTTTATGTACGACACATAACGTAATTTCATACGCATTTGAGGTGAAGGGTTTTCAAAGTTCGGCGTTGACGAATATAACATTCTTACTTGTTTTATTTTTTTCTTTCTTTTTTTTATTATTATAATATTTTCCACTTTCATTCCATTTGCTAGTATGTTGGTTGGTACTCCACTTCATCAGATTTTTTTTTGTTTTCGTTGTTGTTATTTTTTATTTATCACACTTTTGTGTTTTATTATGTTATTAAAATAATATTATTTTATTTTTATTTTTGTTTTTTTCTTTTATATAAAATTCAGTTTCAGTTTTCTTCCTCAGCAGCATCATGAGAAAAGTTTTATGCCAATTTAATGGTTTCTTTTTTTTAATGCAAAACATAATTATTTTGCCATCATAAATGTTAGGAAATAATAGAAATAAATGACATATAAACATAAAATAAACAATATTTTGTAAATAATAATAAAAACCATAATTAAATTAAATTTAATAAAAATAATAAATCTTTATGAACAAAAAAGTACTTTATTAACCCTTGAGTTGTCAGTTTTAAGGTTCATTTCATTATGATTTGATTTAATTATAATAATAATTTATTCATAAACTTTTTTATTAGACAAAAAAATTTAGAAAGGAGTATTAAAAGTGATAAAATTGTATAAGTTTTGGAAAAGAAGAAATAAGTATTGAGAAGGAATATAACCATAGAGGGGCAGTGAACGCCAGCCACTTAATCTCTAATAAAAAGTCTGCTTTTTATATCTTTTCATATGCATCGAATTTAAAAAAATGTTATAAAATTTTTAAAGAAGAAATTAACTAGAATATAGACTGGAAGCTGAAATAGAATCTAAATTAAAACCTGTAATAGAGCCTGTACTAGTCTCTGAATTAAAATATGATCTAGAAGTAGAAATTTAATTTGTACCAGCATCTGAACTGGAATTGTAAACTTAATTTGAACTATAAATTCTATTAAAATCTGTTATAGAATCTGAACTAAAATATGAAATAAAATCTAGAACCCGAATAAAATAGAGTCTAAACTAGAATTCGAACTCAGTAAAATCTAAATTAGAATTATAACTAGAACTGAACTAGAATTGAACTAGAGCTAAACTAGAACTGAAACGGAATTGAACTAGAACTTGAACTAAACTAGAACTTAACCAGAACTGAGATAAAACTGAAATAAAACTGAACTAGAACTTAACTAGAAATGAACTATAACTGACCTAGAATTTGAACTAAAACTTAATTAGAACTGAAATACAGCTGAACTAGAATTAAACTAGAATTTGAACTAGAACTGAAACAGAATTGAACTAGAACTTAACTTTAATTAAACTAGAACTTAACCAAAACTGAGATAAAACTGAAATAAAACTAGAATACAGCTGAACAAGAATTTGAACTAGAATTTAACCAGAAAAAATGTAATTCTAATGTAGAACTGCTAAATACCAAAAATTATAAAAATTTACTTTTCACAAATATTAAAATTTAAAAATTTTTAATTATTATTTATTTTATTGATTGATCATTAATTATTTTTATTATTCTTCTAAATAATGTCATTTTATTTCAATTACATTTGGTATTGTTTTGCAATTTATTGTTTTTAATTAGTTTTTTTTTATTTAAACTTAAATTGCATTTTCCAATTTAATGCACATAAAATGGAGTATATTTTAAAAAAATATATGTATATAAACTGTTTATTGAAAAAATGTACTTGACCTTACCCTTATTTTAATGGCAAATATGAAATCATATATATCTGAGCAAACACATTCACACAACTACATATACAAGTTTTCCCATACATTATTTTTATTCGAGAAAAAAAAGAAAAACTAATTTTACTTGTTCTCTTTTGTGAAAAATATTCGATTAAATAAATATTTCATATATATAAATATAGTCTTTTTTATAAAATAAACTTCCTTGTGGTCATTCTATCACTTATATAAATATATATGTTTGTAGATGTGTGAGCACACACTCACTCACTCACTCACTCACTCACTCACATACACATTTCAAAGTGGCATTCATACGTAAAAATATGAAAATTTAAACAATAAAAAAATATTAAAAAAAATTTAAATATTTTATAATCTAATAGGTTTATATAACAATTTTAATTGCATACGCTTGTTTCGAAATATGTACACACGCATACATATATATATGTATTCTATGCAAGAATACGAAAGTATTAGAAATAATAGAAAAGATGGAAATAAAGATGATGTATATTTAAATGTGTATCAGTCTAAGTGTATGTATGTGTGTGTGTGGAAGAAGAAATTATTTGCTACAATAAACTCGGAAATTACTTTAGAATGTTTAGTTAACAAAGTTTTTATAGTTAAAAAATTGCTCTAAGGCAGTTTATATAGTTACTAAGATCTAGATATATGAATGTATATGGTTATTAAAAATATTTATGTAGGTTTGATGGTTTATAAATATCGATAGGGAAGTAGAGGATTTAAAATATTTCACCGAAATGCCTATTACACGAATAGCCAACTGTTTAGATCGACGGATAGATGTTATTATATTTCTTCAGAAAGTGATTCCCAAATTTGAAAGTATATTACAAAACGCTCTTAATACATCTATTTAAAATAGATCCAAAATATTTCGCCCAACAAATTGAAATTGGAAAATATTTTGAATTATTGCAAAAAAAAGTCTACAGTTGTTTTGTTTAGTTAATTCTGATAGCAGTGCTCTGCCGATAACTCACTTTGGTCCATATATAAAGTTGACCCTTTTTGTTACCCTTAAAAGAACAGTCTGTGGATAACTTTTCTAAATCAGCCAATATTTGAAAAGGATGTAAATGACTACGTTACAAACAAGGTGATCTAAAGGATACGTTCCAAGCACAGTATTGCTAAGTTCTCTTAGTGCTGGACAATGACATTATAAGTGAAAAACAGCCTCATCCTTTCTTTCATCATGACAACTACGACAGAAGATTGTGGATGAGCCCCATTCTTCTTTTATGGACTCTCAAAACTCAGTGACCAATTATAATCTACACCAGAAGGCTAACCGAGTTTCTATTGAAACCTGACTAGTCCTTCTTCATTCCACTTTATTATTTATAATTTATATCTAAAATAAAATATTTCCTAAAATCCATTTTTACATTTTTATTTCGTTTAAAAGATTTATTATCTTATAAAGTTTCAATTTAAAATTCGTATTCAAAAACCTTGAATCTATGAAATGAAATCCTAAAAATCTTAATGTTGGGATTTTTCTTCATATATTTAGGAATGCAATATTTTAATTGAATCAAGATCTTGCAAAAGAAAGTTCAATAATTAATTCACGGTCAAAAAACGTTGATTTTCGTGATAATATTTTTTGAGACTCCATAATACGGACTTCTATAGAGTTAGTTTTATACACTCGTTTCCTATCGCTATGTAAAAATAAATAGTTACAATTTTTGTTAAAAAATCGATTCAGCCCCACTATGCAGTGGTCCCAAAATTTTTATATTCTCCACCATACAAGTAGTGGTGGTGAAATGCCAAGAAAGAACCATCTTAAATTACATAAATATCGTATCAAAATCTTAGTCAATTTAGCCATTTCCGCCAGTCTTACGGTCACATTACTAATCTGGATTCAATAAAATTTTGCCAAATTGTTTGTTATTGACCTGAACAGTTTCTTATTTATATAAACAACAAGATCAGTGCGGTAATAGAGAAGTTAATTCGGAAAACTGAAAAAATCTCGAAATTCAGAAAACTTTTATCACTTCTTCAATTTTAGATTAAAATAAAGTTTAACTATAATTTATTGCTAAATTCATCTAATTACAAATCCAAAAATCATCAAAATCGTATGATCAGAAAAAATTATAGTCAAAAATATATCATATATTATGCTCTAATGTTCACATATAAAAAATTTCGCTTTATATATCCATCATAACATTGTTAAAAACTTCATCGAAATATGCATTTAGTGGAGGGTATTAGAGTTTCGATATAGCCGAACATTACATTCTTACTTGTTTTTTTTTTAAATCTTTAACTGGCACCAATTGAACACACTCCAGATCACCAACTTCGAAAGTTCAATTAGAAAACATCTCAAGAATAACAATTTACAATTTTTTCCATCGTGATAACGGTAAAGAAGCTTTAAATTGTTTAAAATAATAATTTCATATATTCAAGCTGTTAGTAGTTGTTTCAAATATTTGTCCATAATTTTTATACTCTCCACCAAGAAGAAACATCTCAGATTCCATAAAGATTTTATTATTCGTCTGTCTGTCATATGACTATCTGTTGGAAACATCCTTCCGCCAAGAATAAATATCGGAATTTAATAAAATTCATCCACGTTACTTGTTATTGTCCTAAGCAGGTACCTATTTAAAACCAGCTATATTGAATCATTAGCAATAAAGTTATAGATCGATATCTGAGACAATATTTTTTTCAACAAAAGATTAATGGATTTAAACAAGAATTCAACTGCAACATACTTCTTCATTCAGGAAGACAATTTTAGGCGGAAATATGCAAAATTTTGATACATCCAATGTAACTCATCTGTGTGATATGAGTACAATTTTAAATATAGATTACTGAAATTTTGCCATATACATTTACTATGATACAGTAATGAACCCAAAGAAACAAAATTGTGCTGGGGTCATTATTTGATCTAGCTCCCATATAACGCACTTTCCCGGAATATGGTTTATAGCTTATGAAATTTTTTAATAAGAATCAATTCTATTCTAAATTTTACTGTAGCTTCCATATTTTTATTTTTATTAATATAAATTAATTACTTGGACAATTAAAATCCAAATATTGCCAAAACTTCCATATAAAATCTCTTATTTGATCTTATAACAGTTTTAAATAATGACCAATTCAGCTAAAATTCCAAATGTCTTGAATATATATTATTAATCAGACCAATATGGGTTCTTATTTTGTTATAGCTTCCACATAACGTCTCTTCCTGGAAAACGAATTTGAACTTACAATTATTATTTTTTAAATATATGAAAACAATGTGTCAATCATCGGCAATATTTGGTTATTACTCCTTTATGAACCATTTATTCGAAATGAACAAAACTAGATAACTGTATTCAATAAAGGGTATCTAAAATTCGGAAGTACCCTTCATACAAAGCAAATATTGAATATCTAAATAACTATAATAGTGAGTTCTCAAATTTGTTCCTAACTACTTCCTCAAGGAACTAACCAGGAGGAGGGTTATCGTCCTTATAAAGGAAATATCGATTATAGAATATCTAAAGAACTATAACAGCAAGAGTTCTCGAATCTGATCCGAAAACTTTCTCAAGGAAGTGTTTTACTGGTTAAAATGTAGAAGCGACAGAGGGAGGTATCGCCCATACAAAGTAACATTTTTTTCTTTTTGGGAAAACGAATTTTATCTGAGACAATCTCTTTTCAGTTACGTAAATTTATTCAACTTGAACATGTCTACTACAAAGAAATATACATAACCACACATTTAAGGACTCATGGTCATGGGAGGCATTTATGAAGTCTTAATTTGATAAATAACTATTAACCTGTTTATTTTTTTAATTAGTTTTTAATATTTTTGAAAGGCCCTTATTAAAAAGCATTAATCTAGTTTCCCTCTAGGTAGTTTTGTGTATGTAAATGTATACTAAAATAATAAGTACGGACTTTGATTGAAGATAGTTATTTTGTTTAAGTACTTGCATGTTTAGTTTATTTTGGTTTCGAAAAGTCTTATATGGAATAAATTTATACGAAACTTTAAGTTTAGGGCAGTTATTTTTAGAAAGCATTTTAGATATTTAATCCTTTAATAACCGCATAAAATGTTGGAATTTTATGATCACAAATTTAAACAGCTATTTGAAAAAACCCAACTAAAACATAAAGACATTTAAATAAGGCGTCTCCAAAATACTGAAAACTGAACTTAAAATTTCTAAATAATTTTAAGTATTTTTATACGCTCAATAACTTGACTGTTTTGTGCGTAAAACCAATGAAAAATATGCTATACATGTCGACATAGCAATGCTCGTTCTTTCATTTGCCTGTTACGGTCGTCTGTCTGACTTTTATCGGTATAATGACTTCTAAGTTAAACTCTGAGCTCAATGAAATTTGGAATATTTAAACAAATAACTATTTTTAAACCGAACAAAGCATGCAGCTGTACTTGCCCCATTATAATGATTAACATAATGATCAGCCATAAATTACTACAACTCCCGAAATTGTATAAACGAAGGCAGTAATAGTTCTACCATTTAAAAATTTCAGTCAGATCTGTGAAAACTAATACAGATTTTTGCATCTGCTTGCCCTTCATGTTTATCGTCTTTATCTTTACTTAAATCTATTTCTTCATTCGAATTACATTCTTTTTATACCCAACACCATAATAGATTGTGGGGGTAATATGTGTTTACGCTGATGTTTGTAACATAGAGAAAAAGTATACTGTTTGACACAGAATCATTTTCTGTCCGGTTGGCTGTCCATATCAACGTCATGAATACTTTACAGATCGCACAATTCACGGCATTGCATCGTGAGAACAGAATGAAGACTTTGTTTGGGCAAATGATTGTTTGTCTGAGATGTTATTGCTACTTCAGATTTTTATGTCAAGTGGAGGTTTCAATTTTCACTTTTCTTATTAAAAAATCACAATATTTAAAATCTAAAAATATTTCTTTTTTTATAAAAATGACCACAAATAAAAGAACAAATATTTGTTTCCGTTTCTTTAATTTCATTTAATGATCTAAATACAATTTTAAATCATCCCAAAATAATTGTTGTTTGTATTAATTTAAATACTCATCATCATCATCATCAACTTCATCATCAACTTCATCATCATTGTGTAAATAACACAAATAGTTGGTTTAAATAAGCGAAACGACACGACAGAATAACATTTGTTAAAAACGCATTTTCCTTCAAGTGAATAACAAATAACCGACGAAGAAGAAAAAATATATATTTTTTGAAAAATATTAAGAAATCGTGGTTGGAATTAAAATTTGTTATTTACTTGATTACACTGAATAAGACGACATAATACGTTGAAGGTAAAAAATGTAACATTTGAAAATAAATGATGTAACAAATTAAAGTACAATATTTGGCTAAAATGAATTTTAAATATCTTCAATAGATTTATTGATCAGATTTTGATTAAAATCTTAGTACATCTTATTATTAAAATCTTGATATCCTGTTAGTTCAGATTAGATTAAGTTACAATGGTAGTTCCGTTATGTCCGACAAGTTAAAGGGACTCCATTTGCCCCCGATTTAACAAGCCCTTTCAACTCGCAAGAAATCATAGCTTAATGTTATTAGGTATGTGAATCTAGATCTCTCAAGACGATTTATTTTAAGTGGGGCAGAATCGATTTTTTGGAAATAATTCTGTACCTTTAAAAAATGTTAGGAAATATCAAAAAAAATTATATTTCCTCACATTTATAGACCAGACCACTAACGAGGACTACGATATATAACACACGAAATTTTGTACACACTTGAGCCGGCACACGCCTTTCGTAAGAGGTGAAATACAAGAAGAATTTATTTAAAAAATTCTCATCCATCATAAGCACGTGTATGCTTTTTATGGGTGGCGGTAATTTAGGCGAAATCAACGATGATTGTTGCACGGCTTGGGCCAAATGTGTAGCCCCAGCTGCAGAAGCATAGGGATGATGCATATGGGGATTTGGTAACTATTTGCGCATTTGTAGGGGTGTAGCAGATTGTGGTTTTTGAGCTGCGGCATGCCCATAGTGGTGAATTATGGTGAACTGGGTGTGATGATGTTTAATGATGAAGTATAGCGTCAACATTTATAGGAGGTCTGAAAGAAGCCAATAAATATTCAAAACTTTTCAAAAAAAGCTCATTTTGAATGAAAATAAGTGAAGACATTTTGGTACACTTATAAAACTGCCCATGGAACCCTGGTGATTATAATGTTCCCGAAGATATAATTCCGCACTCTTCTGCTATCGTTATGATAACTTTCATGCATACGGATTATTTCTAAAGTCGAGTCCACACCACAATAAACTGTATTCATCAGGATGTCAATAAGAAATTTCCAAATTCAGAACTTCAGAACAAACATCAGTTCCAACTTTACAGCAGAGGCGTTTTCAAATCGTTTTGATAGATTACAAAGCGCCAATACATTGAGGTAGTAGTTTGCTTTACAAGGTCATCCATCATACCTGAAATCCTAGTTTTACAAAGCCTTTCCTGGCCGAACTTAGCTATTTCACACATTTTTCTATATCATTTGTAGATTTTGCTTAGCAAACACTCAGTCCCTTAGTATCGGAAGATCCATATTCGTTAAAGAATTAAATTTTTTCAAAATTTTAGTTAAAATGACGTTAAAACGCTTAATTTAAAAAAAATGAAACAAATGTACTCAATCTCAAATCAACTATGTTCAACATTGATTTTGCTTTATATTTTTTAAGACTATAGAAATGTAGTTTTATTAGGGTATTTAATTTTGTATAGACCCAATAAGAAAATCATTCATAAAGAAGCCTTAAAAATACATTATATTATCGAATAATATATTTGCTGATTATGAAATAATTTCATCTGATTCATATCACTATTAAAATTCATATCACTTTGATTAATAAAAATAATTTGGTTGTTTTAATGCGTCCTCTTTCATTTAAACTATAAACAAAGACCATCTGGTCGTATGAGTTATATATGTATATGCATAAATTTTATTAAGTATACTCCCTCTACTACATATATAAAAACAATACAGTGTGTTCAAATCGATTTTTTTAATAATTTTGTAACTTTTGCGATGTCTTAGTGAAATTATCCATAGTAAGAGCTGAGGTGTTTATGAGTTGATTTGAAAGAAGAAGCGTTTAATTTAAAATTTTAATAAAATTGAAATTAATTACAATATTTATTATAAATTTCAACACAATATAAATTTGTTTATAAATGAAATATTTAAACATTTTATTTTCCGCCAGTAACTACTTTTAAAATGTTTACCTCACATATGAAGCTATATATATGAAGAATAATTAAAATATGCTTCCAGCTTTGTGTTTGAGAAGTGGATAAGGCTGGATAAATTTTATAGGCCTGTCTCTGCTCCAATCTGAGCTGGACTCATGCTGATAAAATTTTGTTATAAAACAATTATCAATTATAAAGAACAGAATAAAAAAAGTTTATATAAGTGAATAAATGTTGCCACCTATTTGTAAAAAGTCCCATTTTTTACCGATTTTTTATGGAAACGAATCGCCGTGCAACCTTTCTAGAACATGAAGGTGATCTCTTCGAACAATGTGATCTATTTTGAACACATTTTATATATTAATATTTATGTCTAGATTTTTTTAAATTGCCTGCTTCATGAAATATCACTATCCATTTCAGTTAGTGTAGGGTATTCCAAAAACTCTGTTATAAAATAATTTGCCTTGCAGCTTCTTAAAATGCAAATAATAAATCTATTAGGTATGCAAAGAAGTAAACTAAATGGTTGAATATACAAAACCGTTAATATTTATTACAAAATAACGGTCAACAACCGTTTAACTTAAGTTTAACTAAACATTAACATTACAAAACAACAAACTCCCTAAAGGCAAAATATAAAATAACAACCAAATGGAACAAACATAATAACACTTTTTTTATACTTATGAAAATGCAAAAACAAAAATAAAATAAAAAATAAAAAAATAAAATGTTCCTTTATTTGTAGGTGGTAAAGTTAGTGGTCCGATGTTTAAGTATTTCAAAATAGAAATACCCCCCACCAAGCGATGGAGGTGGGTATTTCGTGTTGTTGTTCTTGTTGCTCAGTTCAAAGTAATTTGAAACAGTTCGTTGATTTTAAGCGAAATACTGGAAAATTATAACGGCACGTTGCCTGCATCTTAAGTTAAACGCCACTAAATACACGAAACAAACAGAAATAAAAAAATTAAATGCAATTTATATTTTAAATTGCTGCTGAGTACTTTTGCCCTCCCATATTGCTACTTTTACCTTCCGCCACCGCAAGTGGTGATGAGGATATATTAACTTTGTCATTCCGTATGTAACGCCAAGAAGGTATCATATCAGACTCCATAACAAATATATGTTTTTGCATCAAATTAAAATCTCAGTCGATTAGGCTATGTCCATCTGTCTGTTGGAAATATTCGCATGCCTAGAATAATTGTCTAAATCCAATGAAACTTGGCCACATTATTTGTTATTGTTCTAAGTAGTTTCTTCTTTAAAACCGGCTATATTTGCAAAAAAGTTATAGTTCGATATCTGTGACAACCTCAAAATACCGAAAAAGATCGTTTGTAGTTTTTCCAACAAAAAGTATGTGGATGTAAACAAAAATATATCTTTAACATACAATTATATGTCCTTCATCCCTGTATAAAAAGTCATCAAAATCGGATATTTATTTGACCCAATATAAAGGGAAAAGAGGTTTGAGGTTATAAAATACTTAAATAGAAACCAATTCCATTGAAATTCACCACAACGATGTTTCCCACTATCTTTAATGTTTACAATTAATATTAACAATCTCGGTCTATATTTTGCTGCAGTTTCCATATCAGGTCCCTTCCCGGAGAAGGAGAAGATTTCAATTTTATTGAAATTTGACATTTTAACAGTTATAAAAGTATGATATTAATTTGCCCAATATCGGTTTATATTTTGCTTTAGCTTCCTTTTAACGAGACTTCCGGAAAACTGGTGTAAATTTATAATACTTTAATGTGAATATGAACCAATTTAATTTAAAATGGTAACAATTATTTTCTAACTCTTTTGGTACTCTCTTAACAAATATCGGTCCATATATTGCTACACTTATATAACTTTTCAACTAGAAACTAATCCTTTGAAATTTAGCACAATTATTGCTCTAAGGCCCTTATTGCAATTAGGCCTCTTTCCAGGAAATTATTTTAAATTTGATGCAATTTATTTTAACTGTCTTAAGTAAATGAATTATTATCGGACGTATTTAATTATGACACCTTTGTAATCCCACTTCTCGAAATAGTACCAGTTCCATCGAATTTTAGACAAATAATATCTTGAATATTGGTTTTTAGGTCCTTTAACATTATTTATTTTAATAAAATCGGCCATTAAAATCTATAGCTCGGTTCCAATATTTTATATCTATATGTATTTAGTGTAGCAATATATGACCTGACAAACGACTAATAAGTTTTATGGTTCAATATCTTTAACTCATGTTAATTTTTGTAAAATATTGATGGTGGAGGGTATTAAAGATTCAGCACAGCCGAATATAACATTCATACTTGTTTTATTTTATTAACAAATCTTGCAAAAAAGGCGAAAAAACAATATGACTTTTGTATTTAATTTGTTAAACAACCACACCTTATATGACCCTTATTTAAACTTTTAGAATTTAGATCCATGAACGCCTTATTAGAATGTTTAAATGTTCATTTATTTAAACCAACAATAAATGAACCCTTTTATTCCTGTAAAATTCTTTGTCACGTTTTTCCTTTGCTATTTAATGATTCATTAATTTTTTGTTGTTGTTTTTGTTAGAAACCAATTTTTTTTCTCTTTTGAAACACTTGTTTTGATTTCTTTTCGGAATTTTTTTTATTAAAATTAAAATCTTGTATTTTTTGCTTTAAAATTCAAATATATTTTTTTAATTTTATTTTGTCAAAAAATTTAAATATTTTTCAAGAATTGTAATTAGTTTTCTTTACAAAAAAAATTAGTAAAAATTTTATAAATTTAATTAGAAAAAAATCAATCAATTAATTTGTGTCAATTTGATTAAGTGATTTCTATAATAAGAAATGGATATAAAAAATCGTGGTACAACAAAAGTGACAAAAACCTCAAATCCTGTGGAAAAGAAAAAAGTACAGGTGAGATATCGAAATATATATATATTTGGATAAAATCGCATTGAACTAATCTGAGAATTTTGAATTCCACCTGTCCATTTAAAAAAAATCTACTGTATTCAACAAGTAAACTTAATTTTTAAGTTGTTTCAAATCGGAGGCATCCAAAATACAGATTTTATGAGACGCTAAGTTAGACTAATAATTCACCCTCACTTGCTAGTGCTCTCTCTCTCCCTCTCTCTCTCTCTCTCTCTCAATTTTAGACAGCTAGCGTTAATTCAATGCCATTATTTGTTGCTTCACTCACACAAAGGAAAATGTATAGTAGTTAAGGTAGCCACCTCTGTTTTAAATCATTCCAGTTCTTATAAAAATGTCTTCTTTTTTAATTGCGATCTGTGGAGGTTAATATCCAATTTTTATTTAGTTTGCATTATTCATGTTTATGTGGAGTCGATAAATATGGACAATTCTTGAAATTGTCTGTAGGTTTCAACTCTTGAAACAATTAAAACAAAAATGAAACAGAAACTTTTGAACAATGGGGCATAATCGACTAAAATGTAAAAACTTTTTAAGTTATTAAAAATTTTTTCCCAAAAATGTGGATAAAAATTTCGATACGGCCACGTTTATTGGAGGTCTGCAAAAAACCATTACCAAATAATATCAAACACTTCCAAAACTAAATTTTCTTCTAAAATTGGGATTTCAGAACATAAAAATTTTATGAGAAAAGGGGTTACATTTGAAATCGAATCTAGAGTCCAAATTCCCAAATTTATAATGACACACTTGCTTGTTCTATTCAATAAAAATTGTAATTCCACAAAAACTATTCTTTCAAGTCTCTGCATATAACTCGAAAATTATGAGGGATAAATTATAGATGTAATTCTTCTTTTTAAAGGTCTCATCAGGTGCCAAATGCGATAAACAGATTTTTGAAATTGAATAAGAATCAAACATTTGGCACGCGATCAAATTGAATCACTGGTTCCAAAACGTTTAAGCATCGTTCATAATTTTTTGAAAATCTTATCCTGATAAGCAAAGACAAAAACCTTTACGATATAAAAATAATTCAAAATGTAGGTTTGATTTTTTAATATTCATGAATTACAATGGTCTAAATTACTTGGCAACATATTAGTAAATTTACCGTTATTTTGTAATCACTTTATTTAGTAAAGTCGAAAACCTTATTTTTAAATGTAATTAATGTAATCAAATTTAGACTTGCAAAATATTCGTTTCCGGTTACTAATAGTGATTGAAGAATTGATTTCTGTTATATTTGAATATCGATTTATTACGTAAAAACGATTATTTGTGATCGATCCTACACTGACAATTGTATACTGTAATCGAATTTTAGACGGTATTTTATTTTGTATTTTCATAGAATTTTCACTTTACCTTAATTTCACAATTTTTTTCGATTATTTAATCGATTATTTTAATAAATATCGTTTTAGAAACATTATGCAGCATGTGTAGCCTTTTATAGTTATATTTTGAATTATGTTATTTAAATTTTGATGAAACAAAATTTTTAATTTATATTTTTTCATATATTAAAAATTATATTAATTTATTTATATTAACAACTATTTAAATAACATTAATAATATTTTTAGCAAAGACAAAAACCTTTGCAATATAACAAAAAAAATAAAACTTGGCACCATTTTTATAAATTTACCGCTATTATACTGTCACATTATTTAGCAAAGTCGAAAACCTTAACTTAAATTGTAATTAATTTTACCAAATTTACACTTGAAAAATTTTAGTTTCGATTATTAGTAACAATTGTAATTGGAAATAATTGAAAATCGATTGTTTAAGTTAAAAGCGATTATTTTTGCTCAATTAATCGGAAAGTGGGATTTCCTAGAATTTTCACTTGATCTGACTAAAAAGCTCATTTTTTTATTTTGTTTACAATTCACAAGTTATTAATTTAACTCCATTTTAATCTAAACATACATTAGAGCAAACTTATAACCTGATATTTTTTATCTAAGGAGTAAGAGCGAAAATTTCTTAACGTACGTACAATAAACCTTCAGTTTTTTTCAGAAATATTTTTATGGTGATAAAATTTTAAACCTTTTTTCGGAAACCCTTCCATTATCATTTTTATAATGCTATAATTTTTTTTAACAAGATTCTAATCTTTCTTTTGGCTTAAGCCCCGGGCAATTTGGAGGATTTGCCTCTCTTTGTATAAATATCAAATAATTATATTACAATATTATATATCTGAAACCACTTAAGGGTTTGGTTACCATAGTGACAGGATTCCAAGTCAGATCAAAATTAAGTGGACACATTATGAAGTCCTTTTGTAAAAATTTCTTGATATAACTTATAACAAATGATCGGTTCCATTAGCCACAACTAATATTCCTTGCCTTACTAAGAATTTTTTGAAATTTTGAATGCTTTTGAGACCTAAATGTTTCTATAACATTCCCTCGAACATCGGCAACATAAAATTTTGACCAGAAAGTTGAGAAAAATCTGCCATAACATATGTATAAAGAACAGTTTTAGAAAACTGACTTTAATTTCCGTGCTCTAAATGTTTAGCAGCGTTCTCGTTATCAATTTTTTGAGCCATGTTTGTTTTTATACCTGCAATAGCCAACTTTTTTCGAATAAGTCTGAGCACTTAGCTTCCCGGGCTGTTTTCCTACCCTGTGTGTTTTGTACACTTTTTATATTATTTTATATAATTTATGTTATTTCTTTCTAAAAGACTGTCAAACAACGAACAAGTTCTTCAACTGTCTCCACGGCAGACCTTTCAATGTTTGGCCAACTTTTTTCATTTGCTTGAGAACTTGATCAAAAAAATTAATTAATACTTGGAATAAATATTTTAATTATAAACGTGTGTTAAGTTCTTTTCACCTCACTTCTTATTTGCCTTAAAATTTAGATATTGACGATATATCCTACACTACTATATGTGGGTAGAGTTTCGACGTTTGTTTATATTGATCCTATGATATTTTTAACTTAATATAATAAGAATTTGGTCTTCATTTTAAGTTAAATAAATAAGTTAAATTCATATTCAGACAGTTTACTTACATTACTTAATTTGTACCGATAAAAGAATCTTTGAGATCCCATTTCCACTTGAAATTTTTAGAAATATAATATTTATAATTCATATTTCTCATTTTTTATTAATAATCACTTTTCTTTTAAACCCTAAAAAATAATCGAATTGCTATACTTTTACAGATCACTGTACTTTTACACATCACTAATATGAGACACTTAATTTGAAACATCTGCCATAAGATTTTGCAAAATTTTCCAACATATTTTCTGCTTTAATTTTATACTTTAATAAAAACCTTTTATTCACACATAAACTACACACTTTTATTAACAATTTTAAAAACTTTTAATAAATTTCTGTTAAGTTTTAACTTATTAAATTTGCGTATTAAAAGAGCCTCGGACATCGTACGATGTACACCATACGAACTTTAGGACAAAACTAAATGACATTAAGAAAGAAGATTTGTATAAATAAACATGGAGTTTCTTGTTAGTGGGAAATTGCACTAATATTTTGTAAATTTCAAATATGCAACACTTAGTAACGACACAAACCAACTTAATACACTAAAATGGTTTATTAAGCATTTCTGTTTCCTGTCTCAGAAAAAGGAAACTCTAATAAACTCCACTATCATGATATTTTTAAACAAATTTCCTATCTACAGGAAATTTTCATCAAGTTTCCTATCTATAGGAAATTTTCATCAAATTTCCTATCTATAGGAAATTTTCATCAAATTTCCTATCTGTAGGAAATTTTCGTCAAATTTCCTATCTATAAGAAATTTCCATAAAGTTTCCTATCTATAGAAATTTTTCATCAAATTTCCTATCTATAGGAAATTTTCATCAAATTTCATATCTTTAAGAAATTTTCATCAAATTTCCTATCTATAGGAAATTTTCATCAAATTTCCTATCTATAGGAAATTTTTATCAAATTTCCTATCTATAGGAAATTTTCATCAAATTTCCTATCTATAGGAAATTTTCATCAAAAATAAAATATTCAATATTTACCATTTCCTTAATTTTCTGATAAAATTTCTTATCTTCGAATATTTTGATTTAATTTTCTTATTGTCGCAAAATTTTGAGTATTTTCATTTCCTTATCTATTTTGAAAATATCCTCATTTTCGTACAAATTTTCTTATATTAAATTATTCGAAAAAAATCTTTATCTAAAAGATTTCTGATTTAGGAGATTTTCGAAGTTACTTGGAGTAGATGTTTTAATAATAATTTATATCCTTCAAGGAGCAAAAATTCACTGAAGAGGAGAAACAATGCGTTTCCGAACTTAAAAAATTATATTTGGATACAATAAAATTGGATGTGGATTTGCAGCGTGAAATTTACAATTTGGAAAAATCCTACGAAAATAAACATAATGAAATTTACGATAAACGTAATAAAATTCTAGAGTAAATATTAAAAATAAAAAATAATAATAAAATTGAAAAGAAAATAAAAAATAACTTAAATATTTCTAAAACAGAGAATTTAAAAATGTTGCCAAAGGAGGTGATACCAAAGATGAGGGTCAAATTAATAATTTCTGGTTAAAAGTATTAAAATCTTCCTATACGGAATTTATAAGCAAAAGGGATGAACAAATATTGGTGGTAAATATTCAAAGGTGACCAATATTTTGATATTAATAAGGATTTTTTTTAGCATTTGACTGATATACGTTCAAAACTTTACAATGAACCAGTGGTGAAATTCGTTATAGAATTTATGTTTGAACCAAATGAATTTTTTAATAATCGTATTTTGACAAAAACGTATTATCTTAACTGTTTGCCGGATATCGACGATCCTTTGTCATATGATGGTGCTGAAATCTATAAATGTGAAGGCTGTAAAATCGAATGGAAACAAGAGGATAAAGAACAAGATAAAAAAGGTAAATAAGAGTCAATAAGGAGTGAGAACGAAAATTCTTAACTACATGTTGATAAAAACGAAAACACGAAACATGCAATTTTCTTTACTTATTTATTACAAAAAATAAGATATTTTAATAGTTTAATCACAAGTGATGAAATTTTGAACCTTTTTTCGGAAGCCCTTCCATTAACGCTTATATGGCGCTTTCTGTTACTTTAAAATTTACCACACAATTTCATTTGTGTGTTCTTCAGTTCTCTCCATTGGCCTTAGCTCCGGACAGTTTGGAGCATACAAATAACACATTTTTATTCTTGTACCACCTAAGTCTTGTTTATATGTCAAGTCAGCCCTTTTTTACAAATAAGGCTGCAGCTGCATATTGCTTGGCTTACCTAGAACTTTTTAGGCCCTAAATATTTCTACAGCATTCCCACGAGCATCAACAACATAAAATTGTTGACCAGGAAGTTGCAAGTAATCTGTCAGAACATACGTTTCTTTATCCATTATGCGGCAAGAATATGTTTTAGAAAACTTAACTTCGATTTCCATGGTCTTTTTTGGCCTTACTATCAGGAACTTTTTAAGTTTTTAATGTTTATAAACTTTAGCTTTTCGTACCAAATAGTTCAAACACTAAGCTAACATGACTGCTTTTCCACCAGATGTGTTGAGAGATCTTTTGAAAATGCTTTCTATTTTTTTGCTTTTAAAAACATCATGTGGACCATTCCTTCTAGCTGAATCAGAATTTCTATTAAGGGACAAGATCTATCGGTACTGTTTAATAACGCTGGGAACAGTAGGTTTGTTGACAAATTTTAATAATTTTAGTACGCACTTTTTTCATATTAATAATATTTCCATTTGAATGTTTAGAATTTTTGATCTTATTCCAAATTTGGATTTATTATTAGATTTTTTATTAATACTTTAAAAAAAAAAACAGGTTTCAGCTCTTTTTTTGATTTCTTTGAACCTCCCATTTTACCAGATAATCCTGAAGATCCAAATTATGCTGATATTAATGTAAGTATTTGAGAAAGACAATTATTGTTATTTACTTTTAAATCTGTTTTCTTTTAAAAGTTAATCTTACAGAATGATTTTGAATTGGGCTTCTATTTAAAAGAACGTGTAATACCGAAAGCGATAATGTTTTTCACTGGAGAAATAGCCGATTGTTTAAGCTCTGACTCAGAAACTGATATTGAGGAAGAAATATCTGATGATAATGCTATTGCAGAAGATCTTCCACCTAAATACTTAAAGAAACACTAAAACTTTTTATAAATATATGTAGAGATTACAAACTTTATTTTATTGTTATTTAAACTTATTTGCAAATTATTTTGATTTTATGACATCGAATTCTTTTCTGTTCATTTGTTTGGTTTTCTGATTTAATAAACATTTTTTAGGAGATTAAAAATTTTAAATTAAATTATAACAATAAAATTATTATTTTTAAATATATATTTAACATCTTTAAAATTTCGATTACATATAATATTAAAATTATATTTAGAAAATTTGGGAGTGTTTATATATAATGGTAATAAAGGAGAGGGAGAAGTATATAAATATTTTAGAGGAAATAATTGTAAAATACCAAGGGATATAATTTAAATTAATTAAAATAAAATAAATGGCCTTAAAACATAAAATTACATTATTTAAATGTATTTTTCTTTGTGTAAAGAATAAAATGAAATAGTTTTAAAATTATTTGTTCATCACGCGCTCGAGTTTCAACGGAAGCAAACACATTCTGATGACTGGTCAAACATTTTTCTAAAATGACAAAAAAGCGAAACTGTTGTTAAGGTCCTTTTAAATCTTCAAGAGTTTTAAACTATTGTTTACCTTACATGTTCCTTAATTAAAACTTCTTAAAGTTGAAAATGTTTAAATGCTTTCTTTCTTCTCTAAACTGTTCGCACTCACTTCATTAGGAAAGCTTTTCTCTTCACTAAATACTGTTTCAGGATACTATTGTTTCATTTTTTGCCAGATCTAATAAATGTTCCGCTACAACTTTACATTCTGGTTTCAATTCCTTAAAACGTTGCAAACCCTCCAGGGTAACACTTGTACCACTGACATCTAAAAACACCAAATGTGGAGAACACTGCACTAAATGTTGTAGTGAAACATCTGTGACAAATTTATAATCACGTACAGAAAAACGTTCAAAACGATTTTCACTAGGACGATTATTAAAACGTATCCAAATGACACCTTGTTGTACGGGTTGACGTGTGCGTCCAAAACAACAAACTCCTCGATCTGATATGGTACCACGTTGATGTTGACGATTCGAAGATAAAGAGAATAGATTAAGATGATATTCAGCACCATTTTCTTCACCAAACAAACGATCGGGACCTCCTACACCCACAACACGACCCAAGGGATTAACTATATCCCAAAAAAGATTATGACGCATCATTTGTTCAATTACAGGTGGTGGAGATTGTTGTTGGTTTTGTTGCACACCTTGACCGGGGAGTCTTAAATGCCTTAAGCTATTGTGATCACGTATATTAAAATGTACAGCATTTGGTGAGGTACGATTGCGTACATCCAAATAGAAAATATGATCGGGTCGAGGTAAAAAGCGGCTTCTGGGTGGTGCATTTGTACCAACTAAAGGTACTATATTTGAAGATAGTCCAGAACCTGATGATGATGAAGTTGTAGGTGTAGTGCTATTTGTATTATCCATTATACTGCTAGGTGTGGGCGAAGATGATGATGAGGAAGATGACGATGATGATGTTTCATTTACATTAAGCCCTACATGGGATGAGGACGTTGTTAAGGTTTCATCTGTATTTTCAGAGTTTTCTTCAACTTTATCCAAAAACACCTCTGAGTTCCCAGATGCTGTGGGACTTTTGCATTTATCATTTTGTGCTGCTACATTAGATGTTGAAGGTTTCTCGTTATTAGCAACTTTTATAGAATCACAACTATTTGTTTCAATTTGTGGGGCTTGAGCGCTACTATCATCTTCTGGACATTGTAAATAAATCTCTTTCAATGTTTCCACAGCATTAAAACACTGCAAATCTGAATCATTAAGAGGAGTATCACGTAAATCTAATACCTGTAACAAAAATTGCGATACAAATTTTAGTTTAAAATTTGAAAATTATTCAAACTTACCTCCAACTGTTTAAAGCCATGCCTTGCTGCTATACTGCCATATGGAATAAATTCTTGCATTTCCGAACAACCTTTAAGGCTTAAATAACGCAATTTTGGCAATTTTGATAATGGCATGACATAATAGGGATCAAACCAGGAGTTATTTTCAATAGCTAATTCTTCTAAGTTAAATAGATGTGTATCAATACCAGTGAATAATGACTTACTGTTACTGGCCACACGAACATTACATGTATTAAGTACCAAACGTTTTAGGGTTTGGGGGAAATCTTTTAAAGTAATCTGAAAAGTTTGTTTTTATTGAGTAAACCAAATCCTTAATCCTTAATTACCTGATTAAAATCCAACGTTATGCCATACAGTTCCAAAGTAACTAATTTTGTACAACTTGTGGTGAGAGAATTTCGTATAGTTTTATTAAAATGTTGTATCTCGCCCTCAATATGTTGGGAGGGTGAAGGTCCTCTTAGTTTAATGCTTTTTGTTTTATCATACGACCGCTCTAGCATATCTTCTAAAATACCCAAAGGCAAAGGCTCCTGACTAAGATCAATATTTTCCCACAAACGTTTATCCAAAACAAATTTTTGAAATCGTTTACAAACACTGCAAAGTAAATGTTTTAGTATTTTATAATAACAATTTAAATCAATAACTTCATACTTCATTAAAGCCATCAAAGACCAAGTATCCAAAAATTTGAAAATTTCATATAAAACCTCATCACATAATTCTTCCAACAAGAATTGTGTTTCGTATTCTTCTCCTTCATTTTCTTCATTAATCTCAACCTGTGCTGTTGCAGCTGGCGGATCAACATTTGTTATGTTTTCTTTTGTTGTTATTGGATTTTCATTGTTTATTTCTGGTTCCACCACTTTTGAATGCAATACTGTTGTTGTTGTGGCTTCTGTTGCCAATGTTTTAGGCTTCTTAGGTGACTCATCTGAAGTTTGTGTTGAAGAATAGCGGCGTTTTCGTTTATTTGCATTATCTGCTCTAAGATCATCACCATCTTGTTTTTTATCCAGTTGCAAATTATCCATATTACACTTGTTACTATATTATAAAACAATTTTGTTAAATATATAAATTTTCTTATTAAAAAATTTCCACGTAACTTTGTATGTACGTATGAGGGAGTGTGTGTGTATTATTATTTTTCTTATTCTCTTTCTCTGTTTTTTACATTAAATTGTAATTTGTGCTTTGTAATTGAGTTTTCATTTATTCATTGTATAATTTAACTTCCTTTTTAAATTATATTAATAAATTATTAAGATAAAATTTAAAATTGCTTGAGAAAGAAAAATAAAACTATTGTAATGTAAATATGAATTTTACACACAAACACATTTACATCAATATTTTTCATTAACTCTGTGTTGCCAGATCATTTGATTTGATATTTGGACATTTGTAGTTTAGGGTTATTTTTATACCCTTTTTAGTCTGGGGTATAATATGTTTATGCTTAAATTTGTCACCAAAACGTTATAAATTTAAGTATACCGTTCTGAGTCAATTTAACGATTTACGTAAACCTATATAGAAAACGAGGACATTTATTATAAACATGTTATTTTTTATTTCTGAAATGTTAATGTATCAAATGAAATGTAAGTCCGGCAAACCTGCATAAAGTTGTATAACTAAAATTCTTAATTGCTACTAATTTTATACAACTCTGTGTTGTTACTAACACAGCTGTTTTGTACTTCTTTTGTAGGACTGCATGCGGCAGAAATATTTTGGAAAAAGAAGTGTTGTTATAAAACCATTATTTTGAAAGAAAATTGTAAAATTTAATAAAACAAAGCAATGTCGTTAATTAAACAAATTAATTTATTAACAAATATACGTAATGCCGCCATTAAAACTAGTCTAAGAGCTGTTTCTACAAACGGTGTAACACTATCTTACGACAAGGATCCACAACCTTTATTTACCGATCCAGAAACACAAAAGCTCTTAAAATCTATTACACAGTTGCAGTTGAGTAAAGTATTTCGTAAACATACCGTTAAAGACAATTCAGTAGAATATAAATTTATGACAACCGAACAATTAGAAGAAGAGTTTCGTAAGACGGTGGAGAAGGCAAAAACAAAATTACAAATGCCTCCAGTTGTGCAGATAAAAGAAGATGAACAAAAGATTATTTCAGAAGATAAAGCTCTTAAAGGATTCTCCAATACAAAATTTGTTATAACCGATATTACGTATGGAATACGCCACACGGAACGTAAAGTTGTGGTGCGTGAAACAGATGGCACTTTGCGTTATGCTCCCATGGATGTGGCCAAACGTATGAAACAACTGTATGTACCTTTAGAGGGTCGTAGCATAGAGATCCCAAAAATGTTTGAAGATGAACATTTGCAAAGATGTTTAGATGAACATAAATATGAATTCATTTTGGATCGTCTATTGGTACAGTATGATCCCTATGAATTCGATTTTCATAGAATTAGTGCTAAGGTATATCAGCATTTGAATGAAACCAAAGAATTTGATCAGTTACGCTCGACTCGTCACTTTGGTCCCATGGCCTTTTTCTATGCTTGGCACAAAACTATTGATGATCTGCTATATGATATGATTAAGCGTGATTATTTACGCAATGGTGCTGAGCTTATAGCTCTATATTATAAAATTCATAAAGTGTCAGAAAACTATTCCAAACTTTTAACCAAATTGGAAGAATACAATAATGTGGAGGAGCCTGCCCTTAAAGAACTAATGAGCACATTGAAACCTTCAATAAACGATGATATCCATGAAGAAATTGAATCTGCTATCGGTAAAACAGCTAAGGACTTTGAAGTGGATGAGTTATGTTTAAAATTCATAGAAGATTATGTAGCAAAACATGCTCTCAAGAAAGTCCAATTAGAATTGGCCATACAGACATTGAAAGAAATTAATGCTGAAAAGAAACAACTATATGAGGGACTTAATAAAGCCCACGGTGTTCAAAAATCAAATTAATTTTAATATTATTATGTTTTTGTTATAACAAACTAATTGAAAAACCAGTACGAAATAAAAATAAAAAAGCGAAAAAATTTTACTTATTAAATAATTTTTACTTTATTATTTTTCCATTAGACTCAAGATTTATTATTTCTTAAATTTAAAAAGAATTATATATAGTGTAAAACAAATTAAATCTATTATATAATCAGCGATTTATAGCTTTGTTCCTTTTTCGAACAAGTTTTTTGCGAAATTTGGCAACACATTTTTCACGATGACGGTTGTATACCGAATTGTTGGTAAATGATTTTAAACATATCTTACATACACCCCGTTTAGGTACACGTTGTGATAAAAATGATTTCACCAGTGTGGTACGTTTCTTAAATGTATGCAGGGTGAAAACTCTTACGCGACAAAGACGATCTTTAGGGAACTCCAAACCATAGACACGAAAACGTTTACGTCTTGCACTCGTGTAACATTTAGCTCTGATTAAAAGATGTCGTAGAAATTCCTGTCCAGTACAAAAACCTCTATTACAACCCGAACATTTGTACATGCGATCATTAGAATGTTCATTAATATGATCGTATAGTTCCAAACGTGATATAGCCACTACACGACAGTTGTAGAATGGACAATGCAAAAAAGCATTTTCTAACCGTTCCGCTTTGCGACAATTGTGTTGGGATAAAAGTTGTGCACTCTCCAAATATTTACCGCATTCAAAACATAAAACTCTTGATCCACGATGTATTTCCATGTGACCATAAAAATATTTCTCAGACTTACATATTTCTCCACAAATTAAACATTCTCTAAAATTTTTATGCTGTGTCGAGTGTTCTTGAATAAATTTCAGAAAATGTTCTTTATCAGTTTCTTGATTATCAGTAGATCCTTGCTCAACTAGCGGAGTAAATTCAAATTCCCATTCTTCTAGTTCTTCATCTAGTTTACATTGTATACCAATAGAATTCATGTTGGTAGCCACAATCGAGGACTGTGGTAACTGCTGATCAGTGGCTAGATTTAGAGTATTTGATGCAACAGGAACAACAGTTGTCATCATGCTATAGGTAGATGGTATTTGTGATCCACCTATAAGTGATATGAAACCAGAGGTATTTATATCTGTTATATTGCCCACTGGTATGACAGGAGATTGATTTATATTTGATGTTATTATGTTGTTATTACTTAGAGTTGTTGCTTGTGGCACTTTAGTACCCGCAGTTTGTTGTTGATTTTGTGGGACTAACGTTACCGTACCTGCTACTGGTTTTGATTGTATATTAAGAGTTACGGTTGCTGGTTTAACTGCAATACTGGTGTTATTAATCGCCGCCAATGGATTTGTTTGTCTAACTAATTCTACGTTACCGTTTTTAGTTGTTAAATAGAAAATTGGTTCATTTTTCTTCTGTTTGGCTGCTGCTTGTGTTATAAAACGAGTTTCGACACACACTGTTTCAGGCAATTCATGGCAATTTAGCAAAATTAAATCCCTAGAATTTTTATTTGTTATCATGACGTTGTTCAAAACTGAACTTTTTAATATTTCAGAATTTACAAAACTGAAATAATTAAAAAATTATTATATTTAAAGTCAATTGACTTTTCTGTTGTTGATATTATTCACATTGACAGAGAACGCTTAATAGACACTCACAAGTGCTTAATATCATAAACATAAGCAGTCACACTGAACGTACTGCAAATAATATTTTTTTGTTAATTACACTGGATGACAAAACTAAGAATTAGTTTTGCTATAAAAGCCTTTTATAAATGCCATTCATATGCAAAAAAAAAAAAAAAAAAAAAAATTTCTCAGCTCTTCTATACTTTTTTACGATATAGAGATCTGGAACCAAATTTAGATTGTAGTCTATTGAATGCAAACATTTTCTAACATAACTAAATCGATTCAAACAAAAACTAAAACCAACTACAAATTGTATTTTGCATCTGAAAGTTTGCAAAATATAGCATCCCAAAGTCTAGAAAAGTCAGTTTTCTTTTTTTTATGATTAATATTTATATGAAGGGTCTTGAATGGACCTTTTCAACCATTAGGAGTATGTCATGGGTGCCATATGAAAGCTTGTAGTGTACTTATAATATAAATTATAATAGCATTATATCGATGCCTTTTTGAGATATTGGTACTTTTCGAAATTAGTCTTGGTAAATAACAATAAAAATTGTTTTTGTTTTCATTGGATTAATATATTTAGAATTTTTATATATTATTGAAAAGAGGTCTTTAGTTCCTATATGATACATGATACCCATTATATTTACTATGAAACGATTAAAAAGGATATGTTACTCTAAACTTTGGTACACTATACACTAAATAGTAGTAGCTTTTAGTTTTTATGCGATGTAATTTTATAAAATTAAAAAATAATAGAATTCATTAGCCTACGCATCTTAATTTAATTTTTTTAAATATTTAGCAATATTAGTCATAAAATCAAAAACATACATAAACATTCTTTAATTGTGATGATGGAAGGTATTTTCGAGGGTTAAGAAATAAATTTTTCTTATGCCTTCAAAACAAGTCACATGTAATCATTTCGAAATGAATGTTCGTCAACAAACAAAAAGTTGTATACACACAGACGCGGTGTAAGTTTTTGTTTTTCTTTTTTTGCATTATCGCGGCTTTTTTGCGAAT
Source organism: Cochliomyia hominivorax (assembly GCA_004302925.2). Lineage (NCBI taxonomy): Eukaryota > Metazoa > Arthropoda > Insecta > Diptera > Calliphoridae > Cochliomyia > Cochliomyia hominivorax. Next base: position 78,650,664 of record PYHX02000467.1, read on the forward strand.
AAACTAAAATTTATTTAAAAGTATAAAAAATTATAAAAATGACAAGTGAATCGGATATTGATGCTAATGATATATTACGTATAATGATATCAACTGATAATCATTTGGGTTATGGAGAAAAAGATGCAGTAAGAGGTAAGTTGAAATAGAAAAAATCAATCCGGCGTCATGCTCCAGTATGTACTTGTTAGCAATACGGCTATTCTAATAAATATTTTGAAATTTTGCAGGTGAAGATAGTTTTTTAGCGTTTGAGGAAATGTTGGAATTGGCTGTACGCGAAGATGTTGATTTTATATTGTTAGGCGGTGATTTGTTTCATGATGCCGTACCCAGTCAAAACGCTTTGCACAAGTAATATCTCTATTTCAAAGTATGTTATAAGGACTGTATTAAGAAATTTGTTTACTTTCAGATGTATGAAACTCTTGCGAATGTACACCTTTGGTGATCGTCCCATTACTGTGGAATTTTTAAGTGACGGCAGTCAAAATTTTCATAATGCCGTCAATGAAACTGTTAACTATGAGGATCCTAATTTGAATATTTCGATACCGGTCTATTCCATACATGGTAATCATGATGATCCTAGTGTTTTTGGAGGTCTTAGTTCTTTGGATATATTATCGACTACGGGTTTGGTGAATTATTTTGGCCGCTGGACGGATTTAACAAAAATAAATATCGCCCCCATTCTTCTAAAAAAGGGAGATACTAAATTAGCTTTGTATGGTTTGAGTCATATACAAGATATGCGTTTGGCTCGACTTTTCGAAAGTCGTAAAGTTCATATGCAAGTACCAGAAGGAGAAGAAGGTGAATGGTTTCATTTAATGGTTTTGCATCAAAACCGTGCAGATCGTGGTCCCAAAAATTATTTGCCCGAAGAAGCACTTCCTGATTTTCTTAATTTAGTAATATGGGGCCACGAACATGACTGTCGTATAGAACCGGAACATAATGTTAAACGAGATTTTTATGTATGTCAACCTGGTTCTACAGTACCCACTTCTTTGGCTGAGGGAGAATCATTGCGTAAACATGTGGCTGTTTTGGAAATTTATAAAGATAAATTTCAAATGAAACCTATACCCCTGCAAACAGTACGTCCATTTGTATTTGAATCGGTTAATGTTATGGATTTAGCTGAAGAATTGCGTTTAGATGAGGGTGATGTATCCAACAAAGTGAGAGCTATGGCTCAAGAAAAAGTTGAGGCCATGTTAGAAAGAGCCAAGGACTTATTAACGGGTCATCCCAAACAGCCAACATTGCCGTCAATACGTTTACGTTTAGTATTTACAGATGAAGAACAAATGTTTAATGGTATACGTTTAGGACAAATGTTTAATGATCGTGTTGCAAATCCGGCGGATATGATACATTTTAAGAAATTAATTAAGAAAGAGAAAAAGGAGCAATCCAACTTTGACAAAGAGGAAATGAAAAAGCAATTTAAGAAAATTGTTAGTGATTTAAATATTACTAAATTGTAAAATAACATTTTATTTTTAAATGTATATTTTTATTTTTTAGGAAGGAGAATCTGCTGCTCGTGTTGAGGATTTGGTTGAACGCTATTTTAATGAAGTGGACGATAGTAAATCACTCAAGGTGCTGTCCACAAAAGCCTTAACAGAAATTTGCCATCAATTAGTTGATCGTAAAGATAATAATGCTGCTGATAATTTAATTAGGTAGGTGTTTTCTTATACACTACACTACCATAGGTAGTTGGGGTATTATGCTTTCATGCACTTACACTCTTACTTGTTTTTCATGGCGTAATACAAAATTATAATTTTTAAATACGCATAAAGATCGTACAAAGCAAAAGCTGTTGATTATTTAATGGAAAAAATGCCAGCAGAAGATGAATTGGATGCCCATTTAACACAATTTAAATTGAATGTTACTTCCGATGACATTTTAGAAATGTTAAGTGCAACAAATATAACAACTACTTCAAAACCGTATCCAACAATTGTGGGTAATTCCAATTATAATAATGATAACGACGACTATATGGAGGATGATGAGGACGAAATACCCGTTAAACAAACTCGCGCTTCAGTATCTGCAGCCGCCTCTAGAGGTGGTCGGGCAAAAGGTCGTGGAGGTAAAACTGCTCCAGCTTCAAAAACTACAACTTCAAATAATACATCTCGTTCTCCGGCAGGTAGAAATATGAAGCATATTATGCCAGCCTTGGAAACATCAAGACCAACGGTAAGTTTTTAGGAAAATCTAATGGTCCCTTTAATTATATTTCCTTTCTTTTGGTTTCTAGCGTTCTTCACCGCGCAAACAAGCCACCTTACATAATATGGTCGGTAATTCCAGATCTAAACAGAAAATTTATGAAATTTCAGATTCCGATTCTGATTAGAATTCAATGTTGTTTGTTCAACTAATAAGAATTAAGTTTTTTTATGTATTCCAGTGAGATTTTTCACTAATTAATTCAATAAATTTTAAAAATGGTATTTAATGTTATTGATAATTATGGTAATTAATGTTATTGATTACCTATTTGCCAGTATTTTTTACTTCCTTCTTTCTAAATTTTTTTATAAAAAAAATATTTTAACATTCTTAAATATTTTATGCATTATTTATTTTTTTGTTTTTTGTTTTTTTTGATACAAGATAAGTTAATAAAATTTAATTTTTCTTTTTTTAATTGGCCTGTAACAAATATTTTTAACACTGTATTCAAATAATAAAAATAGAACTTTGTAAAAAATTTCGGAACAAATTTATATCAATAAATAAATTAAATTTTACATAAATAAAGACTTGCATTTAATAATTTTTTTGTAGAAAAGGATTTCCTTGTGGAATTATATATGTTATGTAATTAATAAGATCGTCCAAAACCTGTAATATCCTGCACCTTATAATTGGTAGTTGTTTATTAGTTATATTGGTTCTAGTTCCGGTTAATCTCCATGATTGAGTCTAAATCTCTTTAGGACGCAGAGAGGAATAGACCAATAGTATTACTGAGCGAAGGAATCTTAAAGGGAGGAGGATATTTCATCAACGTTCAATCAACCGCTTCATGAGTAGCTATTAAGATCGTAGTGTAGTAGTGACCGATGAACCATTTATTTCTTCATTTTTACTTGAGAGTCGTGAAATAGATCTTTGTGGATGACAGCTTCTAATAGTTAAAGTTCCATGAGGAGTGGCAACTGTTGTTAATGCTATAATTGGTTGTGCATTTTGTGAATTCATTCGTGGTACCAAGCTGAGTAATTAAGTTGGTGGGCAGTATATTCGCGAAAGGTGGTAGGATGCAAATCAGTCAGTACCTTACTCGTGTGTCAAGTGATTCTGTATTGGCATCACTATACCTATTTACCAAGTATTGAGTGTAACCAACTGTCGGTGATTGAAAGCTAGTGAAGTTTGCTAACTACACTTCTTTTCAACTTATCTCCGTCAGAATTTTTCAATGAAAAGTATGTTATGTATTTGCAAACTTAATCACGATCCCAACATCCTCTTTGGAGTTGGAGAGAGATGGAAACCGATCACAATTTATTTACACCACTTGTTTACCAAAGCTTTGATGATTTTGCAAAAATACATGAAAGGGAATTGCTAAATCCTTAAAAGGGCAATTGGTAAACTCTCTAAAGCCGCTTTCCCCTACATTCCCATTTACAATAAACTTTGCTCAGCTGTATCTGCATATATTCACGCAAACAGTAATCTGATCGCTTACTCTTTTACTTTTTATCAGTTCCTGTTTAATTAAAATCATTTAAGTAATTTTTTATATTTCATTTTGCTTTTGTAACAGTCAATAAAATGATGCCAGATTCTAAATGTAACAAAATTTCTGTCAAAAACTCGCTGAACACAAAAGGAAATCATAATTCAAAATCGCTAGGTTATCAACACTGAATACTGAAATGAGAAATATTTTGACAATCGTAAACATTTTTTTGTGCCGAAAACTCGTCATCACTTAAGAACTGGATTTTTTCCTCTGCATACGAAAAAAGTATTAATTAAATTTTAAAAAGTGTTTGGAGTGAGGAAAGTACAGAGAATTATTGCGTAAATAATATTAAAATCGTAAAAAATCATGTCTAAATTATTGGGTGTGCCACTCAAGAAGCCATCTGAGGTAGATGTGGAAAAGCCATTAAACAATCTTATACAAAGTACATATAGCGGAGCATCTGGCGAGGCTAAAGAATCTTATAAAACTGCCGTACAACAATTTGCCCGACAACGAAATTCTGCGATATGGAAATTCTTTGAAAAATATGAGTCTTCTTTGGAAATTGTTTATGCGTAAGTAGAAATGTAAAAAATGTAAAGGAATTTTTCTAATCCATGGAAGTTACATACATACACACATAGGTAAATCGCTAGCTAGGAAAATGGTCAAAACATAATATGAGTCATAGCTAAAATAGACCTTAAATATGACGTAGTTATTAATATAGATTGCGATAGAAAAACAAAACAATTGTTTTTATAATCTTAATTATAAAGAGCTCAAAATTATCATTTTAATACATTTCTTTTTATTAATCGTATTGTTTACTTTTGCCATTATCTATCAATATTGTTACTTTTTATTTAATTAAGCTACTATGATCAAATTTGTATGCTGGAGACAAAAATACCGGTGAATGAATTACAAATTCCCTTTAAATGGAAGGATGCTTTCGATAAGGGCTCCATATTTGGCGGCCGCATAAGTTTAAGTATAATTGAATATTTAAAAACACAAAGAATTTATTTAATTATCGATTAATTAATTTATTTATTTCTTTAGCTCATACTTCCATGATGTATGAAAAGGTATGTGTGTTATTTAATATTGCTGCTTTGCAAACACATGTAGCTGCTACTCAACCCATGGATAGTGATGAAGGTCTAAAATTGGCCTTGAAACTTTTACAACAAAGTGCTGGTATTTTCCAATATTTAAAAGGTGCAGTACCAGCAGCTGTTCCCTCGGAACCAACACCGGATCTAAATCAAGATACTTTAACCTGTTTACAGGCTTTGATGGTTTCTCAGGCGCAAGAGGTTTTCATAATGAAAGCAATTAAAGGTAAATAATAATTAATACTCCTTTAAATGTTATATAAGTAAACTTTATATTTTTTTAACATGTAAGTTACGTATATTTGTAACGTACAGTAAAGTTGACAAATATACAGTAATTTAGAAGAGAATATTCCTCTGACTTTGTCGAGTAAAATCTTTTTAAATGGAAAAATTAATAATTACTGTAGTTTCTATAAAGATCATATAGATTTGTAACTTATCAATGTAATCCAATGCCTGGAAAATAGGTATTCCTATTCCACTACAGAAAACAGGGAGGACGCGAATCCTACAGACCGATTTCCCAAACATTTGCTGTTAAATTTCCTTTATCCGATATGCTTTTTAATAAAGTTTTAAGAAGTCTTTTAAATATTTTTACGTTCGCTATATAATTTCACGCTTAAGAGTTTTTCAAACTTATAACACAAAATATAATTTTCAACACAGTGGATCAATTTATTTACCAATTCATTTCTGAATTTTAATTTTAGACAATATGAAAGAAAATATTATTGCCAAACTATGCTGTCAGTGTGAAGAATTCTATGCTGATGTTTTAAGAGCCATGCAAAAAGAATCGGTGCGTTCGTTATGGGAAAAAGAATGGATACCCACTATTGCTGGTAAACAAGCAGGTTTCCATGCATTGACGCAACTCTATCAGAGTTTAGCTTGTCGTGCTGCCAAAAAAGTAGGCGAGGAAATTGCTCGTTTACGTAATGCAGTAGATTTATTTAAAGCGGCCCAAACACGTTCCGGTAATCCAAATTATTTGGAGGAATACTTTAATAAGGCTAAACGTAATTTGGCTGAGTCAACAAAAGACAATGATCTTATTTATAACGAAATGATTCCTGATATTAGTACGGTTGCTTCACCTGGTAAGGCCCAATTGGCCAAACCTCTGCCCTTAGCCACTCCAATGTCGAAAGATTTTGATGATTTATTCAAAGAGTTGGTTCCAGTGGAATTGCATCGTGCTTTGCAAGCTTCTGATATGCGCAAGAATGAAATAGTTAATAGTGAAATAATGAAATTGCGTGAAGCTACCCAAACCTTGAATGGTGTATTGGCAAGTCTTAACTTGCCAGCGGCTGTAGAAACTACTGTTGGTGGTTCTAGTTTACCACCTTCTTTGATAGAGAAATCAAATGAAGTTCGTCAGAAAGGTGGTATTGAAGCTATTCAAAATCATTTGAAGGAATTGCCTGAGTTATTGAATCGTAATCGTGAAATTTTGGATGAAACTGAACGCATGTTAGACGAAGAACGTGATTCTGATAATCAATTGCGCTCACAATTCAAAGAGAAATGGACACGTATTTCTTCAGATAAACTTACCGAAATGTTCCGCACTAACGCGAAAAAATACCGTGAAGTTATTAATAATGCTATAGCTGCTGATAAGATTGTACGTGAAAAATTCGAAAAGAATCAAAAAGGTATTGAATTATTGTCATTGCCCATCGAGCAATTACAGCAATCTATGCCAGCTGGAGGCGGTTCCATTGATCCCAATTGTGCTAGTGTACAAAAATTAAAACAACTTATGGAAGCTGTTGAAACTATTAAAGCAGAACGTGATGCTATTGAATCGGAATTAAAATCTGCTACATTTAATATGAAAGATGAATTTTTGGAAGCTTTACGTAAAGATGGTGCCATTGATGAACCAGCTTTGTCACTTAAACGCATTGGTGCTACATTAAATCCTTTACAGGCTCAAGTTAAGGAAAGTGTTGAACGTCAACAAAGTTTGGTTACAGACATACAAGTAGCTCATAGTGAATTTGTGGCCGAGACTGGTTCAAGTGGCAATTCTCGTGATACTTTATGCCAGGAGTTAGCCACAGCTTATGATAGTTTTATAGAATTAATGGGAAATCTCAAAGAGGGCACTAAATTTTATAACGATTTAACTGAACTGTTGATTGTGTTCCAAAATAAAATAACCGATTTTTGCTTTGCACGTAAAACTGAAAAAGAGGAGTTGCTCAAAGATTTAACAACAGAGTCGAGCCGTCAGGCACCTGGACCTACACCATCTTTACCATCACATTATTCTTCCACTTCGGGTAGTGGAGTAGGTGGGTAGAGAATATATATTTTTTATACATAAACTAATTATGAATTATTTTTACGCAGATATTACATCATCTGCAGCTGCAGCAGCACCTCCAGCTGTCCCAACTGCTGCTTCTGGTAATGTACCCTATCCTCAGGCTGTGCAAGGAATGCCCATGCCATATGGAGCTGGTCCCAATGTACCCTATCCATCATATGTAGCACCACCAATGCCACAAAGTTTTAATCCTTATGCAACATTACCATATCCTGGAAGTAAGTTTTTATATAATATAGTTTAGAAACGATATAAATACAAATATTAAATAAATTTTATTCTCCTAGATGCTTACCAATATGCTGGTTTTCCACAAGGTCCTCCACCTGGCCATTATGGTACATATCCTGGTAGTTTTGCTCATCAACAGGGTGGTTATCCCAATCAGAAACCACCAGGCTGGTAAATATTTTAACAAAGGCATTTTTAATCACCAACAATGATTTATTATAAAACAAGTGAAGCCGCAAATATTTTCTTTTAATTTTGATTTGATTTCTTTTAGATTTGAATTAAGTTCTTTTTATTCAAACACGTTTACTTTTGTTTTAATTCAATAAATGAATTTTTATTTATAGCTAAAAGTTTAGAACAAAATAAAATTTTGAAATTGTATTTTATAAGATTTATATATTCGTAATTATTATTTAGTGAACATGATCATGTTTTTTTGGTGTATTTATTTATTATTTACTTCTTCTTCATTATGTTTTAAAATATATAATAGTTTTTAAAACAAACAAACAAATAAATATTTCTAAAAAACATTATAGTATTGTGGATTTTATCTATACCAATAAATTAAATATTGTTAAACAAAATGATAATATTTTTTTTAATTTGTAACGAATTATTTTATGAAAAAAAATGGCATGATTGAATCAAAGATACAAATAAAACAAATGTACAGTTTAGCTATGTGCTGAATTACCTGAAAACCTGGTCAAAAAAGAAAAAATAATTTGATGTTGCGCAGTGGTTTGGAACTATTGAATATATTTTTAAAAAACATCACGTGGACATTTTTCAGGTGTTTTCCTATTGATTTGGAGGACAGGCTCGGAAGGGGCTCTTCCAAACCATTCTAAAAATACCTTAGAATAATGTGTTAAATATGTTTAACGGTTATTGAGTTACGCGACATTATTTAGCAGAAACGACCGAAGTCACATTCGGCCAAAGATTGTCAACTCTGTGAAAGCTGTAACAATCGAAAGTTTTTTCAACAAGAGAGAAGTATCAGATACAGCCGAACAGTTACAACTGCAAGGGAAATCTTCAAATTTCTGGGGAAAGGGCCAAGTTTCAGTTAACTTTTAACGAGAGGTGTAAAACGTTTATGTAAGTTTTTGGTATCGTTGGAAAGGTAATTATTTGAAAAATAATAATATGCACACAACAATTAAGTAATTAAACTAAATACTTTGAATTAATTAATAAAAAAACAAAGACTAATATTTTTGTAATATTTGATATTAAATAAATTCTCTAATGTAGAACTATAAACTGAAATCAAGGAACTTCTTTACAATTTTAGCGTTGACATTTTTTCTTCTAAAAAACCAAAGAAAATATGTGAAATTTAACGAAATTCAATTATGGCTAGCGGAGAAGATGTTTTCTCTAATGTCCTCGAATTTGCTTTACATGCACCTTCGTTAGAAATTCTTTAAGAATTAAGATGGACATTTTATAGTCCAAAAGAAATAGTTGATTTTAGACTTAAAAAATTTTATCACCTTTTTAAAAAATTTAATTGAATCCATTAAGGTACATAATTCTTGCGCATTTTTTTAGAATTTTATACAGACTTCAAACAATATTTATTTTGGTACCACTGTGTGTTTCTGGATTCATTAATTATCGTTTTATGTGTATATATTCGAAATCATGGAACGATTACAATAAACCCGCCGGATTTGACTTTTGGCTTTCAATTGTTAAAACAGTTCTTGATTTTTGGCAAGTTTTCAGGTAATTTAGCACACTGTGGAACATAAAGATTAATAATTCCCACATAATAAGTGGACATCAAACATTTATAAAGAACATAAGATGCATCTAAAGGTTAACAAGAAAAACAGTTTGGAATTACTATTCGTTAAGAGTTTATACTCTGTATCACTATATAAAGTGTGATATTACTATTGTTGCGTAGTGTAACGGTTAAAAAATTGTTGTTTAATAATTTTAATAGCAGAAGGACTACAAATGCTATTAATTAAAATTTCTTCTATAAAATCTAAACAGTTTTCTTCACATTTATTATTAATCTTGTTATTATATCGACGATTATTATTAGTTTTTAAGAAATTTTCAAATTCTAAACTGCTCATACAATCGACTTTTAATAAACCGTTAAAATCTGTTAACATTTCCGCCACTCTAGTTTCACTTAAATAATGGTAATCATACACATTAGATGATATTTTTGAATTATTACAATCACTTTCCAATGATTGATCTATAAGATATTTTAAAATTTTAAATAGTTCTTCTTTGCTACAAATATTCATAAGCTGAAAATTTAAAACAATAGATTAATATTAAATTCACCAGTTAAAAAAAGTATATGGTGATCGCACCTGATTTGGATTCATTACATATTGTTTAGTTGTTGTGGAAGAATTTTTAACAAAATTTTCAATTAAAAATTTTATTATACATTCTTCTATTTGTTGATCCAAATCATTAGCTAAAGGTATCCAAGCATTTACACTTAGGGAAATATCTACAGCTTCAACATAATGCCACCAATGTTTGGGTACTATTAAAACATCATTTGGTTCCAATATAACATGATGAGCAAAGTTTCTTAAATTTTCTATATAATATTTTATGTTTTCTGCAGGATCATAGAAATTTTCTTTACAATATATACTGGATTCTTCATAAGGTATGCGGGTGGTCGTTAAGGGAGTATTCGGTGGAAATAAAAGCCATGATTTTCTAAAAGAAGTAAGATATTATTTTATAATTATAAAATTCAATTCCAAATAGGTAAAAATTTATAGTCGGTCAAGTCCGACTATTTAATTTCCTACACCACATTGTTGATTATAAATTGCATAGACCAAAAATTTATTTTCTAATTTATGCTTAATTATGATACTAATTTTTTGTGGGAATTGTGCGAATGAAAAGAATTAATTCTGGGTAGATTGTACGGGAGCTAGAGGAATTTGAGCAATTTTTATTTCAATTCCAACGTAAAGCTGGGATTTAAGTACTTCGAAGTAATAATGGACCGATCCTCGTATTAATTGTCATATCGTTTTAGAATATTATTAGAATTATTTGTGCCAAATTCAGGAGGAACATTTGTTTAGGGGCTAGGTAAAATAATAGTAGACCCATCATTGTCAATTTTATGGCAACGTCCTCGAGCCAAAATAATGATACGTGTCAAGTTTCATCAATATATCTTTAAAATTGCGACCTCCATTTTGTCCACAAGGTTTATATGGACAGCCAGACGGAAGGATGGATAATAATTCTAAATAAAACAAGTATGCCGTTTTTTTTGATATAAATATTTTTTACAAACTTTTACACAAACGCATAATATCCCAACCGCCTACGGTGGTGTAGTAAATACACTTACTTTCCAAATATCTGCACCACTATATTACAGCCGTAACTATCATAGTGACAAGGTGTATTAGCACCCTCAGAGCTTAGCCATAAAGTAGCATCTTCAGCAGCATGTGAAAAACCAAATATTGAGAAATCTATACCATTTGTACATTCTACTGGTAACTCATGTCTACGTTTATAATTTAAACCAGCCCAATACCCACTATCTTTATCTTTATATTCTGTTAAAAATTCTTTAGCGGTCATTTCAACTGTTTGTCGTTTTCGCTCCCATTGCGGTTCATTGGCATCTTTTTTTGCCATTTTTTCAAAATTTACCGCAGACACATTTGCATTATCAAATATTTTACACCATTCTTCCAAACCATTATTAAAACATGACCAATTAATGGGAAATTGTTTTAAAACTATAGGTTTTCTTGTATTTAATATAATTTCCCTTAATTTTAAAGGATTTAACTCCAAATCACTCATTTTTAACAATTTGTAAAAATTACAACAAAATATAAACAATGAAAACAAAAAACAACAAACTATAATGTAAACAAAAGTCAGCTGATTAATAAAAACTCAAAAAAAAAAAAAAAACAAAAAATTCAACAAGCAAAATAGAAACAACAAAATCTCAGTTTACCGCTAGTTTTAGTAAAATTAATACGCAGCAATTTATGTCGTGTGATTTTAATATAGAAATATATAAAATAATTTCAATTTAATTAAAAAATATCAAAAAACTGTTACAACAAAGTTTTCTCTATGTGATTTATATGAAATATTTAGTAAAAATATTAATAAAAGTGTGGTTTTGTTTGAACAAAATTTTTGCCCAACAACAGGTACAGCGTCATATAGAATATAAACAACAAATTAATTAGTTAACTATTAATTAATCAAAAATTAATATTAAATAAATTCACACAAATAAATTTGTAGTATATTTTTAATATTTAAGTTTAAAAATTCTAAAAAGTTGAAATGAATGCAAGTCTTACGGCTTGGAAAAGAAGTGGAAAGAATAGCAAAAAAAAAAAAAAAAACGAAAACATCATTAAAAACAGAGACGTTAAATTCTATATTAAATTTGAGTCGTGTATTTGTGAAAATATAAATATTAACTGTTTCCGTTTCCATACAATTTCGAAAATTAATTTTAAAATCATGTGAGCGGGGGAATTTTAGAATGTGAAAAATTGGTTAATCACTTGTAATTAATTTATATTATAGGAATTTTTTTTTACATTTATCCTGTCAATACCAACGATGAAATCCTACACAATATTTAGGGTTCTATTTTAAGTTATTGAAACCCCCGTACAATTTTTTTATCCTACGCTAATGTCACATAATTCCAATTAAAAATTTAAAAACAACAAAAGAAAACATCACTAGAACAGTCATCTAAAAACAAGTCTTCCGGCTGGAGAAGAATAGCAAAAAACAATAACATCGCTAAAAACAGAAACGTTTAATACTATATAAAATTAGAGTCGTTAAAGTTAAAGAAATCTCTACGAATTGTTTCCGTTTCTATACAATTTGAAAATGAATATAAAATTAACCAAGTTGATTTCGTAAAAAAAAACACATTAACGGTATCGTTTAATTTCAAAAATGTAAGTAAATTCCATTTATTTTATATTATACCAAAATAATCTAAAAAATTGCCTTTTTTGAAAAAACAAATTCGAATGCGGTTTTATTTGAAAACTGGTTAATTAGTTTTAATTAAATAAAATTGTATTATTTTGTATTTATTTTGCCAAGACCGACGATGAAATCTTACACAACATTTTGACCTTTATAAGGTAGTTATTTTTAGTTCAGTAATATACTCTGTATAATTTCCATGGGTCCGCACATATTTAATCTTATATATTTATCTTATAAATTCTTTGTGCTAATATCGAATAATAATTTTTATTTGAAATAGGAACCGTTTCTTAAAATTTAAAAACTGGTTGACCTCTCTTTAGTTATAGATTTTCCATTCAATAATTTTACCCTACACCACCATAAAGAATAAGAATGTTATACCTAATGTATGCAAAAATTCGTATCAAAATATTTATTTTCAGATGATTTCAATTTTTTATCTTGCGTGTTAATTAATTACGTTATGTTACACTTACACATACACTCATAGACGTACAGTGTTTCAAATAAAAAATGAAATGGAAATAAATCCGTGACTTCCGAATTTTAAAATCGTTTTAGATATAAAAAATCTGAATCGTTTTAAATATTTTTTATTACTCGAGGTGACCAATAAACTCGCCTATACTTCTACTATTACTATATAAGATTTCATTAAAATCGCAAGTTACAGTCATTTTTAAATTCTTTTTTAATTTGGGACTTTTTTATTTATATCTTTTTGAATTTTATCATCTTTTATAATTCAACCTATTTCCGAAGTGAGGTAAAAACTAAAACTCTTTTTTTTATTAAAATTAAGCTCTTTAAAAGATGAGATCTTTTGAAGAGCAAAAACAAATCGAAAACTGTGGTTTGGTTTCAAACACTTTTATATATTTTGTAAATAAATGAAAAACTCTACATGCCACATTTAAAGAAGATCGGTCCATCATACAGAACCACTTTCGGAAATAATTTTATTGTGCATAAATCTCAAAAATATCAGTATAATAATATTTCATATATTTAACATTTATACAACACAAAAATACTAACTAAATTCGACAAGTCAAAATCATAATATCTCATGTCATTAAAATCAGTCAGTTTTAATCGATTACTACACTCTAACTAAATCATTATATATTATCATATTTGCCTAATCAGATTTTAATACTATGAAATGGAAAATATGCTTTATGATACAATATCTTCAACTCCAAATGTTTCTATAATGTATGTGGTGGACGGTATCACCAATTCGGAACAGCTTAAGTAAAAATGCTACAAGTTTCTTCAAAAATTTTTATGGATTTGAAAATACTTCATACTTCATATTTTTGTAGTTTATATGCACATTGAGAAAATAAGCTCAATTGGCGATTATTTATTATTTGTTTGCTTTGTCCAATTTTTCGAAATTATTTTGAATTTCTTGTTTTTATATTAAAATTGATTTGGATGACTTTTCAACCTCATACAATATATTTTGCTTTATGGACAGAATGTGATAAATAACTTTAATTGTTTGTTTAGAGGAGACTCTTTGTTGGACTTAATATGCAGCTGTAGATAATATGGGCATGAGTACCACACCTTTAGAATAATTTCATTTATTTGCTCAAAGATGACTCTGCGTTTAATGTACAAAAGTAAATACAAATACAAAACTAAATAAATAAAATTAAAAAAGTAATTTTTCTTAAGAATAAACAAACTGTAGAAGTTTTTCTATTGTAAGACCGACATTTATGCAGTAAAGTAATCAAATGATTTATTTCGAAATCATTTTCGTTAAATAATTTGAATTTATGATTTAAATCTTTTAAATTTCTGATTATTCTATCCATATTTATATACATAAAGAGAATACACTATTCACTCCTTATGGTAATTATGGTTAAAATGTGATCAATTTGCCTCCATGATTATGCAAGTCAAATAAATTACAAGTGACTTCCATTTAAATGTAAACGCGTTGTAAATTCCAACAATAACAACATTAACAACAAATAACATTAACAATATCTAAACAACTAAAGTACAATTTGTATGAACTGGAAGGCAAATGGAAAACCCTTTAAGCATCGTCTGACTTTGTCTACTGTTTATGTTTTTAGGTGCAGAAATTATTTTTACCAGTTGCATTCCACTTACTTTTCACTACTACACAGTGAATTTACGGCAAACATTATTTTAGTGATTGTCTAAGAAAATCACTTTTTATTTTATTTTATTTTATTTTTGCTAAAAGTCCAGTACAGTGATTACACGTTATTTCCCCTACAAAATATTTATTACATTGGAATAATTTTGCATTTCTACCCGACACATAACGTTAGTGTCTTGCGATTTTGTTCTTATGCAGAAATGTTGTTCCATTAGGTATCGATTACATTTAAATTATAAATTATATGTTAAAGTTATTGATAACTGCGGCATTTCTTGAAATTACTTAACTTCTCCAAACAACTGATGGTTAAATTGATTTTAAATTTATATGTACCAACATTATGGTTACATATTGTATTATTACGTAAATGTATGGCAATTTAGCACTTATATAGGTCAATTGTACCTATTAATTATTATTAAATTAATCGATTCAATAAAAAATGTTACAAATTGTTTTTATAAAAGGTAACGCATAATGAAAAAGGAGATTTTACAAAAATTTTTAAATATATAATGTGATGATACATTTTTTTTAATTATTAAAAAATATTTTACTTGTGAAAAACTAAGTTAAAAGCTAAACATAACGTAAATATAACAAATTTAAAGAAAGTAAGCTTAATTTGCGATCACTATTTTTATTTAATTTAGATTTTTGCTCCAAAAATTCAATGAGTCCAAATGTATGTAACGAGTACCCAAAAGTCCCAGTATATCGGTATTTTTTTACGGCGCAAAATTGGGTACGGTGTTTTTCGATAGCATAAATCTGTAATATCAAAAATATTGTCACAATACTAACATTCTTTAAAATTTATGCAATTTTAAGTGATTTTAGGAAGTGCTAACTATAATTTATAGATATTTCAAAAGTAAAATTTAAAATAAAATCTTGCTTTTAAATTTATTTTATAATTATGAATTAAGTTTGTGATATTTCTCTTATGATTAGTTAATTATATTGAATTTAGTTAATACTGCGAAGTTGTTTTGATCTTTGATTGTACAAATCTCTTAATTTATTTATCATCATAATAAAGATATAAAGAATCATACAGAGAATGTTTTTTATATGGATTTATTATAGTTCGGTTCAAGATTGGTAGTGTTTTTAGATCTAGCAAAGATCATCCCATGATAATAAACAGTTAAAAATGTGTGTTCGAAAAAAAGCTAAAATAAATGAAAAAAAAAGATTCTTAAATATCTTACTCACATGACCATAGACGTTTTGAATGTATTGAAAGAAGTCTAAACGAACATAACAGCTTCTGTAGAGATGCCAAAAATAGAAAGATCTTCTTAGGAAGAAACTAAATCCAAAGAAGATGCAAAAGCAAAGTAAATGAATAGATGAAGATGATGAACATGTTACACATTAGACCGTACCAAAGATAGAAGAGTTAAATACACAAAAACACGTTACCATGATTTCCGGTTGTCATATCACAATTATTATCTATGACAGCATAAATACAAGGAGAGAGAAAGAGGGAGAGTAAGATAGAATATTTAGTTGAAATACAAGTAAAAGCTTAAGTTTTTTTTCCAACAATTCCATATTCTTTTAAGCTAAAAACCAGTTAAACTAATTAAGAAATCACACATTTAAAAGTTAGCAACTAAAAAACGGTTTCAAATACATAAACATGAATCTAATACAGATTAAAATACATTTTCAAAATATCTTATGTGATTTATGTTATGCGATATTTCCCTAATACAATTTACTGCTAATTTTAACAATGTTTTCTTGATAGATCCACTCATATGAAATTAATAGATAAATAGAGTTTGTTGCAAATGGTAGCAGTTCGAGAAAAAGGTTTTCATTGGCTGATTAATTGCATTTTGAAATGTTTAAGAGGCTTCATAATAACTTATCATGTGGCGCCATCTTAATTCCGAACAATTCTCACAGTTAAAGTTAAAGAACGCCTGTGGATCATGTTTTGGCTTGACAAATTAAAGTTGAAATTATAAATTAAATGAACAGATACCTGTGTTGAATTTTTTAAAATCACTTCAATTCTATGTTACTTGATGTTTCTTTTATTTTTCTGCATTTTGCAATAAGTGCAAAAAAAAAAAAAATAATAGAGAACGATAAAATTTATTTTTCATTCATTACTCACGCAAAGGTAGAATGTGTGAAAAAATTTGTAACTTGAAAAAGAATTTTGAAATAATTCAACATAATAAATGAAAGTTTGTAGACGAAAATGTTTCATAAAGCAAATGAGTTATGTGTTATGAATAAAAAATGTTAATGCTGTACTGTTTTATATTAATATTGAAAATATTATGGTTACAGGTCGAAACAATATTATGTATTTGAAAAACATAATAATTATAAATAAATATATAAATAAATATTATGTTTTTGAGTCGAAAATTTGTTGTCACTATAATGCAATCTAGGTACTCGGCTGGTTGCCTTGTAGCGTAATATTGTTAAATTTCATGGACTTGATTTCCTAGAATTTATCTTAAGTCAGTCTGTGCACGCCAAATCTTCAAGCTGGAGGGAGGTTCCATTAATACATTTTCTCTACGGCTGATAATGCAAAATTATTTTTCAGATAAAAAAGATTGAGTTTAATATCTCCTATACCAATTAAAAAGAAACAATTTTCAATTTAAGAATTTAAAAAAATGTTTATAGACTTAAATCATCAAATCAATAACTCTTTTCAATGCTTTAGATTGACAAGGTTCAGATTTTCTGAACTTCAGAAAGATATCTTATTAAATATTTTATAGCGAAATCCTTATTAATATAGCAGAAACAATTTAAATCCATTTTTGTAATTGTAATGTGAAAATAAAATTTAACAAGCGGATTCAAAATTTAATGTCAGGGGTATTCCTATTACGCCCCAAACTCCCAAATCGAATCTAGATGGCACTGAAGGCCTTTTTGAGGTCTCCATAGGAGAAAGAGCCGGGAGTTCGAAATTCAAGGTTGTATGTAATGTATGTCTGGAAAGCTGCCTGTTCATCTCTCTTTATTTCTATTTAGTATGTATGAAAAATGATCTATTTCTTTTTAGAATTTAAACAGGTTTATTTTTATCGGTTTAAAGTTGATATCATGTTCCACCATTCTCTAGCTATTTAAATTTTATAAGTTTATTTGGGTTTAATCTTAAAACTTTCGATAATGTATAAATGTATCTATTAGTATATTTTTAACTTACTTAAAAAAATTAATTTGATTATTATTTGTATCAGTAAAAAATTATTCGTCTACACCCTTAAAGAGTAATAAATTTATTTTAGTAAATATTTTGCGCATGTCTACTTAATGTTTGTTAGTTAGAAGCTATTTTTTTAGTTCTATACTTTAGTTAAATAGATGTTTAATAAGTTCACAATCATGTTTGGATACATTCAAATAACAAGATATATACATTATAAATCTAAATTCTTAGATACATCTCAACTCAAAGTTAAAGCTAAATTCGAAGTTATATCTCACTTTAAATTCTGCAACAAAAATATATAAACTTTTTTGGAACTTATATTATTGAGATATAATTTACTCTAGAGTAAGATATTAAATGGTCGTTATTTACTGGCAGATATTTGATATGATATACATGCCAGTTTGGAATAAATTATGATGACAATGAATGAATTTAGACGATGCGAAAAAATACAATAATCAAAACACAAACGAATACACATATATGATAATAAATTAATTCTTTAATATAATAAAATTTTAGTATTATAATACAGATTTAAAAGAAATCAGTCTTAAAAAGTGTGCAAGCTGAGGTTTAGCTGTAATAATCAATCTATCGATTTTAACTTGCTAATGGGTTTATATTTAATATTAGTAGATATAACAAATCATAATATTTATGTGTTTTTAATTTCTTATTCAACAATTAAGAAGTATGTCTATATAATAATTTATTCGAATGATGAATGAACGATCATTAGTGAATATTTCACTTGGATTTATTTAATAGCTCTTATCACTCAGGGAGAGATAACTTTTTGATAGTTTTAAAAATTTGCCAAAATTTTGAATGTATTTTTCTTCAATTGAATAAGATCCAAACGATTTTATTGAAAATATTTCTTTAATTTTAAACAGTTAAAGATATTGAAATTAATATTCAAACGAATGACGATATTTATTTGAAATTTCAATATGATGATATGAATTTGTCAGACAATAAAAAAAGATTTCTATTTTTTCATAGAGACAATCACTCGGTATTGTAAGGTCTGTTCGGAAAAAATAACTTTATTTTGGTATTTATCTTAAAACGTAGCCATATATTAAAAATAGTACCAGCTTTGCGATTGGCGAAAAATGCAATAGATATTTTTTAATTGATCTAGTTTGGATAAGACTTTTGGGCAGATATTTGCCTCGAGTTTATCTGAATTTACTTCTCGTTAAGATATCTTTATAATAAAATAAAAAAATATTAAATTCAGAACAAAAATTTGTTTAATCAGTGAAAAAATTTTGCCAAATGTTGCCACCTTTTTTGAAAAAAAAATCAAAAGAAATAATTTCTTTTTTAATTTCAAATTGATATAATTTTGTAACGGATTTATATTTTTCCATGGTTATTGCAGCAATATTTTATTTTTGAATTTTATATGGAATCCGAATTCTTAAAAAATAGGTTCTATACTAAATCAAAATAATGGGGTGGTAGAGTTTTGTGCCTTTTAGTGTAATGTTTTATTTCAAAGGCATTTTGGCTCCCCATATGTCTCACTATGTTAAGTGAGACAAATGGGAGCGCAAAACACCACTTCGATGGGTATTTTAGTTAGAAATATTAATTCCAACTTTAATAAATTAAATTCTCTAGCATTTAATTTAATATTAAAAATTATAAATTTTATTTATTTATCACTGAGATTTTTATATTTTATATGATGATTTTCTTAATGATAGAAATTAATACTTTGCAATTTATTTTTTTGTTATCTAAAATATATGTTTAATGTTTTTATTTGTTGGAATAATTGCATAATAATTAGTTGAAGTTGAATTAAAATTAATTGAAAAGAAACTACCGCTGCGAGGTAAATTTTAAGAAAATTTATTTACTGAAGTTTACAACTGATATTTATATAATAGCGATCAATCAATGCATTATTTATTTTATGCTACTTTGATAATAGTATGGTTATAGTGATCATATTTTTGTGGAAATAATTTTAGACCAAATTAAATGGATTTGTTATATGGAATTATTTAGGTATATTTTTTTCAATTCAAAATCTTATTCGATGTAGATTAACGCCCATTTCTATTAGTGTTTTCAAAAAACTTAAACCGGAAACGGTTAACGGTTTGTTGTATTTTAGAAACCTACCGGTTTCGAATAATTTCTATTGTCGAATTATCCGATATGTGGGTTTTTATTTAGTCAGAAACCGGTTTTATTAAAGGTATATTCAGCTTCATTTTGTGAATTCCTCCATAACGAGAATGTAGAAAATTTTTCATTCCGTGTGTAGTACGAGAAAAGTCATTATGTATACACTTTTAGACATCATATTCTGAGTCAATATTGATATGTCCGTCTGTTTAAGGCATCATCACATTCATTAAAAAACTAAAATATAAATAACACCACCTATGAAGGACATTAAAGACCGTAAGATAATTGACATACACATTTTGATTTTGATGGCCATTATTAAATCTTCAGTCCATTTTATGATAAAGGTTTTTATAGTGATCATATTTTGTGGAAAATAATTTTAGACCAAATTAAATAGAATTTCTTATATGGAATTATTTAGGTATATGTATTTTTCAATTCAAAATCTTATTCGATGTAGATTAACGTCCATTTGTATTAGTGTTTTCAAAAAACTTAAACCGGAAACCGGTTAACCGGTTTGTTGCATTTTAGAAAACCTACCGGTTTCGAATCATTTCTATTGTCGAATTATCCGATATGTGGGTTTTATTTAGTCAGAAACCGGTTTTATTAAAGGTATATTCAGCTTCATTTTGTGAATTCCTCCATAAACGAGGAATGTAGAAAATTTTCATTCCGTGTGTAGTACGAGAAAGTCATTATGTATACATTTTTAGACATCATATTCTGCGTCAATATTGAAATGTCCGTCTGTTTAAGGGCATCATCACATCCATTAAAAAACTAAAATATAAATTACAACCACCTATTAAGGACATTAAAGGGTGTAAGTATAATTGACATACACATTTTGATTTTAATGGAACCATTATTAAATCTTCAGTCCATTTTATGATAAAGGTTTTTATTAGTTGGTCTAAATAATACTTTTTTCGAAAAACTCGAAAACCGGTTGTCTGAAAATGTTGATACTAAATTTTCGGAAGTTATTTTTATATAATTTTTTGGTCAATCTGAAACGTTTTAATGGAATTTTTATTAGCAATTTTTTAACTTTAAAAAGTCTTGTTCAACCAAACATTTCAAAATGAAATTTAAAGATGAAAAGGGGAATGAACAGAGATGACGTATTGGAAATACCATTAACAATTTATGTTCAGAATTTAATTTTGTTATTGATTCGATAATTTTAGTTTTCTAAAACTAATTAAATAATGAGTCGTATTTTTCAAATCAGTGCAAAAAAATATATCAATATTATGATCTGGAATCTTCCAGAACCTTGTCAGCCAAATTAGTTCGAAAACTATAAAATTTTATGGAAATTTAATTTTACAGATTTATGTGATGATGTTATTAAATTCGATTAATCGGTAGGTGCCAAAGTGCCAAAACCGTCCATCAAACGATTTTAAAACATAATTGTTGGCCTTCGATTTCAGCCAGTTTTTTTAATATGGTCGTTGTTTTTTAATAGCCTGTTAATGTGAAAAATATCATATAGAAAAATACTGTGATCAAGTTACCGATGACCTTCCACATAAGAATCTTTTAGTCCTCAATTACGTAAAATAAATTTAAGTTAAGTGCTAGGAATGTGGGGAAAAAAATTTAATATTTATTTTTTTAAAAGTATAAGCGGAACATATAAAAAGTGTTTCAATTCATAATAATCTATTATTTTGGCAACTTTAAAACAAATATATATATGATCGTCCCTTGCCTAAAATTACTTTAAGGCAATGGAACTTAGCCAGCAGTGTTCGATTCAATTTATAATTGAAATCTTAAGTTGACCTACAGTCTGGGTTCATTATCTTCTATCTTATATAAAGAGATCATAATATTTCTTAAAATTTAAATATATTTGATGGCTGTAACCATGTTCAATATATTTTACATAATAAAACTTTATTAACTCTTAAAATAAGATATAAAAAGATAATATAAATTAACGTTTTTTGAAAATATTTTTTTTATCTTTTGGCAAATCATGTAGCCCTCGTAAAAATGTTAATAGAAAGTTTTTTTGGTATTTCCTATCAAAATCTCTCTCGCAATAAAACTACAACAAATTATTATTTGTTATGTTAAAACCACTTTGTTAATTAAATTATTCTTTTAACTCTGAATATATTTGATGTCTTTCTATCAAGTTTTGATAATCCAGATTTCATTAATAATTTTGCCTGTATATTCCAATAAAGACAAATGTAAAATGTTAAGATTTCTCCAATCACTTGAAAATATATAAATTGATTGTGCGAAAAAAAAAAAACTATTTTGTTAATTTAACGCAACATACATATCTAAATGATCACTCCTTAAAAAAATACCCGCATATATATATGATATTCTTCCATTTATGGATGTTTCTTTACAAATATTTCTTTTAAAGTCATTAAAACTAAAAATGCCTCAAGTTAATTGCGACTCAAAATTTACACTAAAAAGACAATTATAAAAAGTTCAATGAACGAAAGTAAAACCAAAAAAAGAACTATAAAAATAATAATAAAACAAGTGATAAAGTTATATTCGACTATGCCGAATCTTCAATACCCTCCACCACAGACGGACATAGCTAAATCGACTCAGGTAATATTAACGAAAAATTTTCGTAAAACTTTAACGAATGGAGGTGTTAAATGAACAGTTTTTTTTTATCTAATTAACCTATTTTCCTTCAAATTGAAGAATTTTCTTTAAATGTACTAAAAAATTCATCAAAAAATTTTTTAGTAAAATATTTAAAATTGAATAAAAATTCGTTAAAAAATTAACGAAAAATATGTTATACCAACAGATATTTAGTAAAAACGGCAGTACTCATCGTAAGTAAAATAACATACAAATTTATTCAATTCTACATATTAAAAGAAAGTTAATATGAATAAAATTTTTGTTTATTTAACTATTTTTTTCGTCAAATATTTTTTATTTTCTCTGTCATATAAAATGAAATATGACGAAGAAAATGTAAACTGAATATAAATATAAAGACAGAAGGAAAATATTTTATAGATCATTCTAATTAATATGATTGAAATTAAAGTAATTTATGCAAAATATATTCATGAAAATGCAAATGGAAGATCAGCAAACATCAACAAACATGTAAGTAACTTTTAATCACATATATTATTATTATTATTATTATTATTATTATTATTATTATTATTATCTAAAACTAGTTTTTAGCCGGTGCGCTTTGATGCGCAAAAGTTCTTCTAAGTCCCAAATCTTTAAAGAAATTTCACAAATCGATGTGTATTAAAATAAATAATTGGGACCAAATGTTTGTTGTAGTAGATCTATAGATATTTCTCTCCTTGGTTCTATCCATCTTACATTTTAACCTTAAGATATTAAATATTCAATATATGTATTAATTCATTATTCATATTAATTCAATGCAATTCTTTTCTCAATTCTAAAAAAATTTTGTAAATTTAACTTAAATACGGTATTTAAATCGAATAAATTTAATCAATATGAAGAATTAATTTTTGTTAATTTGAATAATGTATTGTTCAAATTGAATAATATGTATTTTAATTAAGAATTCAAATAGTCATATTGACGATTTTTCGTCAATTTGAAGAATATACGAAAAATTTATGAAAATTTTCGTCGTATTGAATAAAGGTTTCATTGGCTGATATTTAAGCTACTTTTCTTCAATTCTAGGCCCTTCTTCGTTATATTTACTACCTTTTTTGGTTCAGTTTGGTTTCTAAGATGATTCCTCCTTACCGTTACACGCAGAATGACAAAGTTAATATACCCTATTCACCACTTGCGGTAGTGGAGGGTGTAAAAATTAAAATTATTATTTGTTTTTCTTTCTTTCGTTTTTTGGGCCATAAAAAGCAACAACAAACATAAAAACATAATTCTTAAAAATTATGATTGTATGTATCATTTTGTCCGCATGAACTTATTCCAGTGGGTCAAAATAATAAATAAGAATATAATAGTTTTGTCTTTATACTTCAGAGATTTTTCTATATGATTACTTAAGAAAATTAATATATTTACCTAAACAAAGGAATTTTGGTCTGGGGTTGATGGTTCTGTATGGAAATTAATGAAATTATAATAATTACAAGAAAAATCATTGATGTGATAATTTTGATTGTTGTTGGAAATGAACAATAAATAATATTTATATTATTTAACGCTAAGACGCAAAATATGTTACATGATTGTTGGAATAATATTATGTTTAGAATATAAAATTTTTAATTCATAATATATTCACATTCAGCACTGGTCCAGTTTACATTTCTAATTCTGTTTCAGTTTATTTTTTTCATTGATTACGACTCGCAAAAATATTTTTATCGTTTTAATCACTTGTGATGAAATTTTAAACCTTTTTTCGAAACTCTTCCATTAACGCTTTTATATCTCAATGGCTTGTTTACCATAGTGACGGGATGTGATGTGATGCCAAAAATAATTGGTCACATTATGAAGTCCTAAAAATGGAAGCAGCCTTTTTTGTAAGTATTTCTCGATGTAAATTTCGGTATTTACGGAGCCCAATGTTACAAATACCAAGAACTTTTTGGGAAATTTTGTTTGTATTTAAGTCCTAAGCTTTTTTTTAACATTCCCTCGAGCATAAGCAAACAATTTTTTGACCAGGTAGTTGCGAAAAATTCAATTTTCATACTCTTTTTTTGGACTCAACAATTTTAGCAAATTGGCTTTTGTTGAAAACATTTAAAAAAGTACGCACTCTTAACATTAAATTAATTTGTTTGACATTGAACATAATAACTGTCATGTTTTACAAAGGTGACTTGATAGAAAAAATATCAAATAATATTTGGAAAAAAATGTTAATGAAATAACAACAAAATAATTACAACAACAAAATAATTACAATACAACAAAGCATTAATATGAAATTTTGATTGTTTGAAATTAACAAAAATATATATCATTTTACGCAGAACTAAGCATAATGCTGTTGATTATTGCAATAATAATATGTTTACAATATGACCATAATATATTCAGATTAAATGCTATTTTAGTTCCAGTTTAGTTTCAGTTCACTTCTAGTTAAGTTTTAGTTTTAAGTAGTCAATATATATCAGACGATTTTACGTATTCTCCTTATAATATATTACATATTTGATTGTTTTTAAAACCGACATTTTATCACTTTAAAATAAATATTTAAAATTTTAAATAAAATTATTTATTTATTTAACATATTTATGGTGTTTTTCATACATATAAATGTATTTAGGTTTTAATATTTAACGGTTTTCTTATGTTTAAATAATTTTTCATAAAACATTCTTTTGTACACACTGTAAGTGCATATAAGTACACACATCTTTTTTTATGTACACAATTATTACAAATATAAAATCTTATCTACATTTTCGTTTACCTTAACGCTTGGGTGCGTTTAAACAAAAACAACAAGAGTAGGAAAAGAAGTCATAAATAAACAAAAAAATCTCTAAGAATTCTAAATTAAATTCATCACAGTATGATCATACATGATGATTATATATTTGAAGAAAAAAATTCTAAAGCTGAGACTATTTCAACTACGAGCAATTAAAGTTTATTTCGAAAAAAAGGTTTAAAAAGAAAGTTCTTATAGTCCGTATTTCATTACACCCTCCAATGACTTTAGTAATTTCGGCGGATATTTACATAAGACTATTAATAGTTAGTTCTCTAGTAAATGAGTGGTAATAAAGTGAAAATGCTGTGTTAGGTAATTTTGAAAATTCTCCTTAAAATGATAAAACGGTCACTTCTTTGAACTCTGTACTCGGATTTTAATAAAATAAAAATAACGAATAATTAAAGTTCAGTTTGCTATCTTGTAACTTAAAGTACTTTTTCATTTATAACTCAGTTCAAGTTTAGTTTAAAGTCAGTTTTAATTCAGATTGTAATTGCGAATTTTTACTTAGATCTTTTAATTCTATATTTTATAATCAGATTCCAGTTCAAAACCTAATTCAGATTAAAGTTTCGATTCTAATTCGGATATTAGTTTAAATAGTTAAAATTCCTGTTCAAATCCTAGATTACTTTCAGATACGATTCTTGTTTCGATTCTAATTCAGATTATAGTTTAGATTCTAATTCAGATTGAAGTTCAGATTTTAGTTCAGATTCCAATTAGTTCCAGTTCAGTTCTATGTCAGTTTAACATCAGTTCTATTTCAGTGCTATTTCAGTTTTAGTTAAAATTCTAATTCATATTCTAGTTAAGATTCTACTTTAGATTATAATTCAGATTCTAATAGAGTTGCAGATTCAAGTTCAGATTCTAATTAAGTTGCAGATTCGAGTTCACATTACAGTTTAAGTTCTATTTCATTTGTAATTAAGATTCTAATTCATATTTTAATTGAGATTCTAGTTTCGATTTTAACTGAGTTGTAGATTCGAGTTCAGATTCTGATTGAGTTGTGAGATTCTAATTAAATTGAAGACTCTAGTTCAGATTCTAGTTGAAGTTCATGTGCATTTCTAGTTCAGTTCTAGTTAAGTTCTACTTTAGTTCTATTTCAGTTCTAGTTCAGTTCTAGTTCAATTCTAGTTTAGTTCAGTTCTAATTTTCTTTGAGTTTGGTTACATATTAAGCAATAGACTAACATATGTCTGTTCAAATTATAATTTTTGTCATGCTACTTAATTTTTATAATGGTTTAGTGAGTGTAAAGATTATATATTTCACTTGTGTCATGGAACTCATATTTTCGCCAATTGTCTTTAAGAGGATTAATTTTACTCTTACGTTAAAGAAATAAAAACGTGACTCAAGTATAATTAGATAAAAATTATTGAAATAACACAAACATTGTTAAAATTGTCTAAATAATTTCGTAAAGTAAAGAGTTTAAAGTATAAAATATTAATTTTAACTTGACTCACTGTCTAAATTATATCTCTGTATTTATTTATTTAGTAGCTATTAAAACTAAAATAAGTCATTCATTTTAATGTTGACAAGTAAATGACAAAAAATAATAAATAAAAAAAAACATATTTATGGTTTCATTTAGTTTTTTGACCATTTATAAGAAGAAATCTTTCCTTTTGTGTGTTGTGGCAACAATAAATTAACATTTTATTGCGAATATCACATTAAGATGCAAATATTTTTTTAGTGTGGTCGACATCATTATAAGTTTACATATTGCCACCACTGTTGAAGTAAATTTTTTTATTGTCTGTACGTACAACGATTCGCATGCAAATGTGTTGATAAGAGAAAATATTTTCTAAATAATTATTTGACTAAAAGACATAGTTTTAGTTGTAAATTTTAAAGGTTCATTATTATTATTTTTGTTGGTATGAAATGTTTTGGTTAACACTAGAATTTTATGAGATTTTTGAAAGAATTTGTCACCATCAAATATTATTGTCTGGGTGTGAATGTTAAAGTCGAAATTAGAATAAGTTGACACATTTATAGTTATCTGATTACTAAAGGTGGGAATTAGTAGCTCATTTGTGTAATGAAAGAAGTTTTCAATATTTCCTTAAAGTTTTTTTTTTTCAAATTGCAAGTTTTCTTTTGTTTCTTTTATTCTTTAGATACTGTATAGAATAATAAATTTAAATTTCTTTAAACTCGTATTGCAAAATTTCATTGAATATGAAATTATGAATTACTGCCAATTTTCATAAATCATTTCCCTTTTCTGTTTATACTTCAAGTCTTTTTTCTTATTGAATAAATATAAAAATTAAATAAAAATATCACCACTTTATTTCAATCAAGTTTAGACAAATTTATTCGATTTTCCACATGAAGCCATTAAATTATGACAAAGAAATGTTTATACTAATCGAATGTATTCTTTATACCCTACACCATCGTAGGGCATTATGAGTTTGTGCTGATATTTGTAACATACAGAAAAAATTGAGTTACACCCACCTTTAACTTCACTTTCTGAGTCGATTTAACGATATCTGTCCGTTTGGCTGGCTCTAAAGGTTACGATTTTTGAGATTTCTTGATAAAATTTGCTACATATTATTTTTGGCCTAAGGACGAAGGCTATTGACATTGGACATGTTCGGTCTAATATTCCAGATATCGTTCATATTAGGTTCTTCCTCTCATATAAATGTCCTTTGGCAAAACTATGTTTTATGATATTCTAAAACTGTAAGCCCATTTATATGGTTGTCGGTACATTGCTTCTTATGGGCTTCCTTCCAAATATCACTTTGAAGGTCATAAGTCTCATATACGCGTTGGTATTATAATTATAATTGGTAAAATTAAGATAAATATAAGCAAAACCGATGTACAGAATTATACGAGGCTCGGTCCATAATAATCTACTGCACACTAAAGAATTAATCAAAAAATGAAATAATACAAGGGTCGTTCATTTACTTTTCGTAACTACCATTTTTTTAACCAAAAATATGGTGTAGATTATTACATATTCGTACTTGACCGACTCTAACATTCTTACTTGCTTTTTTATTGAAAAATACTTTGAGATACAATAACAAATGACTATAATATTCTTAAACTTAAAAAATAATAACAAAAAAAACATGTCCTTTATTCTTACACACAAAAAGTATGAATCATAACAAAATTATTTTCAATTTTTTCACTTTCATTAAAGAAGACGAAGAAGGAACAAAAAAAATCAAACTCATCCATCGTCTTAAAGGTTTATTCAACCGCAACAAAAACATTTCTTGTTCCTTTTTTTTCCATTTTTTACCAGAATATGAAAAAGACAAACATCTTTTTTTGATTTATAAACATTTTTGAACGAAGGAAGTGGTGGAAGAGAATAAAAGCCAAAAAGAAAAGCAACAAAATGAAACTTTAGAAAAATTCCAATAAAAAATTGGCTGGAAGACCACAAAGAACACATACCAGACATTGTAATATCCTGATATGAGTTTAACTTGACATACCTAAAGGCTAAAGACTAAATGAAATACTCATCTCATGCAAGGAGTATGTGGGTACGTTCCTAACTGCTCTTATGTTATATTACTGCAATAACTACGTAGTACGTTCATACGTTCCTACATTGTTTGGAGATGGTAGTTTACTCCTCCTGTATGATTACAATGTACATAAATACTCCTGGGTGCATTTCTTGTTATTTATTTTCGTTTTTTATTCATTCGTTGTTTTTCCTTTTCTCATTCTAAATAAAACGTTTATGAATAAGTTTATTTTTGGGTTTTACTGATGTTGTTGTTGATGTCGCTGTTAACTTACCTTGAAGTGTGGTGGTCTTTCAGTCATGTCAATATCGTTATGAGGAATAAAGACTAAAAATGATTTAAAAGTTTGATGGCATCGTGTAGGATAAAAGACAAAGTTTAAAGGAATGAACTCATTGAGACAAGTATGAACTAGAAATGGATTAAAATCTGAATTAGAATCAGATCTTAAGCTGTACGAGAATCTGAACTAAGAAGGGAAGTTAAAATGCCCTGGAACTAGAATTTGAATTATAATCTAAACGAGAACTGAACTAGAACAAAACAAAACAAGATCTGAACTAGAACTGAACTTGAACTTAAGTAGAACTGAACTAGAATTGAACTAGAACTGAACTTGAAGTGAAATAGAACTGGAACTGAACTAGAACTGAACTGGAACTAAACTTGAACTGAACTAGAACTGAACTAAAACTGATTTTGAACTGAACTAGAATTGAACTAGAACTGAACTAGAACTAAACTTGAACTGAACTAGAACTGAACTAAAACTGATTTAGAACTGAACTAGAACTGAACTAGAACTGAACTGGAACTAAACTTGAACTGAACTAGAACTGAACTAGAACTGAACTGGAACTAAACTTGAACTGAACTAGAACTAAACTTAAACTGAACTAGAACTGAACTAGAACTGAACTGGAACTAAACTTGAACTGAACTAGAACTGAACTAAAACTGATTGAGAACTAAACTTGAACTAAACTTGAACTGAACTAGAACTGAACTAAAACTGATTTAGAACTGAACTAGAACTGAACTGAACTAGAACTGAACTGGAACTAAACTTGAACTGAACTAGAAGTGAACTAAAACTGATTTAGAACTGAACTAGAACTAACCTGGAACTGAAATAGAACTACAACTGAACTAGAAATGAACTAGAACTGAATTTGAACTGAACAAGAACCTGAAGGGAGATTCTCTATTTCTCATGACATGCTATGTCTATCAAAAATAATGTGTTTGAGATGATACTTATTATGATTTTAATAATTTAAATAATTAACTTGCACTTTCGATTGAGAAACACTTTTTTGTTGAATCATATTCCTTAAGAAAACATTATATTACGGGTCTGTTCACATAGACTCATCTGAAAAAAGGAATTACATGGTGACTGTGTTAAAATCTTAAGAATATTTTTAGAAAATAAAAAACAAAATATTTTGATTTCTTTTTTTAATTTTTGATTTATTGAAAAAGTTGTTGATTTATTAATATTATCAGTCCAAATAGTTTGTTACAAAATCTGTGTGTATTTTTTTTTAGATATTTTAATAAAATATGCCTTTTCTTACATTAATAAAATAAACGAACATATTTATATATTTTTAAATGATATTTTTAATACGTATAAAAATAAAACAAAATTTACTTAATATTAATTTCAAATAACATAAACATTTCTTTTATTAATAATTATATTATTTTATTTATTTTTAGTGGTTTTTAAAGATTATAAATATTTATTTAATTGAAAAAGTTTATTAAAAATTTTTATTGAAGGAAAATATGGACGGGTGTTGTTAAACAAAGAAAACTATAGTGAAACTTGATCTCAGCTATTTGTTTGATTTAAGAACAATAAAATTTATGTAACCTTAACCAAGCTATGGTGGTTGATCAATCAAAAATAAAAGAAAGATCGAATTTTTTGGGGAAAAATAGACATTTTGTTTAAAATTTTTAATTAAAATACTTAGGAGATATTGTTTTCACTATAATCTGTCTTTTATGTCTAAAAATATTTTTTTCTCTTTTTCAGATCCCGGTTTCAAATTAATGTCAACTGATCTTTAATGGTGAGTTTTTATTAATATTATTTGAAGAATTTTAGAAATTAATTTAAAATAATTTTAATAAACTTTCTTATTTAAATAAATATAATTTTTATCAATATGACCTTAAATACTAAACAAATTATGACTAAATTTCTACAATTACAATTTTTGTCGATTTTAAAAATTTATGTTTATTGTATCAATTTTAAAGTGATATTTTTTAGTATGATTATATAAAATATATAATATTTAAATTTTGACATTTTGATTAGAAAAAAAGCCATAAAAATGTATAAAAATTGTTTAATTTTAATTGTTAAGGTTCAGTTTCACAATATTTAGTTAAATTTAAGTTTAACAATACAAAATATTTCAAATGAAGAATAAACTGGAACTAAATCTGCAACTTCCGAACGTATAGTCCGATTTCACGTAGTGATAGTAGAAGTGTTTTGAACTTGGACTTTGTGATCTCAACGATTTTTTATATCTAAACCGATTTTAAAGAGTGGAGAGGTAGACAAATTATATATCAACTTAAAGGAAGTTGAGTCTACTTTTCAAAATGTTGAATATTATTAATAAAATTAAAATTCGTTGCACACTTCTTTAATGAAAAGTGAAAGTGTTGAACTGTTTTTCTTTATTAGTCAACTTATCTTAATGATATTTTGCGTATAAAAAGATTTTTTGAAACCTAACTGAAAACTGTTAATATTATTTAGTTTCCTTAAAAGAAATCTAATAATTCCCAAAAAAACTTTTAAAAATTTCCAAAAATGGGATTTTCATATTTTTAGCTATATCTTTTCAACTGATATCGAGGAGCAAAAATCTCTGTTAATTAAAATTTTTAGAATATATCAAGTTTTGGAAAAAAACTTAAGCTTTTTTAATATTCGTTTGGAAAAAATAGGGTGAATTTAGGAAACTCTGGTTCTCCCACCTTTTTTGCATTAGACAAAAGCCCATAAAGTAGTCCTTTAGAAAAGTATAAATTTGGTAAAAGTTACTAAAGATTTTTTCTTAAAATTCAAAACGAGTGTAATTAAATTTTTCGCAAAAAATCGGCGAAAATCTAAATTTTATGAACATTTTAATTTAATTTAATTTAATTTAATTAACATATTTTTAAAATTTTGTCTTTAGTCTTTAATAAAATAAAATATATATGATAAAAAATCGGATAAAACTTGAGCCACATATATCATTTAGTAGTCAAAAAATGAAATATCTCTTAAACTATAAATTTTGATATAAAAACTTTAAAATCAGTTCAGATATTAGAAACTTGACTTTGGGACCATGTGTACCAACCCCCGTTAAGTTAATAAAGTCTAAACTCAAAAATTGAACTCACCTTTACTCCTGCCATCACAATGTGAAATTTTATTAAATAGTTTTATTGGAAGTTGCTGATTTATTTACTTAATTTTTTTTGAAACACTGTGCAATATTATAAAGATTTAGTCTTCACCAAAGTTAAACCAAACATCGTGAAAGTGACCCTTAAACCTTTGTTTTACATTTTAAAAAAGTACAAAATTGTTTGTGTATGAAATGTTTTCATATTTGTTTCCTTTAAATTTTATAAGTCTTTTTTTGATAAGTCTAAAGTTTCACTTTAAGCTTGAATTATAAAATTTAGTCTTCTATATAATATTTTGCCATAAATATCTTTTATCATTATTCTCTATATAAAAATTGTTTAATTCCTTTGCAAAATAATAAAAATATGAATATGGCTTTTAAATTAATGATTATTTCATGATATAGTTCAATTATGTATTCAATGTACTATTATTTTATTCCGATATTTATTTTAGATTATTTTATAAGCCAATCTTTCTCGCCTTTTAACGTTTTCTTTATCTCTTTTGAATCCTTTAACGCTACAATATTTTTATAGTATAATGGTTTCTTTTGATTCTCTTTTATGACATAAAAACCTTTAGGTTTGCCATTACCCGAAAAATATTTATTAAAACTATTTTTATTGACCGCACTGGCTGGTGCATAATATGTTGGTGATTTACGTTTAAGTGATTTTTTATAGCTCATCATTGAATCCTGATTGTAGGATTTTTCAATCGAATCATTTTCCCATGGTTTTGACCATGTTGGTATATTTTTAATATCAATCAATTGTTCAACATTATTTGGTTCAATATTTGCAATATTGGGAAAACGTTGTTTATCTTCGAGCATTTTTTTAATGACTGGTAAATTCCAATGGTAAATACGTCCTGGTTTGCCATTTGAATTGAATGGGAATGAGACCTAAAAAATAAAGAGTGAACGATTAATATGAGTAAAAAAATATTAAGATTAAATGTTGATAATGATGGAAAAAGGGGGAATATTTAGGTACTATTTGCATTAAAAAGGGACTCTGTTTTATGATTATAAAAAAGTACCTTTTACGAATTCGTAAATTGAAACTAAAAAAATCATATCTTGTTTTAGATCGTAATATCTTCTAAAAAGATTTCAGTTTTTACTTTGAATGATGAATATCAACGATTTGTTTTTAAAATAGTTTCCACTATTATATAACGCTATGAGAATAATTTTTGAGAGGAAAACTGGAAGGGTCATCAAAAATTAGTTAACACATAATTCAGAATAATATCCGTTGTTAGCAACTTTTTTCCCTATTCCTTTTGACCCAGAAGCCATATGATATGGATTTTGATATAAAGAAGAAAAAGACTAATTTTTAATATCTTTGTTTACAGTGTAGTGAATTGTAATAAGAGTGTTCTGCACATAAAAGCTATTGATCTTAAGATTTTTGAACTTCATATATCATATTGAGAATTTATTGTAGACCTGAGAAATTTTTGGTTTTTATGGGATTTCAAAACTGTTGAGATCTAAAAATTTACTACAAATCTGAGGAATTAATTCTGAATTTATTTAAGCAGTTCCGAAATACCTTTTGCAATGCCTTTCAATGACATTAGACCATACAATATTAAAAATATAGTCCACGTTATCTACTGCTAGTTTATGTGTTAAAAGAGTGCTTCAGTTTTGATGTGAAGAATTAATAAAGCGAATTTCTGATTTCTGAAAGTAAGTCGTTCTAATTATATAGGAACGCATAGTAGACAGAAAGATGTAACGTAGTTGAGCCATAATATCCCATCAACAAATAATTCTTGAGCTGTCTGGCAACATACTGAAGAGCGTTGTAATGAATATTGATCTCGAATCAATTGACTTTTTCATATTCAATTTTAACTGCTCATATAACTCTCGCTTCTGATCCCACAAAAATATGACATCACTTTGGCATCATGAAAATAGGTCTCGGTGTTGATTTACATGCTTGTCTGGGGTTAATGTAATGTAACCATTTTTCATACCAGAAAAAATGTGATGTGAAAATCACTTCTTTTTGTAGCATTTAAGCATTACTTTCTACAAAATCGGAATGACCCGGCCATTGCTTATAATACAAAATAGCTTTCTAGTCCTATCAAATACAAAGCATTACCTTGTCATCATGAATATTCTGTATCGTCAATGATTTCACTAATTGTAACAATTTTTTATCACCAGTAACAATATAATGCGAAATTCCGCTGTAACACTTTCTGGAAAAACTTGTGACTTTTTGTTGTAGATTATGGGGTCTATCTTCCGTATAGAGAGCAAAGAGTTATTTGGCTCTTTTACAAATAAAATTAAATATTTGAAAGTATTGAGATTGTAAAACTATTCCAAATTTGTGAATAAAACAACAATATATTCCCTAATGGACAGACAG
This sequence comes from Cochliomyia hominivorax, assembly GCA_004302925.2. Classification (NCBI taxonomy): domain Eukaryota; kingdom Metazoa; phylum Arthropoda; class Insecta; order Diptera; family Calliphoridae; genus Cochliomyia; species Cochliomyia hominivorax. The sequence continues at coordinate 78,685,467 of PYHX02000467.1, forward strand.
GTACCCAAATAATTCTTTAATCTGAAAAACATCTTCATAAAATAATAAAATCAAAACTTTAATATTTTTTTACATTCAAATTCGAAAATGTCCCCTTTTTTCATTCCAAAGAAAAATGTCGTATCATCTCCCATACATATGAAAATATTTTCATCAGGAATTTCTCACACGATAAGGGTTACTTTGGTCGTATGTTACCAGTTTTATTATAATTTAAAATTGTTTGGAATATTTTATTTTCAATTTATCTTCTTTGTTCTAAAATGCTAATTAGCAAGTATCCTTGCATGCATCCCTTAAGCTGTTTGTGGAACGTGTGTATGTACTTGCAATCTTTTGTTACTGTTACGGTTCATAAAATATGGTTTTAGCAATTTTATTGACGTAGTGGTGTAACAAATTTTAATTAAACCTTTTCACCGATAACCATCAATTGTCATAAGGATTTATGGAAGCACTTAAGGGCAATAATCAACTCACCTCTAAAAGACGGTTGCTTTAAAAGCAAGGCCATGTATATAGTAATAAATATATTAAAGCTTCATGTTGCATGCAACCAAAAATTTATTATTTTCTAAATACTTTATGTAAATATTAAAAAAGGAGTTTAGATTTTAAGGTTATGAAATAAAATTCAGGATTCTTAACAAAAAACGAAACATTTAAATACTTGAAAGTTAAATTGTTTTTAAATTTCTATAAAGAGGGAATATCAAACAATTGATACTTATTAGAAATTAATTAAAGTGGGTTTCTTCAAAAGAAATAAATTTCCCACTGTGCACTTTGACTACTTGTTTATTTGACTTTAAAAAAATATCTATTTTTAGATAAAATGCATTTCACGTTGTTTCGTATTTGTTCTCCTCTCTTTTTGTTCCTTTCAAACATAAATAAGTCAAGGTTCTTTTTAGCATTAAAAACTATTCTGAGCAACACTTCTAAGATAAAATAGCATTAAACTTCAACACCGATACCGACACCGACAACGCCAACTTAAACATCATCAACAACAACAAGTGTCATATATAACCCGCAAATAATGAACTAACAACCGAACCTATATTCGTTCCTATTTCGTGCACAACAAGAGAGATTTTGTAGTGCGTGCGTGTTTATGGATTGTGAGTCGTCCATTTATAGCAATTTTCATTTTTTCTATTTTAAATCCAACTACAAAAGAATAACACGTACTTTTCTGTGTGTTTAATGCTGAATTACAGTAAGGATGACTTAATTAGGGGTTTATGATGGCACTAAACTTCTCCACTGATTTTTGAGTTTTCATTAGAAAAGTTTCAGAAGTCGAACTCTATAAGTAGGACAGAAATGAATTTAGTTTTATTAAACCATCTATAAATATTTTCATGAACTGTTCATTTGAGCTGTAAGATTAATTTTTTAACGGGTTTTATGACTTACGACCTTGTATTTGTTAGGTTATTGTTATGAAATTTATTTTTTCTCGGTTCAAAATTAACACTAGGTATAACTCTTACCTATCTGATGATAGACTAGTTCAGAGTCCAAACTATATAGTCTATATAGTCTTGTTTGTAATTAAGTCTATAGAAATGTTTATTGTCCAGACTATAGAATTGCTTATAGACCGGACTACTGACTGGTATATGGTTCAGACTATTTTTGTTTATCCTGACTACAGACTTGTTTATAGTCCACACTATAGTCTTGTTTACAGTCCAGACTATAGACTATATAATAGTTTATTGTTTATAAGGAGTGAGATAGAAAAATTATTAACACAAAAATAAATTAATAAAAACGAAACCAGAAAACTTACAGTTTTAATTTTTTTAGTTTATTGGAATTAATATTACAATTTCAAAAAAAAAAAATATATATAGTATTAATCACAAGTGATAAAATTTTGAACCTTTTTCAGAAACCCTTCCATTAACGTTTTTATAGTGCTTTCTGTCACTTTGCTAGAGCAGGTAGTCTATTCCCGTTTAAAATCTATCACACTTAGACATTTCTTCGAGCATCAGCAACATGCAGATTTTGATAGTCTTCTGAGTAATATAATTTGAATTTGGCACTATTTGCGATATATTTGTATAAATGTAAATTGCGTCATCCATCACTATGGAATATATGGAATATATATATATATATATATATATATATATATATATATATATATATATATATATATATATATATATATATATATATATATATATATATATATATATATATATATATATATATATATATATATATATATATATATATATATATATATATATATATATATATATATATATATATATATATTCATAGTTCTACGAGATTCATTTGATAATTTTTAATGATTCTGCTACAGTTTTTTACATGCTCCTTAATTTCATTGAATATTTCAATATTAAATGCAACATTTTTTTCTCTCCATATCACGAGCTAAAATCGAATATCATCCCTTAATATAAATTCCCCCACTGTGTAGAAAAAGTCGGTGGTGGTGTTGTATGTAGTGTGTGCTAAAAATTGATTTAAACCAACGAAATTAATATTCAAGGCTACTTTAATACATGATCTTTCATTATATTGCGTTTTTTTGTTATTCTACTTATTTTTTTGTTTAAGACTCCTCTTTTTGTATAAATAATTTTTCTTATTTTTTATTTATTTATTTTTAATCGTGAAAAGAATCTGAATTAAAACTTAATAAAAAAACTAAACAAAAACGTTGGTTTCAATTTTAGCATTTTATTTGAGAGACCAATTAAAATTGTAATTTGTAAGATGTTTCTTAATGTCTGTTAATATACTGCCAATTTGACTTTTATACACATAATACTTTCATGAACTATTCATATTATTGTTATCCTCTCTCTCTCTCTCTCTATCTTTCTTAAACATATTTCTTTAATCACACATTTTATGCAACTCCAGCTTGAGCGCAACTTCTAAAGATGAACTAAGACAACAGGCAAGAAATACCATGGAAAAGATATATTATCTTTCAGCACCCAGCATCATCAAACAATTTTCGATAAACGCAAACTGTTTTAGTTTTATTAAATAGTTTTGCTTTTTTGTTTCTTTTTTTTTTTGTTTCTTCTTCATGATTCTTCATCATTGTTTTAGTCGTTAATGAATGTTGGAAATAAATATTTTAGTTTTCATTTCATGAATTCATGGGGCGCCTATTAAATTTTATAGTTGTTCGGCCGAATATTGTTATGGGAATGTGGAGATTCGGTTGGAATTGTGGAGGTTCCAAGCCCGAGGATGATTTTGATTGTGGACTTTTTTATTTGTTTGTTCGTTCGTTCGTTCGTTAATGTCCTGTTTAATTGTTGCAATTTAAAAGTTTTTGTTTGGTTTGGTAGCCATTGTAAATAGTCATTTAACATGTTCGTTGTTCAACCATTTGCAACAGATTGTCTTCTAATTTTTATTATGGCAATTAAACACTCTGTTGCTATACAAATCATTGCATACATTATGTGATTTCTTTTCGAAATTTTTATGGCAAAGTTTTCTTTTTAACGCAGAGTCTTAAAAGTAATAAAACATAACTTATTAGTTTTTCAAAAATTCGATATCTTGTGCGTTTGAGCAGATTTTTGTGATACAAACAATATTACCTTGGTCTCAAACTGTACCCATAAGAGAAGATTCTGAATTCGTCAAGGGCAATTTTTTTATTGAGATGAGCGGTCATAAATTTAAGGGAGCTTCCATTCAAATGATAGATACGAAAACATTTCATTTAAATTCAGCACAAATATTTTTTTATTATTTAAATTTATATGAAATTTTAATAAAGTTCAGCCCATAAATGTAGCTGCCATACAGGCCCATTTTTGAAAATTACTTTAAAGTGGATATATCTCAAAAAAATTCATGAATTTTTTAAAAAATCAGTCCATAATTTCCTCTAACCATTATATGAAAGGATTCGGTCGGTCTATATGTCATACCGAAATGGGTCATAGTGTAATGTATTATGTACTTAGAAGCTGTTAACTGATCATTACACTCTTATTTCTTTTCTTTAACCAAATATCTGACTATGAATCAATTCTTTTAACATCATGTTCGAAACTATTTGTCATTATTATCAACAATGTTATGACTCTATTATCGGACTTTTATAAAGTTGTTAAAGTTAATTTGTATTGAATATTATCACCATATAATTACAACATTAAAACTTTATAACATAATTTGTACAAAATTGTTGCTGAATTAAAATTTTAATATTCTCTTTAAATAAATAGTTTTTAATTAAACTTGAAATAGCTTGATTTAATAAATTCCCCTTTTATAAAATGCAACATTATTTCGTTTTCAGGATCTACATATCGTTCATTTGTAGCCAGTTTGTCATAACTAAAAAAATCAGTTTTCTACATAACATGATAAAGTTTTCGTTAAAGAATTAAAAATATATAAAAATTATTTTTCCTTTACCACCCTAAGATATGATAGAGGGTATATTAAGTTTCTCATTACATCTATAACGCCAAGAAGAAATCATCTAAGACACCATTAAGTATATACATTCGTGCATTTTGTCCGTCTATTTCACGGTCACATAAATTTGGTCAAATTGTAAAATCAGTAAATAAGTTTTAGACCGATATATTCGAAATTCATACAAATAACTTTTCTCAATTTAAAAAAAAAAAAAAAAAAAAAAAAACTTTTTAAACAAAAAATAACTATAACTAAGGAGTGAGCTCCACATGCTTTACCTCCGATTACTTTGTACGATTTGCTTCATTAGGTACAAATGCCACATTATTTATCTTGTACCACTCAAGGGCTTGTCAGGATAAAAATAATTGAACACATTATGAAACCTTACAAATAAAAGCAGCTTTTCTGTTGAAACAATTGAATGTCTTCTTGTGGCGGAACTGCATATTGTTTGCTATACCAAGAACATTTGGAAAATTTTGACTGCTTTTGGTTCCTAAACTTTTCTTCGAAATTCTCTCGAGCATCAGCAACATTAAATTGTAGATCATGAAGTTGCGAAAAATCTGCTAGAATATTCGTTTTGTCATCCATTATACCGCACATTTTTTGGAGAACTTCACTTCAATTTCCTTTCTCTGTTTTTGGACTCCAAATTTTTAGCAGCCTTCATATCAGAAAATTTTTGAGCCTTCAATATTTTTAAATCTGGATTAGCTTTAACTTCTCGTATTAAATAGTCTAAACACTGAGCTTTCTTATCGGATGTGCTGGGAGCTATTTTGAAAATGCTTCTATTTTGTATGACTTAAGAAACAACATGTGAACCAGGTTTTCTATTAACGGAAAAATTTTGCCGGTACTGTTAAATAATATTGAAAACAATTTGACGGCAGACCTCTGAATATTGGATCATCTTTTTGAAGGACTAAGTTGGGTTTTGCAAAAAAATATTTAATAATTTTAGAACACATCTTTTTCTGGTCACAAACTTGAAATTGTTAATTTGTTCCAGATTAAAAATAACAACTGTTAAATAATCAGATAATGCTAGAGTTAAACGTTCTAATGAAAATAATTTCGATCGCACTCCTTATAAAGCAGTTTGTTGTTATTGATATGTATATGTAGAGTGTATGTTAATGTTGTCGAATTTTTGTGCATATAAATCATCATCGATTCAGCATGGCCGAATAAAGGAATAATACTTTTTACCTTAATTTTCTAAAATCCAAAAGCTTGATTTTATAACAAAATACACTTCTGAAGATTATTTTTTTCCAAACCTCCTACGAGATTAATTAATAATTATTGGTATGTAATACTTCCAACTGGCCAATCTAGAGTTAATCCGCGTACAATAACTTTGCAATAAAGTGATGGATAACTAAGCTGAAACTACTTATTCTGAAGTTTGAAATTTCAGTGAAATATCTTCACTTACATCTCCCTTAAATTCCAACTGACTCTATTAAATTTTTTTTGCAGTCATTTTTTTAACTTCGCCAAATAAAAAATCTCATATATAAATATTCAATTCACATCATTTTTTGTGTACTTGAAAATCATGATCATAACGTTTTGTTATTTTTATTTTATTTAAAATGCGTATTAAAAAATGTATGAAAAATATGTCAGTCCCACGTTCAAATCTTAAAATCCTTCTATCGCCATTCATAAAATCTCCTCTCACGATATCTTTTTGTTATAACTAACAACTAACGAAAAACAAAAATAAATATAAATTTGTAATCGAAGTGTCTTCGAAAACGACGATGATGACGACAACGATAAGGAGAATTGGTGATGGTGTTATTGATGTTGATGTTAAAGATAATGAAACTTTAATAGTGAGCAAAATATAAGGAATTTATACGAATAATACCGTACTACAATGAGTGGCATGAACAGACATTTTGCAACACAAGAAACGTGTGTTTGCAATTTGTTTGATGGTGAGAGCATCAGTACATATTTTTTAGTTTTGAGATTTTTTATTTTTTATTTAAAGTTTGAGAGAATAAAAAAATCTATTGAACTGGTATAATGTTTATCTCAAAATTTGATGCGCAAGCACTTTTACAAAATACAGACATAATATGCGTTTTAGTTTATTTCTTGAGATTCTCTTTTTTATAAAATGGATCGGTATTTATACAAAAAAATTACTTAAAAACCAAACAAATTCGAATAATTTTATTTCTGAATAAGAACTGATATAAAACTAAGCTATAAATAGATTTGAACCAGAACTGAACTAGAACTGATCTAGAACTGAGTTTAAACTGAATTAGAACTAAACTAGAACTGAACTAGAACTGAACTAGAACTGAACTAAAAATTCACTAGAACTGAACTAGAACTCTAATTGAAGGGAACTTGAACTTAACTAAACTAAAACTAAATTAAAACTATATTGCACTTGAAACTGAACTAGGATCTGAACTAAAATTTTAACTAGAACTGTACATGAACTATACTAAAACTAAATTTACTTACTATACTGAACTAAAATGTATTCAATTTAACATATTTGTTTCTTTTGTTAAACTACATGACCTTTTTAAACTCGAAACTCCTGACAAAACCTTTTATTTTTTTTTACAAAGACTGAAATATTAAATTTATTTACCTTTTTTCCGTTAGCATCCTTAGTTGAACTTGTATCGTCTTTAAGTACGTGCGGCATTAAAGAATTCTTCATATCCACCGATGACGCTATGGCATTTGGAGATGATGACGAAGAGGATGATGCTGTTACAGCGCCACTCTTAGAAGGTTTAGGATTCGTGTAATAATACATATTTGGCGGTAATTTTATAATAAACATGTGTGAATCATCTGGTGAGGCATGACGTCGTGATTCAATGGCCAAACGTTTCCGGTTATGACTGTTGGGTGCTTTGACTTTAGTAAAACCCAATTTGCTGTAACAGCAAGAAATGAAAAATATTAAACATAATTTTTTTTCTAAAAAATTTAATGGAGTTTTGTTAAGAAAAAATCACTTAAAACTGAAATGTTGTGTTGGTACAAGAACATAAGAAAAATCCTGTTTAGTATTTTTTTTACTAGAAGAAATGATGAATTTCTAACATAAATTATAAGCAGACTTTTTAACTACTACAACAACTCTTTTCAAAAAAAGTCATTGCATTTAATTGGAAAATGTTGAACAGCAGAAGCTCAAGCTGCCTTTAAATTGTAAAAAAGGAATAGCAGATTTTTGTTATTTAAGCATTTTTTGTAAATTTATTATTTTTTTCTCATTTTTTTTCACTTCCACTTATAACACATAAATTAGTTAGATGCATTATAGCCAAAGCTGCAGAGAATATTTTATAACTTTTGCCTTATAATGAGGCACGAAAACGTGGCCATCCAAATAGTTGTTATCTCAGTTGGCTATTTTACATTACATCATTCTAAATAATCAGCAAAATTGCAAAAAAAATTATTTTTGTATGTCAGTTAGTAGTCTTTTATGACATTTTATGGTTAAAAAAATGCTATATAAATTATTATGCTGATGCCAACATTTTAAAGAGTTTAAGGAAATTTTGTTAATGTGATTTAGAATTTGAAAATATATATAGTGGGTCAGAGTTGGAAAAATTTGAAAATATAACTATAGTACCTTTAACCACATAGCTTTTGTTGAAACTAAATATAGGGAACCAAAGTAGGGTATCTATGCAATAAATAATTTTACAAGACGTTGGACGTTTCATTATGGTATTCAAATTCAAAACAACTAAGAATACTATACCCTTCACCACAAATGCGTGTGAAGTAAATACAACATGTTTTGTACATGTACATTGTACAACTTTAATATTTTTTGGAATAGCAAAATTTTATTCTGATTTTTTGGTTTTTAATTAAACATTTTACGCGTATTCTTCTCTTGAATTTAGGGGATGCTTTCATTTTAGCATTACACTCGAAATGAAAAAGTTAAAAAAGTTCATCACTTTTGATCATGTGTTCGGGTCCAAAACTTTGTTAGTTCAACTGTGATTAGTTAGATAATTTTACCAACGCAGGGGTTCTTAAGTTCTGCCAGGACATACAGACTTCCAAATGAAGTGTTCTTGAAGACATAGATTGAGGGAAACTGTCAGAAAAGGTTGCGACTTCTACTGAAGCCGTTATAGAGATTTAATCTCCATGAGTACCTATCACACTGTGACAAAAGGACATTTCGAGAGTCTCGGAATAATTTGCCTCGATTTCCAATTCTTCACAAAAATATCACCGCAGATATTAAAATGTACATTTATTTGGATTAGCTTAAGCTCGTTAATGGATGTTCAATTCCGATGTGGTGTAATCATCAGAAAGAAATTGCAACTCACACATGTTCGTAACATACAAAGAGAACTCCTCTGTTAAGTAAATCAATCGATCAACCAAAAGTTGGCACGGTAACAAAAACTGTTCCCTATAAAAAATTTTATAGGCCTATATATCCGTCCGTAACTTCGGAAATCGAAAATGTTCTTAATTAACGAAATTTTGTGAAAATTATATGTCAAAAGTGATCATTTTAAAACGTACACAAATGGTTGGAGGTAGTTAAAAAAGTTACTAAAACTTTACTTCATAGTTATTAAAGAATATTCTGAAATATATTTAAAAATGCTCCAGATTACCATTGATGGAATCATCAGAGAAAGCATGAGTCAAACCTTTAAAATTATCATATCCATAAACCACAAATTACTTCATGGGATTGAAAAAAAAGATTAGAAATTTGGTCAGATTAAAAAAGTAAGCGTTTTGGAAACTATAATTAATCACAAACTTTACAAAAACATATGTGATGGCCTGTAATGCTAAATCTTTACTAGCATACATCATCTTTAAGGAATGCGTTTGTAGCAATTCGGAGCAGATTTTACGGATTCATGCCCAAAAAAAGTTCGATTATACCCCATTATGGAAGTTAAATTATTTTTAAAATCATAATAAAATATATATATTTATCAGAGGATTTAACGTTTCTAAAATGATTTAAATTTCCATTTTCGAAATAAATTTCAATTTGACTCACTTTAATAATTTTCTATTTAAACCATGAGAATTTTTTGCAGATTTGCGATATTTTTTTGTGCGATGTTTGTTTGTTGTAACCGCGTCGCCGGCTTCTGTTACTTTATAATTTCCCTTATATTCCTGATGATGCATGACATCCTGTTGTCTTGATTTTTGTCCTTGTTGTAGTTGCTGATGCTGCTGTAGCTGCTGATGATGTTGTAAGTCGTTATGTTGCTGCTGTTGATTTTTCTCTTCTATTCGTTGTTTATGCAAGTTTGGTTTATCCTTTGATGGATTCAATCTTTTAATTTTATAAATGGTTGATTGTGCGGCTGTGTATTTTGTATCCTTTTTATTATTTCTTTCTGCAATCACTGATACAGAAGCTGAGTTTTCTGTCTTTTCACACTGTACATAATGTGTGAGACTTAAAAGGCAGCAAGAACTGTTTTTAACAAGAAAACCATGGAAAGAAAGAAATTAAATGAAAAAGGATATTTAGTAATTATTTTAATAATGTGTTTGTAATTAGTTAATTAATGTTTATTAGAGGTTGTGAAAAAAAAAGAAAAGAACTTTTTTAAAGTTCTGGTTTAATTTGATATCTTTGAAATATTATAGCGTTTTCCTTGTTGTTGGAAGTCACTATAAATTGATATTTGTTTCTGTTAAGTATTAACATAAGAGGGTGGTTGCAAGGATTCTTCTTATTGCAATACAAATTTAAAGTTTTAACTTGTTAAGGGGAATATTGATAAACAAAAGTTAAACGTTGGATATAATTAATTTCATAAAGTTTTCCTTTATACATAACAGGAAAATATAAAGTGGAAAATTATACCCTTTAGAGTGTCCATCTCTTTTTAATGCGATATCCAAGTAATCTCCTAACCAATTGGAAACCTTAATAAATCAATTCGGTATAAAGAATTTATCTGAATCCAGTATTTCAGTTGTTTCTTACATCATTAAAAAAATAACCACTCAATTTTCAAAATTCAGTAGAGACTTAAAACGGCTCCGAGTCAATTTAATAGCATTCACCTCTTATGAAGAAAAGAAATTTTGTTCAGTTTACTAGAAAAGTATCTTAATTTTGAGAGATTAGTTTTAATAATATTCATGGCGGTTAAATTACTAGACAAATATATTATCTCAAATTAATGCTTGATTAGGTGAGTTTACACGATCACAGATAAACAGTACCAGAAACAATTAATTTTTCTAAAATAGCACGAAACACGGCCAGAATATTCGACCGAACATGAAGTCATAATTAAATATTCCGGAAGGAATTTTATGTAGATGCTCCTTGTAAATCTCTATAATACGTAAGTGAAACTTTTTGTACCAGATTTCCTACAAGTTTTAAGAAATATTGTGGCAATAATTAAATAAATATATGAATTCATTAAAAAGTCATATTAATCTGAGTTTTGGAAAAAATATTATTTTTATGATTTTTTCCAAAAACATTTTATATCGATAAAACAATTTTTTCGTTCTGAGTTTGTCTTTTATTATTTTACAGAGAAATCTTAACGAATCGTAAAGCGTTTTCTATGTTCTCCAATCGTATAGCTTTAGCTACATATGTTAGGTATTTTCTGCTGGGCGCATTAAAAATGAAATGAGATTTTTAGTATTTTTGGGATTCTAGACAACATCGCGGCGGTTAAAAAAATGGTAAGAAGTATTTTGGTACAGGGTAAAAAATAAAAATTTGATATTAGGTAAAAAATTTTGATGTTAGATATGAGGCTCAATAAATCTGACCATTGGAACCCTTATGAAGTCTACAAATATCCAAGGTTATATACTGGATATACTGTCAAATTTCATAAAAATCTAATCAAAATTAACGACTACATGTTAGAAGGTTGTATAAAATTCTCTTGTTTCCCGAACCTAAAATAAAAAAGATCTTTTCAGGCAAAGAAGTTACTTAATACTTCACGCAGAGAAAAAATATGTTTGCGATAATCATAAACGAGAAGAAATATACTTCTGTTATTAGATATTGTTACCGTAACTAAAAATTTTTTCATTCATATTGTGATATTTTTTACAGCAACGAAATTGTTATTAAAATAAAATAAATTTAACAATAAACATGTTAGTGATAACAATATATGTTTGCAGCAAATATATAAGTGTTTGCGATGAACATATTGCATAATGGCGTTTCTCTGCGTGTAATAGAAGCAGTTAATAAATAATGAATTTGATTTAATAATGATTGAAAATAATTATTATGGTATAATTTAAAATGGGCTCATATTAAGCATGTTTCCGGTAGTTTGTTTTACACTTACCAGTCATTAGAAGGGGAACTATTGACGGAAAGAAAAAAATAAACCCAAAAAGAAGGTAGTTCTTCTTAACTTCATTGGTAACTTTAAATGAATACGTTTCCATATTTTTAATATAACTTAACGAATGTGTTTATATTAATAATGATTTTTTTTAATATAAACATATTTATTATACGTCTGTATTGTTAAATTGCAGTTTATTTACAGTCTGTGATTCTTCCGTTTTAACATAAAGGACTAAATCCTTCCTTACATCCCCATACTTTGACGGAGAAAAAAGTATCTGCAAAATGTAAAGATTTTTTTTATTTTACGTTACCAAACTGTTTTGGTGGTCAATTCCTATAAAATATGTGCATATGGATGTACAAAATCATATGTACATAATACATATATGTTTGTATATATGTGTGTATGTATTAAAACTTTTTTTGAAATATCTACAAACATATGTTACAAATGTTGCAAAAATTTATTGTATTTAATTTACTTAGAGTTTCTTTTTTTCTTGGTGCACAACCAGCAACATAACTTTTTTCTTCATATTTTCTCTGAATCCCACCAAAGTCCATGTTATGGAGACTAACTTCCTTTTCTGGTTAGAAATTTAATAAATTTTATTTTACATGAGAAAAAAATGGAAAAAATTATAAAAAATATTTTTTCTTTGAATCTTAAAATGTTCAAAGTTTATAAATAATTCTGCTAAAAAGCAAAAAAGCTAAAAAAATGCTAAAGCAAAATATTTATATAATTTTTGAAATGCTAAACACGTCCAACAAATAGTATGCGGCATTTTTTAGTTTATCATATATACTGCTTGCTGTTGTTGCAACTTGTGCTTTGTGGCAATATACAAGAAATATTGAGCTTTTTCTGTTTAGATATATTTGTTGTTGTTGGTCGCTTCTTTAATTTTATGCATTTTATTTTATTTTATATTTCTACATTTTTAACTTTATTTTTTATTTTTTTGATTTTTTATTCGAATATTTGAAGCTTTAATATGAAAATATTAAGTTTTTTTTGTAGAATTTAAAAATCTAAATTTATATACATAAATTGCATTTATTATCATTAACATCTTAGGCGGTCAATAGTGCATACTTATATGCATCTGTATATTGGTGTGTAGCATATTGTGGGCCATTTACACTAAAAGAAATTTCTGATGGGTTTGAATTAGAAAAAAAACATAGAGAAATTGATAAAATATTAAAAATATTATTATAAAATCATATTAACATAAGGAATGAGATCAAAAAATTCTTTACACACATTTTTCATTAAAACTTGTAACCCAAGAATTACATATCAGTTATTATGTTTAATGTCAAACAAAAAAGTGCGTACAAAACCTATTAAATATTTTCAACAAAACCCAACTTGGTCCTACAAAAACTTGGTCAAGTATTCAAAAGTCTGCTGTCAAACTGTTTAAAATATTATTAAACTGTTCGGGGAGAACATTCCCATTAATAGAAAACCTTGTTCAGGTAGCAGAAATGGTCCACGTATTGTTTCTAAAGCAAACAAAAAAAGTAAAGCACTTTCATAAGAGATTCCCACTTATCCGGTAGGAAAACAGCCATGTTAGCTAAGTGCTACGACTATTTGCTATGTAAAATGAAAGCTAATGTAGATAAAAACATTCAATACTCAAAAAGTTCCTGTCAGAAATAATGCTACTAATTTATTGGACAAACTGAGAACAAGTTTTCTAAAACACATTCTTAATGCATAATGAAATACAAAACTTATGTTCTGTCAGATTTTTATCAAATTCCTGCTCAAAATGTTGATTCTCGAGGGTATTTTGAGGAAAAGTTTAGGACCCAAATGCAGTTAAATTTTCCCTAAATGTTTTTGGTATGGAAATCAAAATGCAGTTGCGGCATTAGAAGACAATCATTTGTTACAACGTCCTCTATAAATACCAAATTTAAATGTACATTTATAAGACTTCATAATGAGTTCACTTTTTTTAAGCCTGACTTGGCATCCTGTCACTATAGTAAACAAGCCCTTGAACTATAATGTAGTATTTGTGCCAAGAGAGGCAAATCCTCCAAACTACCCGACGCTAAGGCCAGCATAGAGATATTGAGCTCTTGTTAAAACAGAATTGAAGTGTCCAAAACTTTGCTTCTTTTTTAAAGAAATTTTCACATAATTTTAAGAAAATTTCGATCAATTTTCTTCGTAAAAAATCACAATTTATTCTTTTAATAAAATTTAAAGAATCTTTCGATAAGTTTCTTTTTTTCTGATAATTAAAAATACTATAAATATTTTTAATTAAATTTATATTTTTCAAAAATTTTTTAAGAAATTTCATAAATGACCTTTTTAAAAGAATTTGAATAAATCGTTTAGGAAATTTTTCGATAAAAGTCCTTTTGCTAAGAAAATTTTGAAAATTGATTTTTAATGAAATTTTCGGTCAATTTTTTTTTTAAAAATAGAAAATTTCGACAAATTCCATTTTCTGAAAATGTTAACAGTGTATAAATTTAATGCTTTACACGAAATTCGATTCAGTGTTATTCGTTGACCAGTCAAGGTTGAAATCTCATCCGTTTTTTGTTTTTAAATTCCCAATGATTTTTTCAATGACATTTTTATACCCTCCTCCACAACAAGTAACGATAGAGGATACTTAATGTTTTAAATTTGCCATTCTCTCTGTAACGCCAAGAATCATGAAACACTCTATAAAGTATATAAATACTTGCAGCATATTAAAATCTGAGTCGGACCGTTTGTTCGAGTAAATTATATGTTTTCCACAGAACAATATGGGTGCATTTTCGACAAATCAAAACACGATAATCATATGAATAACAATATTTTTTTTAATTTTTTTCAAGCGATTTTTTTCATTAATTTTTTTAATAACAAATATTTCATCGAATTTTTCCATTTGAACTCAAAATTTTTTCACGTGTAATATTTTAAGACCAACATTTACACGTTAGTTAGATATTAATAATATTGAATATTTCATATTCATACTTGCAACTTATTTGTTCAATAACCCGTGTATTCCCAATAGAATCTACAAATCGAAGAACGTGCCTTTTACAATAAAACGAGACGTCGTCATATATTCATCCCATCAAACATCATAATATACTTCTGAATTTGATGTTAATACCAAGTTATTTAACACATTTTTCAGAATTTAACCACACAAACACATGTAAACATTATTTTTTTTATAGTCTTTATAAGTTTTGTGCATACGAGTGTGAGTGTGTGTTAGTTTGTTTTTAACTAATAAAGAAATTGATTTATTTATTGTTTTTGTTACTTTTAACAGTTTTTCTATTAAAGAAATGTTTTGAAAAATATGTCTTGTCATTTATTTCTCTGTCACCCAATGGAATTGTTAATGTGGGAGTGTTGTTTTTCGTTGTATTTATTTCATTCTTTCTTTCGTTTCGTTCTTTTTAATGTCTTCTCCAACGCACAGTGTGTCCAAATCGATTTTTATAAGAATAATTCTGTAACTTTTGAACCTTTAGAGATATTTCAATGAAATTTCATATAGTCAGAGCTGAGGTGTTTTTGAGTAATAAAATTTTATTATTTTCCATAAATTTCTACGATAAATGAATGAAACAAAAACGCTCATTATGTAAACATGACATTTGATTATATAAACAAAGTGTATGAGCGAAGCACATTTGTTGTGGAAATTTATGGAAAATAGCTTAATTTTACTAGAAATCTCTAGTTTAGATAGATTTTCTGCCAAAGGTAGAAACTTTTAACAAATGTATTTGGTATCTATGAAAACGTCAGAACAGATTTACAATTTTTAAAGAAAAAGAAATTGAAAGGAATAGAAATAGAAAAATGACTTCAAATTTCGAATTATTTCTGTTAAAAGAATATTTCACTTTCAAATTTCAATAAAAATAATACAATAATGACATTTATTTCAAATTCCAATACGATGTATATTAACTGATCCATGATTTAAGGAATTAAAAAAGATTACCATCTTTCTATACGGAAATGTTCTGATTCTCAATCCGTTTAAATAACGTTTAGAAATTTTAATATTTCACTTAACTGACTTGAGTTATCCTTACAAAGGACGTCCTGCAGAAAATACTTTTTGTGTGTTTAGCTTACATAAACAGCTATAAATTAAGAATAACTAAATATTTATTCCAGCTTTGTGATTTGAGAACAAAAAAGGTTTTTTTTTCAAAACTTACCAAGCTAGGAAGTGCTTGAGGGCATGTGGTCATGTCTATGCCCCAATAGCTTCCATATTTAGTTTACACGCATTCCCGTGAAAATTTCTTTTTCAAAACAATCACAAATTTTAAAGCACAGAACAATAAAATGATTTTATGAGTCAATAATTATAATTATATAGCTTCAGCTGTTTTATAGCTCCAACTTCAGCTTAATATAACTTTTTAATGGATGCATATATTTATACAGTTATTGCACTAGAATTTTATAAGGAATCTGGTACATATTTTTTAAAATTATTTGGGACCTATAATAAGTTTGTTATGTTAAAAAAAAAGTAAAAATAAAAATAAAAATGGGTTAAATATCTTCGAAACTAAAAGATATAACCCATATAACAGCCCATAACCCATATTAAAATATTTCTAACAGTTCAAAAGTTACAAAATTATTTATAAAAAAAACCGATTTGGACACACTGTGCAACATTATTAACAACAAAGTTTATTTCTTTTGTTTATTGTTTTGTTTGTTTGCTTTTTTATGAATTGATAGGATTTTTATTTTATTCATTTTGGTATTTATTTACTATTTCAATTTTAATTCAACTTCTTTTGTTATGATATTAAATTTCAATCAAATACAATAAAAAAAGATTCAAATTATTGTAACTGTGTAAGTGAGTATGTGTGTGTGTGTGTTTAAAGTTTTGTAAATAATATTCCTAAGAATGTTTAACAAAAAAAGTAATAATAAAAAAAAATTAAATAAAAGAGTTTTTGTTTAATCAAACATTGAGGGGAATATTATGGAGTTAGATTCTTTTGCAAATGTCATTTTTGTGCAAAATAATTTAACCCTTTGGCGGACACATAAGTTTTTTTTTTAAATTTTATGATCAGGATATAAACATGTATAGACTAGACATTATTTATAAAATTTTATAAAATATCTTTTACTATTTAAAAAGCAAAAAATAATAATTTTATAAAAATAATAAATAATAATTTCATACCAAAATCACATTCAATATGAGGATGTATTAGATTTTCAATGTTAATGCTACCATTTTTATTAAATTCCGTTTTGGTATATATTTTTAGGAATTTTATACACATTTTTGATAAGTTATATGATTTGGATTTGGTTTTAGTAATTTAGATTTACATCTTATATATAGCAAGCTTCATCAAATTTGAACCCAAGAGATGTTCCATCTCTTACAAATTAAGTGGAACGTTCCCAAGAATTCTTTTAATTCAAAAATGTACAATTATCTGTATTTGTATAACTTTTTAATTTTATAACTTTTTAATTTTTATGGTTTGATCCTCTTAAAATCAAGGATTCAATATAATTAATATCTATAGATATTAAGTTGTATTTTCTTAAAGAGAAACATTATCATATGAAAACAATACTTGTGGAAAGCTTTTATAACGGCTTTAGCAACTACGAAATTATTATTTTATCATTTTTACCAAAAAAACATGTCAGTTAAAGACAATGTTGCCAAATTAACCATTTTCAGTCTCGTTTAGCCACCGAAAATTTAATTTTGCCATTAAATATTTTTTAGCCATTTCCATAGACATTTTCATCCATCATTTATATATTTAAACTTGAAATTTCTATAGAAAATCAAGTCAATAATCAAGTAAATAAATAAAATCAGTGTCAATAAAGCACTTAAAAAGGAACTTTCTCATTAAATTTTAGCTATTAATAGTATTTTTGTTAAAATGGTTCAAATTATAACCTCTTTAAAATGTAAACGTTTTTTACTTAAAATTTTGTGAATATTTTTCCATGAATTTGTTTAGCCACCGTTTTACCATTTTTTATAATTTTTAACCATTTTTACTACTATTTTTTAAGCATTTAGCCACTAATACTCTTAAAGAACTGGCAACACTAGTTAAGCAAATCATTTCGTTTCAATTAGGCACTGGTGTCCTTTTAAGGGTTAAGTAATGTTTTGTTTATTGTCATTTTGTAACAAAAATATCCACAAGATATTATTTATTTATAAGATTGTTTAGCTTTCAAGATATTTTATTAAAATGTCAAATGTGAATGCGAAATATAAATGTTTAGGCATGAATTTTATTTGTTATAAAAATAAAATAAATAAATGTGCATAAATAATTTATATTTTAAGCAAATAATTATTAGAATTTTACATGTTAAATGAAGACCTCATAACCTTAAATAGAAAATCGTGCTTTTAGTATTTTTTTTTATAAAATATGAATTTATATTTTATTAAGAATACAATTTTTGTAATATTAGATGTACGTTAAACGACTGTAATGAATTTAAACAATAAAGATTTAACTTCAATATTTTTTGAAATACACATTTTTATATGACGTAGAAAAATTCATTTTGAAATTAATTGAAATTGACATAATTTAAAATTTTTCTGTTATAATTCTGCTTTATATATAAAAAAGATTATTTTGCGATAAATTCCGTTTTTTAGATGATTTTCTTCCTTAACATTTTAATACCAAAAAGTAGTAATATTATTTGATTTGGTCATTAGAGATCACATTTATTAGAAAACTGAAACATTCCGTTATCATGTGATTTGAAACAGATTAGATTTTTCGAAACTTGTTGTTTTATTATTCAGTCCTTGGAATTTTTGGATCATGTATAAAAACTTTGCTAAAAAAGAGTAAATTTGAGAGGGTTTGGAGGTAAAGAAACTGTTTAAAAAAATATAAATATCAAATTTGTTTAAAAAATTTAGATGAAAATTATTGTGGAAACATTTTCGGCAAAAAAGCAAAATAAAAAATCTTACTTTTTGGAATTTTCAAATTTAATTTTTAATATTTTTTTGTGTAAATTTTGACATCAGTCTTTTTTTAATTTCTTAAATAATTTCAATAACTAACAAGATAAATAATTTATACATAAAAAATTATTAATATAAAATACAAGCAGTGCATAGCAAAAGTTTAGATACCCAAATTTGTGTAAAAAATTTAAGAATTTTAAAATATAATATTTTGTTTATATTTAATTATTTTTTTCTAAATAATAATAAATTAAAAATATTTTTTCAAATATGATTTCAACAGAAAAAATAAAATAAGGAAAACTTATTTATAACTGTTTATTTTTGCACTGCAAAAGTGTAGGTACCATCTAAATATCGAATAAATTTAAATGTTATAAAATTAAAATGCTAAAGTCTTTAAATGGTTTTTAAGGAGAAATTATGCTAAGCAAGCAATTTTTTTCCATAATTTTTTGTAAAGAGTTATTATTCTAATGTTATCTTTCTAATGAAGGAATCAAAAATGTCTCACAAATATTGGTAATAAATTAACATTTCCATAGTTTGAATATTATTTATATACAAATTTAAATAGAATCGATTCCTATTTAAGCATAAAAACCTGTTCCGATCGATATGTGATACATTTTGACTCATTTATTAAAAATCAAGGACAGGCTTACCAAGAAATCGTCTTCGTGATAGCTATGCATGTTAGGAGTTTGGATCACTCAAGGAAGATGTTATGGTTCTAACTTAAATCAGTTCTTATGGAAACCTTGTACGGCAAATATAATGGGACATTTGAAGACATAATTGGGTTGTATGAAATGTATGGCTGCAAGAGAACTCTACCACACACATTTTCTTGGGAGGGGGTTTATGTGGAAGATTAGTCTAATATCTTTACAAATTTTTATAAAATGTTGGTCCAAATTAAGATCTATATGACAACCTTATTTTAAGAGATATCAAAATGTTGCATATTTTTATATTTTAATTGAGCGAACTAAATTAAATACACGTAACTGAATCAATTCACGTATATTTAGGTTCTATTTATTATAACCGCGATATAGATAGGTTTATGTAATTTCTAAATTGTCTCATATTTTGATTTAGTCCAGAAATACACATACTTTATGGGGTCTTAATTAATTTCATCTTGGATTGTTATAAAAACATTGCAAAGACGGGTATTTGTGGTTAAATAGAACATTTTTGCCTTTTGATACTTTTTTAAAACACATTTTAAAGTACAAGTGGATAGAATTTTGACTAAACTATTGTACCTGGATTTCACGCCGGAAAATTATAAATATTTAAAGAAGATTCTTCTTTTATCGAATTTTGAATATCGGTAAAACAAAACCAATTATTGGATATGACCATTGTTTATTGAGAGAAATTGGAATTATTCTTATTAATATTTAAAACGTTAGTTTATTTAGTTTAAACAAAAAAGTTCACACACTTTTACTTAATTAAATTAATTAAAGTTGAAATAATTCAAATAAATATACACGCACTTTACAACAAATTCTTATCAAATTATTGGATGAATTAACAATATTTCCTTGACAACATACATTTAACATCAGTTGCCAATATTGTCCTTCAAGCTGACGTGTGCACATGTTTATTTTATTTCTATATAAACAACTCCTAGAGACTAACAACCCCAACGACCAAAGACATTTAAAACGAATTTCAAAAAAGATTTTTCTATAAAAGTTAAAGTAAAACAACAACAAAAACTTATTGTTTAATAAAAAATTACAAAAGAATTAAGTAAACTGAGTACGAAGCATAAGCACCCCTTTTTTTAAAATCCAGAGATATATACACACACACACATTCACATACACGCAACCTATTTAACTTTGAAACGACAACCGATATTACAAATTAATAAAGGAAGACAAAAGGAAAGGACAACAAAAAATATAAAAAAATAATGGTTTCCCTGGTGGTGATACAGAATTTTGAATTTATTTTCTTCACTTTCAAGTTAAACTATATATTCCAGAGTAGATGAGTCTTGTCTTGTTATCCAGGATGACAAGAATGAGGAGGGCGAGAAGGACGTGTAAGGAGGGTTGTTGAAGAGTGCAGAGTTATGGTTAACGACCACACATATGTGCCACTATTGAATTATTAATAAATCTTGGGTTTTATTATTGTTATTGTTTTTTTGTTGTAATTGTTGCAATGTTGTTGCTCTATGGTGCACAATCAATATTGTGAAAACAAAAACATTAACATTAATCGGTATTGTTGTTGTTGTTGTTGCAGCTATTGTTAACTGGTTGTTGGATGGTTGGTTTGTTGTGGCCCAATGATGAAATAATGATGAAGTGATTGCGTGTCAACAGATGAAATCTATTGAAGCTGATTACTCTTCTATATACGTACAGATATATTGCAAAATTATATTTTATTTTCTTCTTATTTTAACATTTTATGTTGCAAATATAAAAAATATTATCTTTTATAGACGATTATGATTAATATTTATTTTTTTTTGCTCTGGTTATACAACAAACAAGTCAAGGATTTTGGCGTTTCTATTCTTATGTTTATATGAACTTATATCGAATACCCTACATTTCTTTATGTAGACATTGATTGGATTAGTTTCCAAATAAGTGAAAATATTACATTAAGCTATACCGAATCTTTAATACCCTCCACTACATACACACATAATTTAAAATTGAAATTGAAATACTCATTGTCTTAAATATTCTCTTTAAATAGATTAATGAATTCCTTAAAATGACAACAAAAAATAAATTCCATAAATACAATAACTTAAAGATTATCTGTTCGAAACCAAGTAATTTTTAATAACTCTTATGATATCCTTTGTATCTTTCGATCACTGTGCTAGTTTCGAGTGCAGATTGTATAAGATTTGTTAAAATATATGTTGACACCGCTTTCCACACTGATTTTAAGCAGTATGGTCTAGTATGGTCTTTTGTGGTTTTTTCTTTAGTTTTTAAATGACACATTTTATATGAATTGATTCACCACTAATTAAAACAGCCCTCCATTTTGTTATAGTATAATTCAAATGTAAATTGGTTTTACATAGGCAATTCTTTCAGACAACAACAAACAACCTGACCGAACTGTGCTCTGACAATTTCCTTGGATGTGGGTCTTCGACAACATTCAGGCGGACAAAAAGAAATAGGCTTCAATATTGATTTTGTGCAATCATATTTTTTAAAGGATCTAAGATGATTCCTTCATAGTGTTACACAGGGTCAAAAAATCTTAATATATCCTCATTATTTTGTGGTGGTGGAGGGTTAAAAACAGTCCTTTGAAAACAATTGATCTATTAAAAATTAAGATAAAAAAGATACATATTAATAAAAATGAATCCACTAAACTTACAGTTTTAATTGTTTATTTAGTTGAAATTATTTTTACAATTTGTAAAAAATATATTTTTATATTTTTTATCACTATTGATGACATTTTGAACCTTTTTCGTTTTGACGTTTTTATAGTGCTTTATGTCAGTTTGTTCGGACAGGTAGTCCATTTCCGTATAAAATTTACTACACTTTTGCTCTTTAATTCTCTTTTAACAAAAGCCTCTGGCCTAAGCTTCGGGCAGTTTTGAGAATTTATTGGTAAAAGTACAACATTATTGTTTTTGTACCTCTCAAGGACTTTTTTACAATAGTGACAGGATACCGAGACTGAACAAAAATAAGTGGAGACATTATGAAGACGAATGAATTGAAGCAGCATTTTTTGTAAACATTTCTTAAAGAAAATTTCGGTATTTTTAGATCCCTCTGTAGCATGTAATTTACTTTTTTTGCCGCAACTGCATATTGCGTGTCATATTAAGAACTTTCTGGGAAATTTTGACTGCATTCAATATGCAGCAAGAAAAATTTTGTAGAAAACTTGACTTCAATTTTCTTGCACTGTTTTGGTCCTCTTAATTTTAGCAGCGGTCCTGTCAAGAAATTTGTTAGCCCTGTGTATTTTTTAAACCTGCATTAGCTTTAACCTTTCGTAGCAAATAGTCCCAGCTCTGAGCCAAACGGACTGCCTACCTATCAGATATGTTCGTTGTTTTTTGAAATTGTTTTTTTTTTGCTTTAGAAACATCATATAGGCCATTCTTTCCACCTGAACCAGGATTTTTATCACTGGACAAGTTCTCTCGTTACTGTTTAAAAACATTAGAAACAGGCCTTTTAATGATTGGCCAACTTTTTGTAGGAACAAGTTGGGTTTTGTCTTAAATATTTAATCTTTTTTCTCCGTTCACTCATTTTAATCAGATGAACAATATATTAATTTGTTTGGCTTTAAACATAACAACTAAAATGTTTTATCAAATAAAACCAAATAATTAAAGGGTTTTATTGCTTTATTAACTTTTTTATAAAATGACAGTGAAAGTAGTGCATATTTTGTATTTAAAGACATAAATAAAAAATATCTTTCTTGATTAAATTTTTAATTGACATAAATAAAACATGTTCTTTCTGAAAATTTCTTTAATTATAGCTGGAGCTGTAAAATTCTAGTTCTTGGTAGAAAATTTAAAATATGTAGGACACATTGTGGTCAGAATATACTTATTACATCGGTATGTGGATATAGCACATGTGTTTATACACATACATATGTATTTATCATTTAGTAAATTGTTGGTTTTTACAAAAAAGCACTTGGAGCTCAGAAATGAGAAAAGTTTTTAATTTTTTTGTTTTGTTCTATGAAATCTTACAGAAAAAAGTATCTTGTTAATTATGAATGAACAAAAACAAAACATTAACGTAAATAATAAAAATCGTTAAAATAACATTTTTTTGTTATTATGTTTACCACTTTATTTAAACCGCGTGGCATGTTGAAATGTTTTATTGTTTTAAAACAAGTAAGAATGCTATATTCGGCTATGTCGAATCTTTAATACCCTCCACTACAAATGCATGTGAAGTAAATACATTATGTATCGTTTATACACACTCACATATACATTGACAAACGTATGCAATACATAAAAGTGTTTCTTAAATATAACACAAGAATATCTAATGAATCATAAAATGTGTAATATTTTTGGATATAACTTTTTTTACTGAACCGATTTTGAAAATTTTTGCAAGATTTTGTTCTAATTTGTCGATTTGTAATTGACAACTTTAGGAAAGTTTATCGCTTGTATTATAATAGTCTCAGATATTGATTTATATCTTTTAATATGCTAAATCAATCGCTGGTTTAAAATAGGAAACTTCTCAGGAATTTAGCAAATACTCAGGCCAAATTTATTTAGCTCTGTCAATTACTGTAGATGTGAGCATGCCAACAACAGACAGACATACAAATGGACATAACTAAATCGATTAGGATTTAAAATGTCATATGTTCGTCGCAAACAATAATAAATTCGTGGCAAACATTTATTGTTATCACTAACATGTTAATTATAGAATTTATTGATTTTGATAACAATTTCGTTACTGTAATAAAATTATTTTTATTAAATAACAAAAATATTTTGGTTGCTATATGTTTGGAAATATGTTTGACTAATCACAATTTTGTTATTAAACAGCTTTTTATAAAAAAGCTATTGTTATTAGGACAAAATATTATATATATATAATATAAATATATAATATAATATAATATAATATATATAATATAATATAATATAATATAATATAATATAATATAATATAATATAATATAATATAATATAATATATATAATATAATATAATATAATATAATATAATATAATATAATATAATATAATATAATATAATATAATATAATATAATATAATATAATATAATATAATATAATATAATATAATATAATATAATATAATATAATATAATATAATATAATATAATATAATATAATATAATATAATATAATATAATATAATATAATATAATATAATATAATATAATATAATATAATATAATATAATATAATATAATATAATATAATATAATATAATATAATATAATATAATATAATATAATAATATAATATAATAATATAATATAATATAATATAATATAATATAATATAATATAATATAATATAATATAATATAATATAATATAATATATATTTTTTCCAATTTTTAAAAATTTGTGTCAACATGAAAAATAATATATTTGAATTAATTTTCTTATTATTTATGAATAAAAATTTAGTCAATTAATATTAATAAAGTTATATATGAGGAAAACATTTCAAATAATGTTTACACATTTTCCAAAGGTATATATAAAATGAGCAATATATATTAAAATATTTCATTCGAAACCATTTTTATATAATAACAAAATAATGCGAACAAAAAAATTTTTTATTCAACCAACAATATTTTTTATTGGAATAACAATATTTTTAGTGGCGACAACAACAGTTTTAAGTGATGATAGCATTTTTTTAGTGAAGATAACAATATTTTTAATGGCGACAACAATAATTTTTAGTGGCGATAACAATAACTTTTGTTATTAATGCAAAAGCCTAATGCGAATAAACAAATTTGATAGTTACGTTAACAATATCTAATAACAATAGTATGTAGCTTCTCGTTTATGGTTACTGCAGACCTCCAATGCGTTCAGGAATATATATACATTATGGGGTCTTCGCGTTACACACGAAATGACAAAGTTTATATATCATCTTCACCACGTATGGTGATGGAGTGTATAAAAAATACTTACAAATACACTGATGAATATGTAAGTTAATGAGTTTTATTTTTGTCTTTTCTTAATGTTCAATCTTCTTAAAGATTCCAAAAAAATGAAAATTGCGTGTAAATATGCAATAATTTATTTATAATTGTCTCTCCACTTGTATTTGTATTTCTTGTAGCAGATATTTTTAAAATTCGTTACAAGTTAATATCGAACATAATAAATATAATTTACTATTAATATGATTGCGCGTGGTATTAATATTTAAATTATTATTAATATTATTACACATAAATACCACATATTTTTTATTAATGTAGGTATAATTGAAATTAAAATTCAATTATTTATTTGTGTAAAACTTAAATATGAAAAGAAAATGTAGGAATAATTTTCTTTTTAACGAGAACAGGAATCATCCTACTTATGCCACAGGCGATTTATAAAACGAGTTTATTATATTTTAAGTGTTTTACAAAAGCAACTAAAATTATATTCTTATTAGCCAGATATTTGATCAATATGCACGCAGAGAAAAAATATGTTAGCGATAAACATAAACGAGAAGTAACATACTATTGTTATTAGGTATTGTTACTGCAACTAAGTATAGTTATTTATTTGCATTGTGATTTTTCATTGTTAGCAATAGATAAAATATTAATTTTTATTCAATAAAAAATTGATTATTTGCACTTTAGTTTTGCAATAGTTATTGATATGGTCACTAAAAACATAGTTATCGCTACTAAACATTTTTTATTACAATAAAGTTCCTGTTCGTTCACTTTATAATAACAATAGTTATTGTCATCGTCTCTAAAAGAATTTTTATCGCTAATTAAGTTATTGTTATCGCCACTAAAATTATTGTTTTGCTACTTAAAATATTGTTATTCCAAAAAAATACATATTGTTAGTCCAATAAAAAATTTGTTTATTCGCATTATTTTGTTATTGAATGAAAATACATATACGAAAAAAATATAATTAAACTCGATTCTGATGACATTAATTGTAAAAAAAATATTTGTTCATATTTAGTTGTTAGTAAACTGGAAATAATATTTTGTCCTAATAACAATAGTTTTTTTTTTTAAATGATTGTTTTATAAGCATAATATTATAATCATTCTAAGATATCGCGAGACATAATTAGGGATTTAATTCCATATTTCTGGGTCTTATTTCATTTTTAATGTGGGAGCTTTCATAATGAAATAACTGGACAAGTATTTTAAATGAAATTAATTTCACAGAATAATTTTTAACATCAATTTCATGTTGAAATTTTTAAGTAATTTAAATGTGATAAATTGATCAAATAAACTAAAACCACAAAGATACCTGAAGAACATTTCCCTCTCTGTGGTATTAAAGAAACCGGTAAGCTTTTCTGCATAATAAGTACAAATGTAAAATCTAACTTTTTATCGAAGCCGGATTTTCCATTACCGCAGAGGAGAAAGTTCAACAGTCCGGTCGAAAATATGTAGGAATTGTATTAGATCCACATCGACTCTACGCCATATTGTGGACCTAGTAAAGAAAAAATAATGGAACAACTTTCGTATATAAAATTGATTGTCTAAGATGTTATAATACTAATTTAAATTAAAGTAGTGAGATTTCAATATAAGTTTTTTCTAGGAGACTTCATGCAGGAATTATGGATCGATCCTAGTAAATCGGTTCCTTCATATCTTTACCTTAATTAAATCAAATAATATCACAATACCGTGACATATGAAAACTTTATACACTTTAGTGTGATGTTCGAAAGTGGGCAAAATTTAGTAGATTGTTTTGAAATGGAAGGCATCGAGGTCTGGTTCTCGTAAAATTTTGTAGATTGTTTTGAAGTAAAAAGTTTGGGAAATTAAGGACCAGCTATCGTAAATTTTTGTTTTATAGTAAATAATTTTTTAATTATGAAATACTGAAATTCAGTATTATAATCAAATGAATTTTTGGTTTTGGATGGTAACTATTATTCACTCAATTATTGTTTTTTAAAAAAGTCGTAACGGGAATGCGTGTTAAAGATATTCAGATTAAGGGGGAGAGATCTGTCTACAAATCCTGTCCAAAGTTGCTTAATTATAAAAAAAACTGAAACTTGTTTTGTTATGTCCTTAAAACACTAATATGGAATCTGGAATTAGTTTTTACAGGACTTCCACTATAATGAAAAGGTGATTATTTTAGTTAAAAAAGTAAAATTTTTATTTATTAGTATGATTTGTACGGATTGGGATTTTGGATATTTGCATATGGAAAAGAGGACATTTTTTTGATCTTCTGATAAACAAGTCCATAATGAAATTTTAAATAAATATGATATTCGTTTTTATTTATTTCATGTTTAAAAATAATGTTAATTAAAAAACAGAAAAAAATCGATATTTTATTTTCTTTGTAAATTTTCTTTAAATTAAGAAGAAGTTTATTCTTTAGTTAAAAATTTAATTACAACTACATTTCCTTTAGTCAACTTTATCAATTTTCCTTATATTCACTCTGATTTACTCCATATAAACTCGAAAACATCCCATCTTTACAAAAAATTGAAATTTCATTATTTCCAAAATAATGTTTATTTGTACTACTGTACTATTAAAGACATATTCATCTGCATTTTTGTGAATTCCGTCATGTACAAGAATATATAAAATTTTTCATTCCGTGTGTAAAAAGCACAAAGTACTGAATGCATTCTTAGACATCATAATCTGAGTCGATGTGTCCGTATGTGTTAGACATATTCACATCCATCCTGGTATCCAGAAACATTATATTAAATACGATACATAAAACTTAAAAAAACTTTTACTCAAACTTATTTACATACGCAATTTGATTTTGATCAAATCATTATTTGATCTTCAGGCCATTTAATGATATCGGAATAACTCGAAAATCGGTTTTCTGAAAATGTCGGTTTTTTGAATACACTAAATTGTTCACAAGTGAGGCATTATCAAAGACGTCTTTATATCCTTATAACTGATAAAAAAGGTAAAATCAACGTTGAGCATAGTAAAATCAACGTTTTTAAATTTGGGGGTGAAATAATATTGTATTAGAATATTATTTATTAAAATTACTTTTTAGTAATAAAATTTTAAGGAAAGTTTTAAGAAAAAATGCATTTACTGTGAAACAATGTTGAATTGACATTTTATATGTATGACGGTTAATTTAACATTATTACTTTTTAGATAAAGAAATGTAAATTCTACATTGTTTCACAATAAATGCAATTTTTTCTTTCTAAAAATTTTACTACAAAAAGTAATTTTGAAAAATTATTGTTATATAATTTTTAAAATTAATATTGAAAGATTTTAATGTATTTAAAGTTATTTCACCTCAAAATTAAAAAGTTTACTTTTAGTTGAATGGAAAAAATTTCGTCAATGTCAAATCAACTATGTTTTCAACTATGATGTTTCTTCATGTTTTTTCTGTGGTTTCTAGCAAAGCATTTTGAAATGTATTAAATTTAGATAAAATAAATAAATTAAAAAAGAGATACAAAGTTTTATTCCACAAAATGCGAATGAATATTCTATTGTAAAAAAAAATAATTAAAATTTTTCAAAATCACTAATCAAAATCATTACTAATCAAAAAAAACTTACCTGATTATAATTAATTTTATTAACAGCATTTTTTACAAAATTTATTGTTGTTAACACAACCGTAACACGTTGTAATGCGAGTAAAATTACAAATGATGAATGGAACAACAAAAACTCGTACAAAATAATTAAACGATCGAATTGAAACGAATCGAATTGAATCAAATCGTATGGAGGAGCACAATTTAAAAAAAATAATCCTTTAATTGACTTTAATATGTTTTACACGCTAAAACAATTCCAATTAATGAAGTCGCACAGTGATGAATGAATTGCGATGAATCACTGAATTTTACAACAAATAAGCACAAATAGAAAAAAAAAAACATTAAATATTACATTAAGTTAAAAAACACAACAACAACAACGATAAAACAAATAGTTTAGTCAATCAAGCACACATTATGAGAAAAATAAAGGAGGAATGAAAAAAAAGTAATAATAAAGCAAACAAATTGAAGTCAGTCAACAAAATACACTGATTGTAATGCAGTCGTTTGTTAATGTTCTTATATGGCTTTTTATAAGGAAGAAGTGAAGTTTTTTCTCTCTTGGTCTGGTGGTATTATTCCTTCTTCTAACGATGACTTTTGGAGTGTGTTTTTGTATATAAAAAATTTATTTGAGATATTTTTTTACTGTTTAGTTGCGTTTAGTTTTATTTTATTTGCTGTAAAAATAAAGACAATGAACGTTAAAAAAAAACATATAAGAAAAACATGAAGTTTACACGTTTGGTATGTCAACATTACTTAAATGTCAGTGCAAAATGACAGTGGGTGCAAAAGTTTAATAATAACGGGATTTATTACACTGAGTAACAAGAAAAATGAAAAATACTTAAGCTGCTGTGGGTGAGTAAATACTTATCGCCTATCATCGTCGTTTTTTTCTAAAGGCAATACATCGTTTGCTCGCCTTCGAGAGTTCTGCATCTCGCTCTTACGCATTGGAGAATCTTAAGGCAATGCATATCGGTATTGGTTTACCGTTGTCCGGGGTTTTACTCATTTATCACATGCAATTGTTTTTAACTGTATTATTACTGGTAAAGACCCTTTAAAAACTTAGGATTTTAACAAAGGATTTAAGGAGTAATCGGAATCGTCGTATGATACTCTAGCAATATGTGTACAGTTTGAACTGCCATTTAAAGTCAAATCTCCAAAAAAGGGAATTGATTCCAAATTAGTTTTAAAATAGATATCATATCAAATATTCCGTCTTATGGTTTTGTGCAGGTGTTTGTAACGACCGAAAAAAGTAAAAGAACTACTTCTTTTAAGTACACCGTTCTACTCACAACCACTGTATAAGTCCATTTAACGATTTCCACCCATGTTTTTTATTTCAAGTAATATTGAATTTGTATTGTTCCATTTTTATAAGTTTAAAACTCCTTTTCCACCGGAATGGAAAAAATAGTGGTACCGCTATTTTTAAGTATCGTTCGACTCAAACCACTTATTGAGTCCATTTAACCATATCCATCTGTCCATGTAACATTGGGAACACTTAACAAGTCGGAATTTACGAGATATTTCTATAAAATTTATTTTATTTATTATGTTTCCGTTTTTTGTTCCATTGAATAATTGGAAATTTAGAACCCCAATCCTAGAACTAGAATCTGCATTAGAATTGAACTAGAACTGTTTGTGAAAATATTTTAAATAAGTATTATTTTCACAAGCACAGATCATATAATCAAATTTTACGATGTTTTGAAGTATAACATTTCATATCATAGAATTGTTGATGCCAAAACAGTGAGATGGATGGATGGACATAGACTAAGATAGGTTTGAGTATCGATTTTCTATAAAAAACGATTCTTAGCGTTCGAATAATCGAAAAATATTATTCCTTAGAAATTCTGAATTGATTGAAAATTCGATTATTTAGTCCGATTAATCGCATTAAAAATGATTGATCGATAAATTGTGAATCGATTACTTATTTTTTACCACAAATCCTTTAAAGGATCTTAAATAATCCCCTCAAGTGTTACACAAAGACTTGAAATATAAAAAAGTATTCAAAAATTTTATTAAAGGCTGTTATTTTCGAAAATTCGATTAAAATATGTTTAATTGTAAAATTAACAGCATCTTAAATCAGGTTTATTTAAAAATAAGAAACTAACTCTCAATCTAATCTAAAACTAAATCTAAATTTGTATAAATTTTTTTATTTTCAACGATGTGGTCACATTTATATCACTCACTATATTTCCTCATTTGATACAATTAACTATTAAAGTCTTCTTACTATCTTTAACGCATTTGCTTGTTCTTGATTAAAATTGTCTTAATACTTTAAATATTAGTGAATTAGAAATTTCTTAAAGAATTTAATAAAATAAACTACGCCTACGAGCAATTTAAATACGAAGACTGGTTAAGGGAAAATAAATAATAAATAAAGAATTAAAACAAGTTATATAACAAGTAATTTTTACATGTGTATCTTCCATCAGTAAGACATTGTAAATAATGTTATGTAAATTTTCACCAGAAAAACAGTTAGATGAGGATTAAATACCGCTAGATTTTAAATAATATTATAAATTGGTTCTAAATATTCTGGCAAAAAATAGTAGTAATGTCCCCGCTTGAAAATATGATTGATTATGGAATACTAATTTCTCGCTCTGTTTCTTTCGATACAATATTGTAATAAACATACAACAGTTCTAAAAATATTCTGATTAAATGTGGAACATATGTCCATTCAAAAATTACCTTCATTATAAATAAAGTACTTTAATTCAGACAATTGATTTGGACTTGAACTTGCTAGCAGCAAATGGCTCGGAATTTTACATGGTTCAATATAACAAATATTTTTTGAATTTTTGATTTTTTCAAACTAAATAACTAAACACACTGATACCAGGGAAATTTTTTAAAAATGATTCGGATAAGTCCAAAAATATATTTTAATTTCTAAATTATTTTCCAATTTTTCTGTAACATTAACAATTTTTAAAAAATAACTTAAATGTCAAATATAGTCGACACATGATCATGATGAATTCCGAGTTTAAGAGAAAAATTCTGAAAAAGGACATTTTTAAAAAATACTCATTTTCATTTCCATAAAAATAAAAGATAAACAAGTATGAATTATATATTCGGCTGTGCCGAATCTTAAATTATGGAAATATTATAATTGTGTACTTTTATAATTAATTGTAAGAAAAATAATTGTGCGCATTTTAATCGGATTATATTTAAGATTTTTACTTTTACAGAAATATGATCCGGTTAGAATAGAAGGAATATGCTGCAATAGCCCATGTATGAAAGCTAGATCAATGAATAGTCCCAGCAGAATCGAATGTTTGGGTTAATTATATTAAAATAAAATTTCGATTTTGGGATGTATCAACATTAATCGTTATCTGTAATCCTTTTTCTACAGATCCGATTTGTTTATTTTTTATTGATAAATTCTTATTAAATCCAATTAGTGTTCAGAAAGAAAAGTTTTTCCTCTGATATTTGAGTTTATTTCTGATATCGCTCTAAAACTTATTTTCTTCTGAACCGATATTGCCGGTTTTAAATTGCGTGTGAATATTTGCCTCTAAAGAGAACTGTAGCAAATATCAAAAATAGATTTAAATAATCGATAATCCTTGATCACCTCTATTATCCGTTTATATATAAATATATAAAATAAGAGTGAAATAATTGGTTAAGACCAACTATATAATAACATACAACTTGACGCTGGCATTAAAAATTATGGACGGCCTTTTTGAATATAATTAAATGAATTAGAAATATTTTCTTGGTATATAATATAAATCTCTTATATTATTTGAGGTGAGTTTCAGAAGTCGGGATAATATGCAGGCTACCGGGAATTATGTACTTTGGGACTTTTAAGGACTATTTGCAAAAGAATATTCAAATCAATACTTTTCTAAAAAAAGTGTTTGAAATTGAATGAGAAACCAAGAAATGGCATAAAAATGTCTAAGTTACAGATTCGTATCTGTAACTTTTGATCGGCTGGATTGAACGATATATAAAACAATATAAAAATTAAATACTCAATTAAATTTAAATCATTTATGTGTGCTTCAAATCGGAGATAATCTGATAAGTAGAGAAGTTATATTAAAACTATAAACGATTTTACATGAAAGACATAAAATATTAAGCCCTAGATCACATTAAGAAGTAATTTTGAATATTTTAAAATTTTAATAAAAATAAAAAAAAATTTGTTTTAGTTAACAAATATTTTACATCGTCATAATTTTGACTGCTTTTGGATAATATATTTATCTAAATCACATTTTTAGTTTTTCTTATACTTATAATAACTCCGAATTTTGTATTATTGATTCTAAATCATTTTCATTGTTTAAAATTTTTGGTAGTTTTTGGGGGGAATTTATATGTCATCCTTATTTTTTTAAAAAAGATTTCAAAGCAACATAAATGTATCATTATATTTTATCTTTTTGATGGATTTGAAAAATATGATTAATGACTTTGCGATGAACAAACGAGTTTAAAATTTTAAAAATTATGCTCATCATTTTGGAATTGATAATTTGACTTAAATAAAATGATTAGTTTAAACATTTAAGCCTTTTTGTAAAATTTAATTAAAAAATATATATATTGAACTATTTTTTGTTTAAATTAAATTTAATTAATTTTAAATTTAAATTTATAAAAAAATTAGATTTTTTCACTGGAAATGGTGTAATAATTTGATTTAAAAATCTTTATGTTTGATTATTTATGTCTTGTAATGTTTTAGTATTCAAATCTCATACTCCTTTAATAATATTCATTTTATGGGATTTTAGTCTTTTTTTTTTGCAAAGTCTTAGATGTAAAGTATTTAAAAGATAAATTTTAAGGTTTATATCTCGTAACAACCACATAAATTTCAGTCCATTCAAGGAAATAACAAACAAAGAGAAAAAACTCCTTTTCCTAATAAATTGACATTTTTTACACACACTCATACACATTCACATCCGTTAAAATATTAAATGTTGTTTTTTTTAACACGTTTTTCCTTTATTTGATTTTTTTTATTTTATTTTTTTAATTTTTTTGTATTTTCCACGAAAAAACTAGAACAATTTACAGTACGATGTCAACCTAAAAGTCATCTGACATGGTGTACAAAAAATAAAGGAATAACAAGCACAGACAGTAATAAATAGAATACACTAACACGTTGTAATGTTGCCGTTAAACTGACACGAGTTGCAACCAAACGAAACTTTAATATGCAACAAATCGCATTTAATGTTGTTTTTTTACACTTTATATTAACACACAATAGAATCAAAAAAGTTCGTTCTTCACTAACAAGAATAATACGAACTGAAACTGAAGTGAATAGAATGAAAGAATTATACTGCGCAATCGCATCAAATATCTCGTTACAATACGCACACGATAAAATCTTGTCATAGACTGAAGCGTTTGTATGAATTGTCTGAGCTTATTTACTGAACTTCACCAAGTTGTCTTCTTATACGACGGACGACGGACTATGAAATGTTGAAGTTGTATACAAAATAAAACTGAGTAAAAATAACAACGAAAAACCAAAACAAATAAGTTTGAAAAAAAGAAGAAGAGAAATATAAACTGACATTGGTTAAGTGTGTTCTTCATTTTGTTGTTTTTGTTTTTTTATTGGTGTTGTTTGGCTGTCTGAGAAGTTTGTTCTTTTTATTCCAAACTATATTGCGATACAATGAAGTCTCAGTGAAGAGTCAAAAATCATATTTTTATTTACCGAACTCATTGCTGGCAGAAAATGGAGAACAAAGAACTGAGAGATTAATTTTTTTTGCAAAGTTACCAAAGAGACACTGAAAATAAATTGTTGATATTCTACTCCGAATATTAGACATTTTAAATTGGACTTCCATGACACTCGTTAGAAGATAGGGTTCGATCTAAACTGAATTATGATGAAATATCTGATATATATAATATCATTATCATATAAAAAAGCGGTCGCCGTCACGTAGATGGTCCACGCACGCACCGTCTATATATTCGAACGACGTTTAAGATTTGTGTTCATTCTTTCTTTTGAGGAAATAATGGTTCTTTCACTTGCGAAATGTCATCAATCTCCCCTGAGACATTATACGAACTGAGTATACTAATTAAAGCTTTGCACTTATATAGTGCTACGCTTTTTCAACCAATTGAATCTTTGAAATATTTCAGTATTTCGGCCTGCTGTTACATCAGCTATAAACTACAGGAATACTAAAGAAGTATGTTTAGGATCCGTTAGATCGAAGTTCGTATATGGCAGCATTAAGAAGAGTAGTTCTAGCAGAACTCAGTTACGAAAAAATTCAAAACTATGGTCAAATCTATAAGGAAATTGTTTTAGATTCACTTTTTAAGCAATTTAAGTATTTTATTTTCCAAACCCAGTTGTGTTATTTCCAGCAAGATTCTGAAAAAGTTGCTTGATCTACTCTGAAATTTTGTCGTCCCTTTGGATGTTCTGCCACAAAAGATGTAGCTGTTTAAGAAGAGGTCTTTGATTTATGCCGTGACCAATTTGACAATTGACAAAATTTTGCTGTATATTGCAGACATTTCGAATAAGCCTGCTTAACAATATTTGTCCCTTCTATGTATATAAGTGTGAGTCTAGACTTTTCGTTTTAAAAGGGTTTTGCGATAAACTCTTGACTTTAGGATATTTTCTCTGTGTTTTATTTTACTTTCTCTCAGTGCAGTTTGAAAAATTTAATTCTCTTCTCAAATAAAAGTTGTACTCATCAAATCATATGGAACTTTAGCACCAGTAGTATTCACCTGCGGCAACTTCTGCACAACATGAGGCACGACTACTCTTTAGTTTCTTTTGCTTTAGCTTTTTTCTTTGTCAATTTTGTTTTTATTACATTTATTATTATTATTTTTCATCGTTAACTGAGAAAAAGCCGGCATTCTAGAACAAAAAGAAAAACCAACAACGAAAATAAAAAAGCAACAACTGATAATAGAAGCAACAAAAGTCACGCTTGGCAGCAACAACTACATGATAAAACAAATAAAACCCCATAATAATAACAACAACGACAAGCAACATGAAATAAACAGAACGACGGACGGGCTATAATTGTAATAGTGTTAGTTAGAAGTGATGAAGTTAGGGCATCCATCGTTAAATTAGAAGATCCGCTCTTTTATTGCAGCACCAATATTTGGTATCATTCGTTGCTGTTGTTGTAAAACCACTACTGATACATGTTCATACATGGCTTATGACTTATGGCCATATCAAAGGTGTTTTGCTTTTTATTATATTTTATTTTAGTTGATTCTTTGTTTTTTTTTTTACTTATTCTCTGCTCATTTTATTTTCACGGTTGTGGTCAAGAAAGAAACAATAAAAAACAACTACAACAACAACATCAAATAGAAGAAGAAATCAGCAACAATGAAAACTTTTAAAGTAAATGTTGCCAGAAATAAAATACAAAGAAAAACATAGAAAATAAAAGACTTTTTAGAAAAATATCCCCTACTAAAACCGCACGTCCAACAATATGATGATTTAGCATGAAAAAAGCTTCAGTATTGACTAAATGTCTGACGACTAAATTTATTTGGCCTTTAAATATTTTTACCTGAATAATTTTTAAAAAAGATTCTTTATCCATTTTATATCTGCTACCATGAATTTGGGGTATATTTTTGATATTTGTGTTTTTTTAACATGTTATTTGGAATTTCGACGAAAATAAGTATTTTTGGACGAATAATCATCAAAATGTTGCAATTGATATGGAGAAAATTAAGTGAATTGACTTAATGCCTGGTAGGGACATTTAGCAATTTTTCTTCGACCGATATCGGTTAATAAAATTTTCTATTATTAAACTACCTACACGTCATTCCGTGTATATCGCTAACGAGGAATCATCTCAGACCCCATAAGGTATATATATTCTTGCATCAAATGAAAATTTTAGTTGATGTTGCAATGTCCTTCTGTCTATTGTTGGCTCACAGGGGTTATTGAAATTTTGTAATAGTCCTGAGAAGTTTCCTTTTTAAAACCAGCAGTATTCTTTCAATATTATAAGATATTCCAATTTGAAAATTATCAAAATAGATAGAAAGTAGAAAAAAGTTGTAGCGAAAAATATAAGTAAATTATCACTCATTAAGTGACCCGTGTTATATTTAAGAGAAACAATACAATATA
Organism: Cochliomyia hominivorax; assembly: GCA_004302925.2. Taxonomy (NCBI): domain Eukaryota; kingdom Metazoa; phylum Arthropoda; class Insecta; order Diptera; family Calliphoridae; genus Cochliomyia; species Cochliomyia hominivorax. The sequence continues at coordinate 78,722,871 of PYHX02000467.1, forward strand.
TAAAGTATGCATCTGTGAGTGTATGTGTGAGGGTGTATGTATGAAATATAACGTATTTACTTCACACTCATTTGTGTTAGAGTGGATATTTGTGCAAAATTTAAATTTTTAAAAAGGGTATAATTTGAACTCTCATAAATCTTGGGCAATATTAAATTCTTGACATGAATTCCGGTTATGAATTTTTCGACCCCATGAATCACTATAGTCGATTTATTTTTTTTAATTTTATGCATGTCCCTGCCTCGTGAACACTGCAAGTCATTCGAATTTTCAGCATACATACATATTTAGTAATAAGTAATGTAGCGTACTTAAATTTTGTTTATATATATTTCTTTGAAGAAGTCAAGCTTTGAGCTTCATCTGATACCAACAGATCTTCTTCTAAATCGTAATAAAAATATTCCAAAACAAAATTCCTAAAAGTTAAAATATAAAATCGGTGTACCAATAAGTTGGAAATTAATATTAATCTGGGTCCCATATAGAATGAAAATATTAAATTTTAATAGTCATTTTGTCTTCATGAAATTCTCATTCAAATAATCAAATAAAATTAAATGTTAAAAGGAAAAATTTTTGAAAGAACATTTCTCCGTTTGTAACATGAAAAAATAAAAAATAATAACTTCTTACAATCTTAGATTTTAATTGATACCCATGTCCTGATCCGACATTTGCGATGCTTATATAAATATTTACAAAATCACATTTCCTTTGAAGATTTAAAGTCGATTTGTAAAGATATCTGATCCGATGTGAAAAAAACAAAAAGTACAGATTTTACATGTCACTAGTTTAATGTGTAAAAATTTATAAATATTTATTCAAGTTTAAACAAGTGAAGGGAGTTTCATTATTATTAGTCACAATGTTAAATTTACGATTCACTTAAAAAGGATTATAAAAAATATACGACTTAAATCGTAACCGCAGTTTTCTAATATTGAATGAATATTTGAAAGATTTCAATTTTACACGTTCATGTACTCACTTGTACACGTGTTTCAAATCAAAAAAGATTGTATTCAGTTAAAGAATATTAAAATAATTTCAATTTTTCAGAGTGATGAAAATAAGCATAACAGTTGTTAACACCTGTTTAGATTTTTCAATTTTGAGAAAAAGAAATGAAAACAATTATGAAGAATTTAAAACAAAACATTTGACTTTAATGATCAAAATGTTAATCATGTCATTTTTAATAAAAATTATAAAATATTGAAGATTTAAAAAAATGGTTAAAATGCGGGAGAGGATTTTCAGGTGCAAAATTTTAATTTTAGCTTTCTAAGTTGATAAAACTTTCAGGAAAATTTTGCATTTTATTTTGCAACTTAAGAAACCGAACAATATCGGTTGAACACTTTCGACATATGTTAAAAAAGACATTCTCGAAATCTTTTAAAATCAGAGAGGTGAAAAATTATATAACTATAAGAAATACAAAGTAAATGCAATCATGTTTGTGGAAGTTAAATATACTCTTCTTCTCAGGAATTCTTGCGTGTTGATTTAATGATGTCCGTCCATCCGGTTTTCATTTAAAGCATGTGATCAAACTACAGGTTGCAGTTTTGAAGATAGCTTGTCACATTTGGTTTAGTTATTTAAACGAAATAGCTTATAGTCGGATAATAAATTTATAAAGAGTGAGAAAAACATATCAGTTATTATCTAACCCAACTTGGTCCTACAGTTATTACCCAACCTAACTTGGTTCTACAGTTATCACCCAACGAAACTTGATCCTACAAAAAGTTGGTCAATCATTCAATCCGTCGATAGATAGAAAATCTAGTTCAGATAGAAGGAATAGTCCATATGATGTTTCTAAAGGCTTAAAAACTTACAAGGCTCAAAAAGTTCCTGACAGGAACGCTCCTAAAAATTTAGAGGCCAATAGCAGAACACAAAATTGAAGTTAAGTTTTCTAAAAAAAATGTTCTTGCTGTGTAATAAATGACGAAACGTATATTTTGGCAGATTTTTCGCAACTTTTTAAAGGAATTTATCGTAAGTACAATTTAAAACTACGTAGGGTCTTTTATAACCGTGCTATAATTAAAAAAAATGTGAAGTCCCAGATGCCTTTATTTGAGGCTTTTTAATTTCATCCATAGTCCTCCTATGAGCTCCAAATCATAAAAATTATAACACTTTACTCATCTGCTGTCGATGTCTGATATTTTCAATAAATTTAATAAAGCTACAAAATCCCTTTCGAAAAAAATAGATTCTGCCCCACTGTGTTATCAATTTCAAATTCACAAATATTTCTTTATTATGCATAACTTTAAGATATTTAATATTAATACTAAATATCATTTTAAGGTAAAGTCTGGTAAATATTTTTTCCAAATACTTTTACTTATTTAAAATTTATTGGTTTATTGTCCTAAAACCACCTTCAATTATTATTTTCCTGTCCTCGGTTTTATACAAAATTATTTCTTAGTTTTCTCCATTTTTTTCTTTTTTCTTTTTTTGAATATTTGAAATTGGCAAACAGTTATTTACCCCTTCTTGCTCATTATGAAAATTATGACCCTATCAAGACAACAACAATAAATTTTAGCCAAAATACTAGCCAACAACAATAACAACAGCAACAATAATGAGAATATAACTTTTATTTATTAGATATTTGGCAAATGTTTTGTTAACGTCGGCCACAGCACGACTACATTATTAACGTTGAAGAGTTAAAAAACAATAACAACAACAATAACAACATAAACAGTAGAAAAAAATCCAATGGAAGAAGTAAAAAAAAATAACAACAACAGACCAACATTATTTTTCAAAAACCAAATTATGGAGTGTTGCATTGTTTGTGGCTATAATGACAATGGCATTTACAGCAGCAGCAATAGCAATAGCAACAGTCATGCCAATTGCAACAACAATATCAGCATCAATTGTTGTAGCACAAAAAAATATATAAAGACAGATGCTGAATAAACAATTGGTATAAAATTAAATTTCAATTTGTGTTTATTTTAAATAAAAATAAATTTTCACAATGATATGGAGCATTAAATAGCCTTTAGGCCAGAAACGAACAAACATACAAACAAATTGTCTTTCACACAACAATGGCCTATAAAAATTTTCCATACGTTTGCTGACCACTAACACTAACACATCTATGACACAATTTACTAACTATGGAACATTATATTTTGCTCCTTTCGTATCTTTTGATTTTGAATACAAATGAAAAGACATAAAATTGCAAAAATAAGTACATTTCATTATCTTTATTCTAAAGTGATCCAAAAGAGAATTACTGTAGTTTTGGCTACTTTTGCATTTATCGAAATATTAAAGGATTAAGATTGAATTAAAAGGATTTTTGTGTAAAAGCTTTCCTTAGACAAGTTTTTTGTTTTGCCTTTGAATTATTACAGTTTATATTTAAGTTTCTTTTACGTTTTTATTAAAAAAAGTCCTTTTAGTATTTTTACTCTCTTGAAAATTTATATTGATTTAGTTGCAACCAAATTGGCGCTGCTGAAAAGAGGAAAATTTAATAGTTTTGGATATTTTGAATTTGAAATTAAAAAAGTATTAACATAATAAAAAAAATAATCATGGTATGTAAAGATCCATATTTTCTTATAAATCATATTCATAAGGATTCGCTTAGAATTTCTTCTAGTGAGGAATTGCAAGAGAAAGATGATGCAAATTTTAATAAAAACTGAAGTTATCCGTTTATTCTTAAAAATACACTAGAAATAGTTTTCGCAGATGTCGGACTTTGATTTCAAATTGATTTTGTAATTCTTTAACTTTTTAGCATTAAAATTTTAATATGCAAAAAATATTCTTTGTTAATCTATATAAAAATATAAGGTTTCAGATATAAAAAAATAAATACTTTCAAATATATTCAAAACGAAAAATATTTTTAGATTTTTTAGCCCCCAAAAATTATATATATTGCATCATATCAACATCAGAAATGATTTCACGGTCACAATAACAATTTATTTCAATAAAATTCTCTCACTAGTGAAATCGAAATTGTCAAAAAATTCTTAACACACGTTTTTCATTAAAACTTTTACTAAAGTATTATTTGATTTTTTTCGATCAAGTTACCTTCGTTAAATATGTCTCATGTTTAAATTCAAACACATGAATAAATTGTTAATCTGATTATTACTAAAAGTATAAAATATTTTCAATAACACCCAATTTGGTCCTACAAAAAATTGGCCAAGCATTTAAAGGTCTGCCGTTGAACTATTTCCAATATTATTGAACAGTACCGGGGAAACTTGTCCTTTGATAGAAAACCAGTTGCAGGTAAAAGATAAGTATTTTCAAAAAAGTTCCCAACATATCCGGTAGGAAAGTAGTTATGGGAACGTGAAACAGAAAGGTGTCCAAAAGTGTGGAAAATTTTAAACAGAGATGGGCACCTGTTCGAGCAATGTGACAGAAAGCACTATAAAAACATTGATGTTAAGGTTTTCGAAAAAAGTTGGAAATTTCATCACCAGTGATTTGTAATAATAATTTAATTCAAATAAAAAAATTACAACAGTTAGTTTAGTGGTTTTTATTAACAATTTTTCGATTTCACCTTAGGAAGCTATACCGCCATCTATTCTAAAAAATCTTTTACAATTTATGACCAAATGTAGCCTAAGTTCATATAGAACGGAAACTATCATATGAAAAGTTAAAAATTGCCAAAGTTTCGATCAATAAATTTTTAAGATAATTTGGTATTTCCATTACATTTACTTTATCTTAGTCTTCTAAATACAATTTGAGATAAAATCGTTTCCAATGAAACTACTGTATTTGAAATACAAATTTTAAACCGACACAATTTCATTGTATGTTCGTAAATTTATTTAAAGTAAATACTTTAAATAAATTTATAATGTAGTTTATAAAATTGATAGTTATCTAATAACAAACAGTAAAATTTACGTTTCATCATTTGTTGGTTAAAAAAATATTTTTCCTAATTTTCATTTATTTTAGATAAATTTATTATGAATATGGTATTAGAAATTTATTAATCGGTTACTTTTGTAAAACAAAATAAAATAAAAATAATTCTATTTAAAAATTTTGTTTAGTTTTTATGAATCTATTTACTGAGGCTCAAAAACCGTTCAAGAACTATAATTTGTGTGAATTCTTTAGTTAAAATTAACAAAACTTCACAATTTCGATCAAATACGAGCGATCCTCGTTAATTATATTGCAAATATAATATCATTAATATAATATAATATAATATAATATAATATAATATAATATAATATAATATAATATAATATAATATAATATAATATAATATAATATAATATAATATAATATAATATAATATAATATAATATAATATAATATAATATAATATAATATAATATAATATAATATAATATAATATAATATAATATAATATAATATAATATAATATAATATAATATAATATAATATAATATAATATAATATAATATAATATAATATAATATAATATAATATAATATAATATAATATAATATAATATAATATAATATAATATAATATAATATAATATAATATAATATAATATAATATAATATAATATAATATAATATAATATAATATAATATAATATAATATAATATAATATAATATAATATAATATAATATAATATAATATAATATAATATAATATAATATAATATAATATAATATAATATAATAATATTTTTGCTCATGCATAAATAAATCAATAAAAAAATAATTAAATAATACACATAAGGGTTTCTATACCCTTCACCACAACAAGTAGTGAAGAGGGTATATTAAGTTTATCATTTCGTGTATAACGCTAAGAAGAAATCATCTCAGACCTCATAATGTAAAGATATACATGCATCAATTCGATTTAGCTTTTTCTGTCTGACTCCATAAAAATTGACAAAGCTCAATGAAATTTGAGTTCTGTCAATTTTTGTATATAATATTTTCCTATTTTAAACCAGCAAAATTAATTCGGTTTATTAAAAGATATAGATCGATTTCTGAGACAACCTCTAAGTTCAAGTGAAGAAATTTCGAAGAATTTGTGAATTATAAATCGGTAAAATATAATGAAATTTTGTCATAATATTAACTTATGTGTTTCATAAATTGTAAAAATCGGTTCAGTGAAAAAATCTTATACCTTGTATATAATGTATACGTTTGTGAGTGTATGTGTGAGTGTGAATGTACAAAACATAACGCATTTATTTCACACGAATTTGTGGTGGAGGCTATTAAAGATTCGGTATAGCTTAATAAAGCATTTTCATTTCTTTTATAATAATTTGATGCAAATTAAAAAATTGATCCGGAAGTGGGATTTTGTAGAAGAATGAGCTGAAATTAATTTCACTTTAAATTAAAAAATATTCTGTTGTTATGTAAATTTTCATACTAATTTTTTCAAACATCAAATAATATAATTTTATGAATATTCAATTAATCGATTAATCGCTACAACGAAAAACGAATATATTTGTTTGAAGACAATAGTTAACGGCCACTTACTGCCACTTGAACTTTACAAATGTATAACTGTCATTGGCATTGTTCGTTTGTTTTTGAGTGCATTATACAATTTGTTGTTGAGATTATTTTTGTTTTTGTATTATTATTTTTGTCCAAAACTTATAGAAAAGTTTTTGCTTTAAATTGAATGAAATGGGAAAACACAGTTATTCTTCCCTCTAACTAGCGTTTACGAAAATATATAAATGAATGTTGTTGTTACGTATGGACGGATACACAATATGAATGTATGTATTTCTATGACCAAAATGATGATTGTTATGTTACAACAAAATACAAGAGAATACTTTTGTATTTGTTTGGAATTCAATTTTATTTGATGGTTACTTCAAAACTCACCACTTGGAAATATTGTTTGGGAGGTATGGAGTATATGTTATTGGTGTGTTGCATGCAGCATTTGAGTATTATTGAATTATGCGTTGTTCTATTGTTCAAACAGCTTGTTGAAAATTCATGTTTACAGGGTTTTTACTAGAAGGAGAGTTTGAAAAAAAAATAATACGTACATACATACATATATTTATTACCATAAACTGCATTACCAAATAGCTTAGAACAGTGGGGTTATCTGATGTGGGAAATTAGATTTCGATTAAAATTTACTATGTGTATTTGAAAATTTGTATTGGGTATAATTTGGAACCGCTATAGCATAAATGGTACATAAAAGTGAAGATTAAAATTGTTAATATAATTATCTCTTAAACTACGCTGGTGCATGTACCTATAAACGCATATACATTTTCTAAGGAACAGTACAGTATGTTAAAAAAATATAGACCAATATCTGAGGCAACCTCCTTATTAAAGAGAAGAACATTATAAGTGTATATATGAGTATGTATATAAGTACACGAAATATGTATTTACCTAACACGCATTTATGGTGGAGGGTATTGAGAATTCGGCATAGCTGAATATATCATTCTTACTTGTTTATTACCTAATTTTGGAATTTTACTGACATTTTAATTTTATTATCACTTAATTTAATCAGTCTCTATAGCATTATTGATAATGGATGGATGATCCTTTGTTGGGGATAACCTCAAAAATGCGGTCTGGTATTAGTTCCACTAACTTTTTAAGAATCTCAGAATTAATTGATGCCCCTCATATGATTTAGTTTTAGCTTTGTTGAAGTCATTATGTTTTTATGTTGATGTTTTTTATGTATCCCGCAATATCTCCATTCGTTTTCATCCATTTAAAAAATAACAGGATCTTCCAGCAATTTGATATAAATTGTGCTACTTATTTTTGTTGGAACAAAACAAATTTTAAATTTGCAAACTGTAGAAAATGCTGCCCAAACCATAAAACTACCACTACCAAAATTAAGTTTTAACATCTGAACATCGTTTGGAAGTTTTAGAAAGATTTAATTTGCTTTTATTTGTATGGAATTGAATTTATTAAGGGTTGATTCTTGTCTTATTTTATATTTCCCTTGGTAGGTTTCGAAACACCATAATCTTTAAAGCAAATTGCACCACACAATGGAAAAAATATTAAATGCATTTATATGAATATGCAACATTGTTTAAGTAGTTCTAATTAATTTAGATAATTAGTTAATTTCAAAATGCGATTAGAGAACAATATCACAAAAGAAAATTTTTTTTAATAAAAAAACTTTGAATAGGGCTCATAAGCATTTCTTCATCTCAAGCAAGAAATGTCATTTTTTTTGCTATTGTTAAATAAAGTGGTAAAATTTATTCTGATCCCTCGATTTATAATTTATAAATTAACTTAAGTTCACCGATTCAACTTAAAAATTTCCTCAGATATCGGTCAATATCTTTCTATACTCAACCGACAATATATATATAATAGAACACAAATTTGTTATTTATTGAATATCTAAGAAATCATACAAAATAGCAGAATTCGGTTATATATTTAGAGATGAAATTGCGTCGTTTTAAACATTTTAATGACCAGAGGTTTGAGCAGATAAATGGATAAATATTTTCTTTTTAAATATTATATTTAAAAAAATAACTTAGATCACATTCTAAAACAAAAAACTTTAATTTAACTAAATTGTATAACCACTGTTCCGAATCATGCACATATTCAAGACATATTGATAATTTGTTTTATGGACATCCCGAAAGAAATTGCAAACTGTTAGTAACAACAATGAACGACATCCATCTATAACAATTATTGAGTTCATGTACTAAAGCAAACAACACATTCATGTCCTCATTATTTAAATCCCCCCAAAAAATCTACCATAAAACTCTGTTTATGTAATCCTACTATTATGGTAACAAAAGAAAAAAACACACACACAAAAATTGGAATTGGGTTTTTTGTTCAAATATGCCAATAAACAACATACACCTCGTCATCATTGACAAACATATACGTATCCACTTACACAACTTAGTCAGTCATCATCTGCATTGCATCCTACACAAACTGTTATTTCTTTTTTCATTTTTAGCCAACTTAAGGCAATTTTTGTTTTTAGTTGTTTGTGGCCAATGTTGGAGCAAAAAAATGACTATTACTACTGGCCATTATTATAACGTTTGTTTGCTTCTTTGTTGCTTTTTCTATATGATGATTTTTTTGTTGCTGTTGCTTTTGACGGGTGTGATTTTTTATTACAACAAGTTAAAAGATTTTGGCTTTAACATCAATATATGTTATGGAATAGTATGGGATGCCATGACTGAGTGGATGTAATAATGATAATGATTGGAATGAGCTGAATTGGTTTTTGTATTTTAGAAAATTATATACATACAATAATTCTTAGATTTGGATTTATGTTTAAGTTGTTGTTTTTCTTCTCACACAGCAAAGTGTTTTGGATGCATAAATAAATCAAGTAATTGTTACATCCCTGAAGCATTCATTGTTTCCATTATTAACCAAAAACAATAAAAATCCGAAAGAGTTTCAAGTGTTCTTTTGAGGACAAGCTTAATACCCATAAACTAAGGAATTCGATTTTGAGGGTGTATGAGGATGAAAAGTTATTTAGCATAACAAAAACTAGAAAAGAAAAATGTTTATTTAAATATTTGACCATTGAAAAAAAAATATGTAAATTTTCTTGAAAATATTTTCAAAGCTTTTTCTGGTTGAGAAAAATGTTGAATATTGAACAAAATTGTGGCATTTTTTTAATTATTTTGTTTTGGTTTTAATCGCATGTTTTATTTGGGATTTAATTAAATATTTATTCAAAACATGAACACAAATTATATGAATAGTAAGTGCTATGTATAGTGATTTAGATGTTTAATATTTTATAAAGAAATTAGTACCTTAAAGAATGAGATTGGATAATTCTTAAAACAAATTCTTCATTAAAACTTTTAATCCGTGAATTATTCAATATTTTTTTATCAAGTTACCGTTGTAAACCAGGTCAACTATTATGTAAAATGTCAAATTAATGAATGTATTTTTAAACTAATTTAAATGAGAAGCTAAAAAATAACCAAACTTGGGCCTACAAATAGTTGGTTAATCATTCAAAGGTTCTAATGTCCAACTGTTTGCAATGCAATTAAAGAGTACCGGGAGAACTTGTTTGTAGAAAGGAAACCTGACTCAGGAGGAAGTAATGGTCCACATGATGTTGATTTTTGTAAATCGTAATAATAATTTCAATTAAATAAAAATAAAACTGTAAGTTTAGCGGTTTCGTTTTTTGTGTTAAGAATTTACCGATCTCACACCTTAGTGAGTGTTATGCATAGTAATTTTGATGTTTAATATTTTATAAAGAAATAAATGCCCTACACTATGTATTATGGCAGATTTTATAAGTGTAATAGATACTGTGGTAAATTTTATAATCCTAACGAAATTGCCGAAAAACCTCGTTAAGTTATCAATAAATGTTATGACATAGGGCAACTGTCGTTAGCAGCATGTCACAACCAAAATTATAAAAATTTGGATTCAAAATTTTGCCCATCTTAATCCAAACTTTGTCCATTTTGAATGTTAATAATGTTCTCTTAATTACAATAATTTGTATTTTTCCATAGCGCATCTATCAAATTCGTCTTTAATCTTTTACAAATTTAATTTGAAATATTTTCATTCATAAGCACTTATTATTAAACCCGCTTTCGAAAAAAGTTTCTTCACAAATTTCTATGTATTATTGATGTTGCATGTTCTAAGTTATTTTTATATATTTTTTTATCCAACTGTCTGTCTTTTTTACATTCATCCTTTTGTAATTCACTACTAAAAGTAAAAGTTATATTCTCAGCCAAAAACTTATAAAAAGAGAAACTACGGAGAGAAAGAGGAGGAATAAAAGTTAACAATAGGTTGTGAAAATTTCGTCCAGACAGTAAAGTTGAGGGCGGACGTCGGTAAAATAACAAAGCAGACACTTATAAAAACTTGTCAGAACATTTCCGTTATCAAAACAGTGATTGACATGGTGGCACTTTTGAAATATTTTTATTGTCTATATTTTATATAGAATTTATGAGCTTAAATTACTATATCATACTAAATTTTTCATATATTGAATAAATTTTCTATGAGTTAAAGTTGAATTTAATTTAAACTTGGTTTAAAACATATATTAAGATGATAGATGTTCAAGACAGACTATATAAAGCCCACACATCATAATCTTCATATCGGAGAAATTAAACTTATGAATCGAACATTTATTGTATAAAATTTTATGAAGAAATAGATTCCATACAACATTCGAATAACCCGAGACTGAAGAATTAGTAATCGTGTCAAAATGACACGAAATGTTAAAGTTTATCCAAAAATAATCTTCACACAGTTAAAGAAAAGAAAATTTTGTTAAGGAAGTTCACTCCAAAACTCTTCGAAGATTGCTACACAATGCTGCACAGTGGTCACAAATCGCAACTTATGGAAATAATTTTGTAACTGTGTAACTATTGAATATTTTTTAAGAAATTTTCATTGATTCTAATGGGTTCTGGGTTCGGGAAGAGGATCTTCAAAGTTAATCAAATTGGGTAAGAATATTTTATAAAAATCGCCAAAAAATCGCCAATTTTTTTATGAATTTTATTGGTAGTTCGAAAACTAGATTTTATTGCATGTCCGCTGCGGAGATTGGAAAATTTCTATTAAATGATGTAATAATGGATAAAAATGATTATCTTAATAATACGTTGGCATTTGTTATGCCACATTCTCAGCAGTCTCCGTTCCTAAAGCCCATCGAGCACTTGTGGGAAGAATTGGATGGAGAAAATAAAAGCTGCATTACTAGAGTATTGAAAGACATCAGAAAAAATTAATTCATTCAATGTCAAGAAGACTGAAAGAAGTTATAAAACAAAATTTTCATCTTTTTAACAGTAGATGGGCCCATAGTTTTGTTGGCCCACTCAAAATTAATATTTTTACCAATTTTAGTTATTGTTTTTAAAATAAAACAATGCTGAATATTTTTAAAATACAAAATTTTTGGATTCATCGAAATCTATCGATATTTGTTGAGCGATGTTTTTGAAATATTGCACGAAGATGATTATAAATCCCACAGTAGCGTATGTGACATAGGTCTCCAATCCGGAACGACCTATGTCTCATTCGGTCAACCCTGAGAAAGCTGTACTAATAGGAAGTTTTTTGTCCAAGAAGAAATAACCAGATACACTCGAACTGTCACAACAACAACAATTCCCCACTGTGTCATAGATACGTATTTTGGAAGATTAAATTTTCATTTTCTGATGTAGTAATGAGAAGGAAGAAGTGACATTTAAATGAAGCTACCATACCGTCATCACTTTTAATAAGTTTTGTCTTTAGGACAATATTTTTTGACATCGAATAGCAAAGGTGTATAGCACTATAACTTTGGAAATATGAACCTTAGAGCTTCATGGTCGGAGTTATAGAAGTGCAAAATGGGGTACCTCGGGCATTGAATTTATTAATCACGTGCCAAGTCGATTTTGCGCCACTATGCATAAATTTTCCTATGATGACTTATATTTTACTTTGACACTGCTAAATCCTTGAAATGAACTCAACATGATTAATATGTATCATTTGATGATAATTCGGAATATAAAAATTATATATCGCTAAAGAATTGATTAATCATTTCAAAGGACCTCTTGATTTAATAATGTCTTAATACTGCTAACGAATCTTAACTCATTATATTTGTAATTTCTGAAGTGTGGAAACACTTTTTGAAATCCTTTAATTTAATACTTTAATTTTTACATTTATACCATTAAAACTTTCCAACTTTTTTTAAAACTTTCTCTTAAATGGAAAATTTAGAAAGTTTTTTTTTCTAACCAACAAAATGAAAATAAGATTTATTCAATTATTTTGTTAATAAATAAATTAATTTTATGCCATCAATAATAATGAAATAAAACTCTTGCTAATTTCAACAATTTTTCAAATGTAAAACTTTAAGATTTTATTTTATGATAACGTCTACAAACAAGTTATCGTTTAAATTTTCAACTTTTTTTCATTCACAATTTTTTACTACTTGTTGTTGTTGTATCTTAAATATTGTAAATGATTACTTGAAATCATGCAAACTAAATACCAAGAATAGTAGAGTCAAAAAAATCAGAAAGAGAAAATTCTAAACTGAATAAATTCTAAATCCCTTATGTCATACACAAAACAAATCAATACTTTACAGTTTCAAACTAAATTGAAAATAAATAAGTGCATCTAATGTCCAATGAGAAATACAACAAATGAGAACGAATCAAAGAAATATATAAGACACATACATAAGGAGTGAGTTTGGAAAATTCTTAACATACATAAATGTAAATAAAAACAAATCCATTGAATTTACAGTTAATTTTTTGATTGATTTGACAAATTGCAGAAAAAGCTTTTATAGTTTTAATCACTAGTGTTGAAATTTTGCAACTTTATCGGTAACCCTTCAATTTATGTTTTTATAGTGCTTTCTGTCATTTCTCGAACAGATTTAAAGTCTACAACAAGTTTAGGCAACTTTTTTGTGAACTTCATTTCTATTTTAACTCTCTATTTTGAGTATTTACCTCTCATTATTCAAATACCACATTATTATTCTTGTACAACTCAAGGGTTTCTCGGGCCAATGGACACATGCAGTTTTATGAATGAAAGCAGCATTTTTGTTAACATTCCTTGATGTAAATTTTGGTATTAATGAAGCACGTTGTAACAAATGACTGCTTTCATTTACCGCAACTGCATATTGCGATACCATGAACTTTTTGTAAAATTTTGTCTTCTTTTGGATCCTAAATTTTTCTTCAACAACCCCTCGAGATCATAAAAATTTTTGCTAGAATGTTGCGAAAAATCTGCCAGCGTTTGAACTCATTAGCTTAAACTTTTTGTTACAATTAGTTCGAGCACTGAGCTAACCGGTCTGGTTTCGTAGCCGGTGTGTTGGTAGCTCTTTTGAAAATGCCTTCTAATTTTTGGCTTTGGTACATTATGTGGACCATTTCTACCTGTCAATGAGCAAGTTCTCTTGATACTGTTTAATAAGATTGGAAACAATTTGGAGGCAGACCTTTGAATACTTGGTCAAGTTTTTTTAGGACCATTGTTTTTTTTATATTTTATAATTTTAGTATGCACTTTTTGGTCACTCAGTTTAATTTGATTAACAATATATTAATTTGTTTAGACATTAAACATAATAACTGACATGTTTTACAAAGGCAACTTGATCAATAATATAAAGTAATATAAGTTAAAAGTTTTAATGAAAAACGTGTGTTAAGAATTTTCGATCTCACTCCTTACATGATGTTCGAATATTGAGAACCAGACATTATAAAAATAATTGAATGTAAAAAATACAATTATTTTCATTTATCTTGAGTCCACAATATAAAGTTCATACAATATCGAATAGGAATACTCATGGTCAGGTATTAAGCATTTAAAAAATCTTGAATGTAATGTAATTTGTTTTAATATCTAAAAATAAAACAATAATTGCATAAATGTTTAGAAATTTATAAAAACTTATGGCAAGAACATAACTATTGACAATAAAAAATAATGACTATGAAAAATGTTATTAATTTTTCTAATAATTTATAATATTTTTCTTCATTTATAGATTTTTACATTAATGTTTTATTCATTACAAATTATAATTATCTTTAAAAGAAGTAGTTTTTGTTTATCAGAATTTCTGAGGTTATAGCCTTTATAAGAACCGTTAAATGACCAAGTTCATATTTATAGTTTTTTTTTGCTGAGTAACTGATTTATTTAATATATAAATAGAACTGTAATATTTTTTTAACATATTTCTATATTAAAAAAATCGGTTCAGTTGAAAACAAAATTATGCCAAAAATTATATTATGAAAAAACAAGTAGGAATGCTATATTTGGCTATGTCGAGTCCCCCATATCACCTACTACAAAAGCGTGTAAACTAAACACATTATGTTTGGTACATACACAGGAACACTTAATGAGTCATCTAATTAGTTACATTTTTTTATATAATTTTTTTCTATTGTACCTATTTTCATAATTTTTGGAAAGATAATAGTTTAATATTATGGCAAAATCAAATTTATAGATTTATTATTAACAAAAGATCTTCGCTTGAATTAATAAATTGCTTCAGATATAGCTCTATGTCTTTTAATATACTGAACCGATTTTGCTGGTTTTAAATAGGACACTTTTCAGGATCATAAAAAGTATACAGGCCATATTTCACTGAGCTTTATCAGTCAGAAAGAGTTGATCTGATTTTAATTTGATGAAATATATTATATTTAAATATGATTCCTTCTTAGCGTTACACACGGAATGTTAAAGTTTATATACCCTCTTCTTTTTATGTATCTCAAAAAATTCCTCTAAAAGATTATTTAGTAAAAAATCCTGCAAACAATTTTATGAGTTTTAAGAGAAAAATTAAAAAAATAAATATTTTTATATAAGATAAAAATTCTTAACAAACGTTTTCATTTAATCTAATAACTCAAGTATTATTTGATATTATTTTGATAAAGTTTTCTGTCATTTAATTTCAATCAAATTGGATGAATGGTCTGAAAAAAGTGCATACTAAAATTATTAAATCATTTTAACAAAACCCAACTTGGTCTAACAGAAAGTTGACCAAGCATTCAAAAGGTCTGCCGCCAAATTGTTTCCCAATATTATTAAACAGTCAAGGAGAAATTATCCGATGATAGAAAACCTGATTCAGGTATAAAAAATGGTCAAATACTTTAATTTACACTTTTTCTTTTTAAAGGTTTTATAATTCTCCGAAATATTGATTTTAATGTTATTTTTTACCTTAAATTATAATATTAATGTCCAAGTCAATGAACCTAAAAATTGTTTTAAATAATTATTTCTCCATATTATACCATTAAAATTTATGATTATTTCTACAAATAACCATAACATTGCCACTACATGACTAAGAATATTATTATCAGTATTATTCGAATGTCAAAAGGAAATGTATTTCAATCAATACAAATGATCTTTTTTCATATGCACCACGCATGCGTAAAACTTCATGGATCTTCTTTATGTTGATTACTTGTGCAGAAAAAAAAACGTTATTGCTAGATAATTTTTACCATTTAATATTCTTCTGCGTAACTAATGATTGTCAAATCAATTAGCAAGTCTTTTTCTTATATTTTCATCTAAATCTTCAAGATTTTCTTGTTTAAATACATGTTTACTTGTATCTAGGAAAACATCATTATTCCATAAACTTGTGTATATTTAAACAAGTATTTTTTATTTGAATTGCAAACATTTTGCGTATGAATATTTTGTCATTATGAATGAAAGAAAGAATGAGAAATTTGCGTGTATATATAAATTTGAATAATTTACTTTTTCTTTTATTTTTTCATATTTGTAATCATCATTAGTAATGATCTATCTGTGCTACTAATATCAAGCATCTTTAAATGCTGTTGACTACCAATTGCTGCAACATTTTGATAAATGACCTCTTGGCATAGATTTTTTCATGTAATGTTTCCGATTGGTAAAAGTAATTGTTGCAATGGAAGTGAAAAATCTAAAAGTGGTGATTTAGCTTTAAATATACGCCATTTCAGAACAAGCTTTAAAAAAATAAAAATTAATACTTTATATGATCCACCAACACAAATATTGCATGAGACTGCTTTAAGTTCGTTTTCCAGAGTGCAAACTAATAATCGGAATTATATGAATTTTATATTTTATAATCAAAACCGATTTTGCTGGTTTTAAATAAAAAACTCCTAAGGACAATAATAAATAATCAGGTCTGGCTTCATTAAGTTCTGAAAACTGATTAAGATTATAACTCGGATATTTATTTGGATGTGACAGTTAAAACTATAAATTTATTCGGTGCTTTATAATTTTTTATTGTTTAACTTTTTGTTAAGTTTTCAAATCACAAAGCTAATCATCATTTTTAATTGTAATGACAAGGCGATCATTTATGTGTTAAGTATTATAATTAAGATTTCTTGGGATTTCCGTATGGAAAAGTGGGAATCTTTTGATTCCCTAATTCTTAAGTTAATATTTATCGTATTGACATTTGAAGTATGTATCGTTATTCGATATTTATTATCTTGTTATATCAAAAGTTAAATATGAAAAACATTTTGAATTATATTATCAGATGACGTTCCAGTTTCTTTCTATTTGAAAATTGTAAATCTGCTAGTTTATACCTCGGTTGACAATCCACACTAAACTTGGTTTCCTCTAGTAAAATTTAACTATTTTCCATACACATGACATGACACTTCTTATTTCTTTCCTTTTTTAGTAGCTACTTAAGAGTTGATTAACTTAAAAAGAATTTCTAGAACTTTATCAATACTGTTTTAGGTTTTCAATTTACAAGTTCTTCTAACTAAAATTGTTGCCCATAACATGTCAGTTGTCACTTACATCAAACCAAATTCAAAGTTTTCAAAATCTTTTAAACAAACTCATCATATTTAATTTTCTAGATAATCTCTGTTTATCCATTTCACCATTCTGGAAGCACTACCATTCATTCCTTAATAAATTATTAGCGAACAACAACTCTTTCACATTCTAAAATATCATGACCATATCATATGTCATTACAAATATCATTGTCGCTCTGGTTGCTGTTGTTGTTACTTGTAACCAAAACAGAAAGTATAAAACAGGTGGCCGGATTGATGGACTACTTAGATGTTTGGATCATCATTTAAGACCGAAAATAGAAGGAAATACAAATAAACTATATTAAATGGAATATTAAAGTTGTCTGCCGTCTCTCATATTTAAACATACAAACAAACAAACAACCAGAATAGTGTTGTGTGCTAATATTTTTACCATATTTTAAATGATTCAATGCCAAATGATACCAAATAAATATATAAATGAACATGTAGTTAATTCCAAGTAATAAGTTGCAGATGTTTTCAATTCTTTGGATTTCAGAAAAAGAGATGAGTTGAATTATTTGTATTTTGTTTCTCTTTATTGTGTCCATCTCAATTTGACAAAATGTCAACACCTCAATTAGAAACTGTCAATCAAAATGTTGGCAATAAAATGAGGGGAAAAAACTATTTTGTCAGTAGTTGCATTTTTATACTACAAATGATGTTAAATCTTCCTTTCGAAGCTACCAAAAAGAAGTCATTTATTTGTACACATTCAGTCAGTCAGTCTATTAGTGCATTGTGTCATTTTGCACTGTATTTATTGGATACTGATGCGTTTTCCATTTAAAACATGAAATTTTAAACGGTTTTTTATGTTTTTATTTGAATTCAATTTTTATTTTGTATTTTATTTTCCTTAATATGAATTCAAAGTAAAGAAACTGAGTAAATTCGTTTATAAGGTAGAATTGCTGTAATAAGTTGACTGTCAAGTTTGATGTGAAAGGATTTGAATCTTTTTTAAGTTAACATGTTTTAAATCCGTTAGGAAAAAGCTGTTAACTAGTTGTTTGAAAGAAAATCAAGTTAAGAATAAATATGTTTTTAAAATAATTTTTAGATGATTCCACCGAACAACAGCCATTTTAAAGCAATTCTTAATATAAAAATTGCATGTTCAGTTTGTTTCATATCGGGCTAGATCTACTTTTAAATCTTCATTACAATATAAATTATAAAATAATAAATTGTAAACATTTTATTCATTATTCAATTAATGAAGATAACTTATTCGACTTATTTTTTTCTGTAAGATTTTTTTGGAATGTGCAGTGTTAAACTTTTCCATAAACTAGAATTGTCATCAAGTTGAAAAATATTAAATTAACTCTCATCTGCATTACACATTATCTTTTTCCGATTTGTTCAAGCATTTCTTGAATTCCAACTAAAACAATCTCCGAACAGCTTAAGCGTGTAATTCCCTACCAACATTTTTCTTTTTAGCTGTAGCAATCTGTGCATATGTTAAGAATCAACTTTTACCTTTCGTATCATGAATTTACGTCTACTTTCAGCTAATTTACATTGAAGTCCGCTACGCTTTGCACTTTTAAGTTTCATTTTTAATACGATTTGTGATCGTTCGAATGGCCACAATTCACTAATTCTCCAATCTCTGCAAAAGATGCAAATTGGTTTTTACATCTTCATAATGTTTAACTAAAAACTACTGGTCCTATTTTCATACTATGCAATAAAGGTTTTAATTTCTGGAGAATTCGAATTTGTGAGTGTTCTTATTCGTGACATTCTACTGAATATAAGATGGATTACGCCTATAGGATTTTTGGATACAAAATTTAAACTGGAACTTTCAGAACAAGTAAGAATGCTATATTTGGCTATGCCGAATCTTCAATACACTCCATCACAAATTCGTGTGAAGTTAATACGTTAGGTTCCGTAGATATACATATACACATACACACATTCACAAATGTATAAAGAGTATAACACGGAAACACTTAATAAGTTATAAAATTAATTATAATTTTGGCTATAACTTTTTTTCTACTGAACTGGCTTTTTTTACTGGGCCAAATTTCATCGAGCACTGTCAATTTTTATGGATGTGAGCAGACAGACAGATTGACGAAAATCGACTGAGATTTTAATTTGAAGCAAATATATATATATATATATATATAACTTATGGGGTCTGAAATATGTGGTCTGAAATAATTCATTCTTAGCGTTTCACACAGAATTTAATATACTTTTATAGAAAGTTAATATACTCTCTTCACCACTTGTATTGTGGAGGGTATAAAATAAAAAAATATTCTTGTTATAAGTTCAAAACTGTTTTCCGGGAAGGGATCTTATATGGGAACTACAGCAAAATTTGGACCAAGATTTTTCATATTTACAATATACTTTGATTATAAGTAGAAAAATCATTGTTGTAGACCCGTTTTCCGGGATATCCCGTTATAAGGAAGCTATAGGATAATATGGACCGATATTGGGCAAATTAATATATCTTCAGGGCAGTTAGCAAAATAATTGTGTCAAATTTCCATAGAAGGGGCATTATATGGGAGCTATATCAAAATATGGACCGATGTTAATAAAATTTATAACATATATTTAAAATATTTAAAAATTAATTTTGCCAAATTTCAATAGAATTGATTCAAATTTTTAGAGTTTTATAAGCTATAAATCATATTCCGGGAAAGGGCCTTATATGGGAGCTGAACAATATGACTTCTTTATATTTATTATTGTATCAAAATAAGTATATTTTACAAATTTCAGTAAATTATCTTAAAAATAGCGGCCCATATGACATACAGAGTTTGGGATGTATCAAAATTTTGCATATTATAGCCTATAACTTTTTTCAGATTTAACTTTAATTATTATTTATATACACTATGAAAATTTTTGGAGATTTATGTACTTGAAGATGATTTTCTGAAATGGATCATATGTGGAACGATCTTCTTGAAGTTTGGTATATATATTTGGACAAAACAAATTTATACAAAATTTAATTAAAATATCTTAATATCTGTGTGTTTTATTAGCTAAAAACTCTATGGGAGCTAATTGGAATATTGGGTGGATCATTAGCCATTTTAATAGCCTTGGCCTAAAAAAAAATAATTCGAATCAAATCCCATAGAGGCATTTCTAAGTTTAAACATGAGACATGTCAGACCGACGGACATCGTGATTTAGCTCATTTAGCTGTTTACAAATGTCTTCAAAGCAACATCTACATGAAAAGATGAAGATCTTACCTGTTAAGAAACATAAAGAAATACTCAGTAAATGGTTCTTTCCTGGTCGTCATCGGTGGTATCATCCTAACTTCAATATGACACATTTATTAACCAACTTGTTTTATATATCGTACTAACAGACTGCCTACCTTCTATAGCAGACATAGAACAGAATATACCGATATCTACTAGAGGTGTTCTAACAACTACTACGGTCGGGATGGAGCAATAGTCACTGAGCAGTAGGCGTGTGGCCAAAGACAGATTGATACGCGACATTTGTTTAACTGCACAGCCAATCCTACCACTCTTAGTCCAAAAGAGCTGTACTCATCCTATAGAAGTACCACAATTATTTGGCCTTGAGTTAAATCGGAACCTAAATCATAACAATTACCTAAATAGCGGTAGCATTATTTTTTATGTGTTTTACAAACTTCAGAGCATAAAATCCAAACTGCCTATTGCGGTGAAGGATACCAATATATTCAATAAATTTAGAACTTTTAGGAGAAAAATAAGAACAACAAATATACTACCTACCTATCTTTCAGTTTAATTAATGGTAATTCTTCTGTAGAAAATATTTGAGCATCTATCCGGATCAAATTCTTCTTTTTAAATAATATTTTCATTTTCATATATTCTTCACCAGATTTGTATTCATACTTTCCACATCAGAGACATCTATCGCTAATGTTAATTGACACCAATTAGTTATGATGGTTAGAAGGATAATTCTGCAATTATTTTTGCGCTATAATATATGTACACTGTTTTCATCGCAATTTTAAATTTATAGGTTTATACTTTTATTGAACAATGTCTTAATGTAATTTTTAACAATTGATAATTTCCTTCCGCGAAAATACAGGAAAAATAATTTTATGTAAAAAAGGCGCAAAAAGTGCTCCCAAGTTGATAAAATTCTAAAAATTCTTAATAAGTTTAAAAGTACATTTATATGAATTACCATGTTAAATGTCAACTAATTTTTTCTCAAAACTGCAGCCAACTTCAAGTCGTATTTTATTGTGTTATATTCTTTCGAGGGGGAAACAATTTTATTTGCAAATAAAAGCATTAATAAATAATTTTATTAGTTAATAAATAAAAAATATATATCTTCAAAAACATGGCTTCTCTGGAACCAGCACAAAATAAAACATGGGATTTATCGTTGTACGAATTGCAACGAAAACCCCAAGAAATAATTACAGACAATACAGAAATTGCTGTTTCACCTAGAAGTTTACATAGTGAACTAATGTGTCCCATATGTTTGGATATGCTCAAGAAGACAATGACAACAAAAGAGTGTCTGCATCGATTTTGCCAAGATTGTATTATAACAGCTTTGCGTTCGGGTAATAAAGAATGTCCCACTTGCCGTAAAAAACTGGTTTCGAAGAGATCTTTGCGTCCAGATCCAAATTTCGATTTATTAATCTCCAAAATATATCCCAGTCGTGAAGAATATGAGGCTATACAAGAAAAAGTAATGGCTAAATTTAATCAAACTCAATCGCAGCAGGCTTTGGTGAATTCAATTAATGAGGGTATTAAATTGCAAAGTCAAAATAGACCTCAACGTTTCAGAACCAAGGGAAGTGGTGGAGGAGGTGCAGGTGGTCGGGGAGCAAATGCTAATCACAATTCTCATTCCCACAATGTATCGAATGAGAGTAATACTAATGGCAATGAGAGTGATACAAACACTAGAGAAAGTACCACCGCAACAGCACCGCCAGCTGTGGCTACTACTACTGTAAATGCTCCCACAACAACCACATCATCAACCCATTCCAACACCACGGTTGCAGCTGCATCATCTGTAACAGGTAGTTTGGCAGCAAGTACTTCATCCACTCGTATGGATGAAGGCGGCTCTAATCCACCATCTGTACGTTCCACTCCCTCCCCCGTACCTTCCAATTCGAGCAGCTCAAAGCCCAAAAGAGCTATGTCAGTTTTAACTTCTGAACGTTCCGAAGAATCTGAATCGGATTCACAAATGGATTGTCGTACTGAGGGTGACTCAAACATTGACACTGAAGGTGAAGGCAATGGTGAATTGGGTATAAACGATGAGATTGAATTGGTTTTCAAACCTCATCCTACAGAAATGGCTGGCGATAATCAGTTAATGAAAGCATTGAAAGAAAATTGTATACGTTATATTAAAACAACAGCCAATGCTACAGGTATTTATAAAATTTTAACCAGTTAAATACAATGCAAAACATATAAATTGTCTTCTTTTTTAGTCGATCACTTAAGCAAATATTTGGCATTACGATTAACATTAGATTTGGGTGCAGAACTACCAGAAGCTTATCGTATGTTGAACTTTTGTATATATGTTGCACCTCAACCTTCACAGTTGGTTATTTTAAATGGTAATCAAACATTGCATCAAGTGAATGAAAAATTCTGGAAAGTTAATAAGCCCATGGAAATGTTTTATTCATGGAAAAAGTCATAAATGGATTTATAAAGCGTTTTGTTTATTATACCACATTTAAATACCCCTAAATATTTACGTAGTTTACAAAATACTTTTTAATTTAATTAAGAGTTTTAGATATGGTTTGCATGTTTTTTGGACAAAATGACTGACATTTGTTGTTTATATCACTAATTATCTTAAAAACGACTTCTTGCAGCAATTAGAAATTAAAAGCTTTTTTATTGTAAGATCAATGTCTATATTTAAATATAATAAATACATTATGTAGCATTAACAAAATTGTGGATTTTAATTAAAAAAGAAGCATTTTGAGTGCAGTATAATCCATATGTATGAATGAGAATATGACTGTGTGAATTCCCATGCAGATCTAGATGATGATGAATCTCACAATAACAATTAAGATTTCCTGAAATTGTTAAAACTTTATAGTTAAGGAGATGTTAAAACAAATAGATTTGTCCAAAGTATTTTCTGATGATGTAAATTATAATTGATTATAAGGAAATTTGAAAACAAAGTATACAGTGTGATAGTCTTAATTATTCCGTATTATATGTAGAATATTTAAGATCTTAAGTTGGAATTCTTTGTTTTAAGATGTCGAGAATGTAAGGAAAATTCAACGTGGTTTAATTGTTCTTCAATATATAGTGAGTAAAATCATTCATATTCACATTAAACAAGTTTTTACAATAAAAAAATTTTAGGGCATTGTGAACGTTAAACTAAGGGCTTTTTATGGGAATTTATTAACCGATCATTAGAAAACAAATGATAAATTTTTTCATGAATTCTGAACGTTAAAGTTAATTTAGTAAGGGTCATATTTATGACGACTAGCGCCAAATGATTTCGATTCCACCAATTACACTAGTGTGATTTCAGAGTTTACGAAACTGATTCGTGGTAATTTTTATCACAATTGTTACAAATTTAATGTTTTCATGAGTGTGTGTAATTTTGAAAGGGACCCATTAGATTTCGATTGTAACAGTAAAAAATCTAAAACGAAAACACTTTCAGTAAATTTAATTAGGTTATCAGTGAAAATACAAATAAAACCAGAACGAGTATCTTTTAATTTTATTATTTATTAAATAAAATACAAAATATAATTAAGGTACACATTTTAAAACAAAAAAGTAAATTAAAAACATATGTGCAGATAGTTCAGCAGCAAGTTTTAAATATCCTTTCCGGAAGGACATATTGATAGATAAATCGTTGTTATAATAATTTCAACAAATCTATTTTAGCATAATTAATTAGCAGCTTTGCATACTATAAACTAATACAAATTATTGAGACAATTGCTTCTTTGCGCTTAAATTCATTAAAAAAATAAATTTGGCGAATAAAGAAATCGAATAAAAAGCTTAAAGTGATTGTCTATATAAAATATTGATAAAACTAATAACATTTTTTAAGATAAAAAAATAGGAATTTCTTTATACATACATATATAACACTAGATAAAAAAATAAAATTAATGTACTCAATACAAGGGACGCAAAAGGAGTGTAAGGAAATTTAAAATATATAAAGCTTTCTAATATATTTTTTATTTTCACATTAAGAATTTGTTATCATTGGCTTAATAAAGGCTTAAAGTATGATCCTGCAACAGTTCGAGGGTAATCGATAGTTCCTGGGAAAAAACCTGAGCTTGAACCGAAATAGTTAGATGTATTTGTTGTTTTAATTTCGGACAAAAATATCAAATACGTTACTCCTTTATTAAGACAATGATATTTTAAGTTGTAGTAATATAAAAAAGGAATAAAAAAGTGCAAAGATGATAAATTAAACCAGGGCAGTTTTCATATTGTGTAACACACTTTGAAAAAATAATTTTGAAAGCACTTTTGGTTTCAGTTCCTGAGTATTAAACTCTCATATGTACAATATACTCATTGATTTAGTTTTTTTAGAATGGCATTTTTATATTCCTTATATTCATCACTTAGCTCAATACAATTTCGTATATCACCTTGTATGCGCAATAAACAACGTGTTATATTATCACTATCTCCAGTTTGAATTTGTTGATGTAACTCTCTTTCCAAGTTATAGGGTAAACCCAAATCTACTAGTTCATCCAATTCATCCAAAGTTAGTATAACTTGTTTATCTCTCATATATGTGTCACATTGTTCATAAACTTCTACATATTGTTCTGTTGTCGATTTATCACCACTTCTAGCTTGTTTTAAGAAACTTTTAAACAAAGCCAGACTTTGCCGATTGATAAGAGTTTCTTGAACACTAAACTGATATATACGTTGTACTTCCTCAATTGTCATTTCTCGACAACCACAAAAACATCTTAACAAGCGTTGGGCGGTATTCTAAAATTGAAACGATTATATTTTATACATGTTTATCAGGTAGTTAAAATAAAAAATATGTTACCTGGTATGATCTCATTGACATTTTTTTAATTTAACTTCAATCTGTATCAATTTGTGAAATAAAAAACCTTTTTTGGTGTTAATAAATCCTTATTGATTAAAAAAAATTGTATCACTTAATTGTAAAATACTAATTTAGTACTTTTAGTTTCAATTTTTTATAATTTTTTGTCAATATATTGCAAAATAATATTTTCTTTTAAGTCACTTTTAGTTCATAGCGCACTTTTTTGGTTTTGTTTATCTTTCTCGTATCATTTTCATGATACAATTATGCATTGATGACTGGTTTTTATATTTTTAGATGTCAAATATTGTAGATATTTGTGTTTTTAAGTAACTGCACTGACTTTCTAAGATTTTGTTTAATTCTGTTGAAATTTTATTTGGCAAAAATATTGTTAATAAATTTTCACATGCCTTATCTATTTATCTATTGTTTAGGTACATAAAAAGTGACAACTGTCAAATAATTTAAAAGAGTTGCCATATTAACATACATGTTGCAATAGTGAAGATTTTAAATAATTCTAGGAAACTATTTTTGAAATAAATATAAAAATAAGTGGAAACAAAACAAATTCAGCCATTTAGAGTCATTAGAATATATTAGATAAGGAATGAGGTAAACAAATTATTAACACACTATTACATACTATGGACTATTACGAAAGGACTAAGGGACTTTCCTTTCTGTAATTATTAAAAGGCTGGCTTCGCTAAAAATATTTTTCATATATTTAAATTTATTATCAAGAAAAATCATTTGTATCGAGTAAAATTTTAAATCTATCAATTATTGCTAATGAAAATTTAGATTTTTTAATGTTCGTTATTGTAATTCTTTATAAGTGGGTATTAAATAAAAGCTTGAAGTGTTGTTTAAAAGTGAGAATTAGAAAAACCGAAATCCCTCATATATGTTTTATTTTTCATTAATCTGGCAACGCTATTTATATTCTTTGACATTAAACAGACAAATTACGGGAAAATCAACATAAATAGTGTTTATTTTTTTTGTTTAATAACAAATATTAATAATTTAAATTCTTTTTATCATAAAACTCAAAAAAGGAAAAAAAATCATTCCTTTTATTTATTATAAATACTAATATTCATGGCGGCCCAGAGAGCACGACGTTCAAATGCCGGCAATAGAATTGCAAAATTATTGGACAACGAAGAGGAGGATGAATTCTACAAAACATCCTATGGAGGTTTCCAAGAAGAAGAAGAGGATAAAGAATATGTGTAAGTATAAAATTAATTGTCAAAGTTCACATATTTAATTTTCTTTTATATTTAAGACAAAAAGACGAGGAAGAAGATGTTGTTGACTCCGATTTTAGTATTGATGAAAATGATGAACCAATTTCAGATCATGATGAAGATGAAGGTAAAAAACGTAAACGTACTGGTGTTAACACTAAGGCTTATAAAGAACCGAAACAAGTAAAAAAAGACGACAAAACTTCAAGTCCGGCAAAAAAGAAAGTTACTAAAGTCATAAAAAGAAAAGTACGATCGAAATTTACCGTACTCGATTCGGCTCGTAAGTCTATAAGAGCCTCCACAGCCATAAAAACTCAAGCAACAAAAATTCGTTTAAAAGAAATGGACGACGCTCGAAAAAAGAAGAAAAAAGTGAAAAAATTAGAAGAATATATGCCAACACAAGAGGAACTATTGGAGGAGGCAAAAATAACTGAAGAAGAGAATATTAAATCTTTGGGTAAGTCAAAATTTTTTGTTCTATATTTTGGAATATATAATAGAGATATAGATTTAGCTCTCTTTGCAATATGAAAAATTTTATCACATCCAGACCGGGCCCCCTTAGTCACTTCTTTAATGAAGATCCTCGGAAGGCAGGATGGCTTGTGATGAGCGTTCCCCTGCTAACAGATCTCCATCACTGTCCTTCCTAAAAGTGATACGAGAATGTGCAAGCAAAAAAGAAAAAGCATGCACATCGGAAATATAAATTGCTAAAAAATCTGGATAAAATTAATAGAAGTCTTTTATAAAAATAGGTTGTGTTTAGCATTAATTAAATCTTAATCGGTCCTCGATTTCGCCTTGGACAATATTTTTTTTTATTATTATTTCACAATGTCACACTGAAGCATTCACATTATTTTGCATCACCTTGAATATGAATACTATAGCATTCACGTTCGCAAACGTGTTAATAAATTTAATTTTCATTCATAATAGAATTTAAAATGATTTTCGTTCTGAATGACTTTCCAAATTTATTTTTGATATTTGATATTATTTATATTTGATATTTGATATTATAACGTTCTAGGGGTCATTATTGAAAAAAATAAGTTTTTAACAGAGTATGGAAAAACTCGGTGCAAAATCTTTATTTTCAAATAATCCTAATTTTTCTCTACCTTGCGAAGATTAAAAAATAAATCTCCCAAAAAATGCGAAGAAGTTGAAAAAAAGCAAAACGTGTGCTTCAACATAAACACAAGCACACAATAAAATTCATGTCGCAATAAAGCTTACTGTTGTTGTTACACAAATTCATACAACAATAGTAAACACATCTTAATATATAAGTATTATTGTATTATATTTATACAAAGTTAGTAAACATACAAACATCACTTTTTCAGCTTAATAAAAACATTTCTGACTGGTACGCATTTTTGACTTCAAAACAATTTGTACGAAATATTCATTTAAACTCATTTTCAATTTCTCTTTCTACTTTTTTCTATCTTTTCATAATTTTTAAGAATTCTACTCTTTTCAAAGAGCGATAAAAAAATAAAATTTCAAAATTTAAAATTATTCTCTTTGAAAGATCCGATCTTGCGAAGAATAAAAAAGTGTTGTTTATAATTTTGAAACGAATGCTTCTAATTTAGAAATATATAGAGAAATATTTCTCTATATTTCTTAAAATACTGAAAATAGCAACTGATCGAAACCTATTTTTGTTTATTCACGAAAAATTTTATACAAACGAGTTAAGTTTTCTTCACTTTCTCGATGTAGGCGCGGCATCTCAAAATTGCTTAAGAACTATCTATTGGATACACTTAAAACTGAATACATAGTGTATCCAATATTTTTAAATTTATTTTTTTAGGACATCATTTTATGGTAATTAACCACAATGTAAATTGTTATAAGTATTGTATTGTTTATAAGGTTCTTATATATTGAAACCCTGGTCGGTACAAGCATATAAAATTTTATGCCTTCTTAAAGTCATTTTAATAATATTAAATTACATTAAAATATTAACATTCTTGTTTAT
Source organism: Cochliomyia hominivorax (assembly GCA_004302925.2). NCBI lineage: Eukaryota > Metazoa > Arthropoda > Insecta > Diptera > Calliphoridae > Cochliomyia > Cochliomyia hominivorax. The sequence goes on from PYHX02000467.1 coordinate 78,751,808, forward strand.
TACTTTTATTAGAAAAATTTCAGAAAATGGAATTGGAAAAAAAGAAAACCCGCCCAACAAAGCGTATTTTTACTGGTCCTATGATACGCTACCATTCTATGACAATGCCCGTTGTGCGTAAACAAACACGTGGTTGCAGTGCTCCTCATGATCCCAATGATCCAAAATCAAAATGTGAGCGTACATTTATATCTCTCGAAAACGATTTGGATGAAAAAGTATTTCAAAGTATATTTAAATCTAAAAAGCTGCAGCGAAACTCTGGTTATCTATGTCCTATTACAAAGTAAGTAAATTAGTTAATAACTTATAATTACATATTACTAATATTTTCTTTACAGATTACCCGCTCGTTACTTTGACCCTGTTACACAACAGCCCTATTATAGTATACAAGCGTTTAAAATATTACGGGAAGCTTACTATATGCAATTAGAAGAACGAGGTAATACCGATAATCCTGAAATGCAAAAATGGTTAGAATGGCGTAAAACAGTCAAAGAGAATCGTTTAAAGGCTGTAGCTAATAAAATGAATAGTTCATAATTCAAATCGTGCAAATTTATCAACATCTCATTGAAACATCTATAATCATATGTAAGTTTTGTTTTTAATTTCATTTTTTTATTTGATATAATATTTTTTAAAATTATTATAACATTAATACATTAGAGTGAAAGTAACATTTACGTAAACTATATAAAATCTACAAAATATAAATTGATTTAATTTGACACATCTTTAGCTAAATAATTCTCTTCTAATCTTCAAAATAGTTATTTCTATACAAATTAAATGAAAAAACATTTTGTTTAGTTGTAAAAATTAGTATAAAGTATTTTGATATTTTTAATTTCAATTACCTAAAAAACGATATAGACATAATTTTATCTTCAAACATTTCAACATAAAATCCCTCAACTATTTTTATATTAAAAACTATTGTAAGCAACCAACAATTCCCATACTTTTTCGCACAATTTCTGCATTAATTCACTAAATAATTGCAACTGCAATTATTTTTCGTTCTCAATAATGCGTATATAGTTAGTTTATCTAATTTTCTGGGTTAAACTGTGATTGTTATATAAGCGTGTCTTCGTCTTGTCCCTCATATACCATTAACAATGAATGCTGCGAAGGAGAACGTCCCAATGTTAGTCCACCCAATGAGCCATCAGGCGATAATAATCCTGTCTGTAAGCTATTTGTATCTCGATATCCGGATGTTGAAGATGTTTGAGACACTGAATCCCATGATATTTCACCAATAGGCTTTGGATGTTCTTCCTGTGATAAAGCAGTAACCTGTAATTGTAGTCTGTTTACATAAATTTTTTTAAAATAAATCAGCATTTAATACTAACAATACTGGGTGGTTCCATTGGGGTGAGGCGACTCTTTCTTAATCGGAAAGTTTTCCTGCTAGCGGCTTTTGATCTTTGCAGTCGAGACCTAGTGTGATCACCCGAACTGTCTTCTGCGGGACTTTCTGGAGATAAAGGTGTGGTGGAAGTCTCGCCAGACGAATGTCTAAATTCAACAGAGGAAACAAAACGTAACTTAGGTGGTTGTGCTTTAAATGGCGCTTGCTGTAAACTTTGAGAATGTGATAGTTGTGCTGCGACACCTGCTGGCAATGCGGTTGCAATCGTAGCTGAACTAGTTGCTTGGCTTGATACCACACCTCCAGATCCGGATGCTCCGATTAATGTCGGTGCAGATCCTGCCGCTTGTTCTCCACTTTGACTTTCACTTGTTGTATGATGATCACGACCTGTAGAACTACTGGATAAAGATTCCCTAGGTGGATGTAGGGTTTGTTGGGAAAGAGTGTCGCTAGGAGTACAAATGCCACCGGAACCGCTTCTTGAATCAATAGGAGCTGCTGAAATATGTGAGTGTGTGGCTTGACCTGTTGTAGTTCCTGTAAAAATAGAAATTAATGATGGCCTTTGTTGGGATTTATTATGACCATCTGTTCCGCTAGTAGCAGCTGGTGTATCACCCTTTTTGAGATCGGAACTCTCACGGTCTAGAAAAAATTTATGATTTTGTAATTATTAAAATTATGTATAATGCCAATATTATTCACCATAACGTTTTTCTTCAAGTTCTTCACGCAAGTCTCTTAGTTCTCTGGCTAATTCTAGCAACAAAGCACCTTTAGACTTAATCCCACCTTGAGGTGGTGTACCTCTTAATCTTTCCCTTATGATAAATTGCATATGTCGTTCATGATCACCAATAGGAGGTTGAGATATCTGGAGTTTATTTAGAATGGATTAGCGGTATTGGCTTTGGTAGTTATTTTAAAATTGAATTACCTTGTGCAAAATAAATGGCATCAACACAATATACAAAGGAGTTCTATGAGTTACAACAAACTCTAAGAAGCTCCATAGGTCAGGCGCTGCTTCATTTCTTCTTCCTAAATCTCGCATAACTCTTACAATTCTTGGCCATTCTGTGGATAAACGATTTTCAAAACAAATACAAATGATTCTTAAAGCGAGAAATGCTGCTTGATATAGTGAACCAGCAATTCTCGCTGGTCTCTTTGCATCTCTGCTACCCGTAAAAGTCAATGAACCGGTTCTAAGATCACCGCCAACACGATTTATTTGCGAAACAGCTTGCCCTGTTCTGCCTGCAGGCGGACTCATTGCATTCAAAACTGCAGTTAGTAAATAGCTCACGTCAGTCATTTTTAATTCTCCCACATCAGAAACTCCCCGACCAGAACACACTTTCAAGCACAGAGGCATAATCAAATGCATTAGATATCCTTCGGCCTTCTCCTGGGTGGCGAATTCTGAACTGCCACCACAAATTTGTACTAAAGAGAAACAGTCTACGGGACTCACAACTTGCAATGCCACCAAACGCACTACAGTTGAACAGAAGAAGGCCGGAGGATTCTGAGACATAAGAGCTGCGCCTGAACTTGATAAACCCTCCGGAGCCGTAGAACCTGGTTCGTTTACAATAAGATTTTGCACTGTGCTAATCAAAGTTTTCATTTGTTGCCAATGCAAAACATAAGGATGTCGAACTATAGTTTCATGTATACCCTTTAATAATCCGGCAGCTGCTTCCCAATCCGTATTTCGCCGTATTGATGGCTTCTTAGATATTTTTAGAAAAACTTTATCAATTCTTCTTAGTATTGTAACTAGAGCATTACGCAAAGTGTCATTGGACCAGTCAGCTCGAGGCAAAACGGCCAGCATATATCTTTGAAGACCACGACAAGCCATTGTCTCAGGATCGTAGGGAGAAACTTTAAGTAATGAATGAGCAATATCTGCCAATCTAATATGACATTTAGCGTCCAAAACTTCTGTAGTTTTGCATTCATCCTTAGGTAATTTCTTAGAGAGTTCTTGTAAACGTGTAGTCGATTTACTAAGAAAGTCGCCGACTACAGAAAGTAAAACATCCCTCGGTCTACGAAATTCGGTACGTTTCATTTCGGAGTCTTCTCCAGAATCGATTATATTTTTAGTGCGAGGATCTGTTATATATTTGGAATGAGATTCTTCTTCAAAATCCAATCCAGGTGAGCAGGGAGGACCTCGACTGCAATTTCTTTGCGATGACCCTTTATGTTCAGGACTATTACGATAAGGACCATTGTAGGTCTTAGCTAAGCCTTCGCAGTTATGTACCATGGTACGAATAGCTACTGCCAATTGTAAAATAATATCGCGCTCTGATTTTCCTTTTTTCCCCTTATAATTAGTTGACTGTATTTGTTGAAGATAGCAAGGTAATATGGCCTCTAAAATAATCTGATTTAAAAGGTAATAAATATATTTCACATATATGATAATATACAAACATTATACTCACCAACATTTGATAACCTCTAGTACTTTCGGCAGAATAAGATACCACCATAACACAGAGAGTTATACAATCTAACACTGTAACATCACCATCTTCATCGTGATAACAAAAATCGATAGCTTTTAAGGGTTTAGGTTCTTTAACTAACTCTGCTATGTTTAAGGGATCGGGCGAAGGATCCTCTAAACTTAATAAAAGATTAAATAAACAACTAGATTGTACCTAAAATATATTTTGTTAAAGAAAAATTTAATAGAATATTTAAGATTTGCATAATTATTTTTTGAGTATATACCTTATGAGCTACGCCATAAGTGCCATCCTCATCAGTATCTAATATTGCCGAAACGGAACCAAACATTTGTAATATGAAAGGTTTTCGATTTAATAAATAAAACTGTTTAACTGCATACTCGATTGTTGTAGTTATTAACTTATTTGTTTGATGTAAAGAATATATTTGTAGCAATGTAGGCATAATCATAAAATAACCATTCGTTGAGAAAATATTTTTAAAATTGAAAGCCGCATTAATGTAAGTTGCCATTACATAACGCATTATACACGAATCTTCCGCATGTAAGAATGCTGCTCCAGACAAAACATTTAAAAATAACTGTATATCGGCTGAATAAGCGAAATTACCAGCCATGGCTTCAAACATTCGGGCTATTAAACGAACCCACATAAATTTGTGTAATACATCCAATCCCAAAAGCACTTTGCCATATTCTCCGCCTTGGTGTAAATCTAAATCAACTTCAAGTGCTTTTCGGGGAAATGAGGGTAGTTTCATAAGTTCTTCATGTAAGAAAACTACTCTTTGCACTACCATATCTACATTTTTCAAAATTGCCCAAGTCAAATGAACTTTACCGATCTCTACAAATTTTTTAGTTAATTCCTGTTGTTGTAAGGCCAAAAACGATTCGTCTGGTTTAAGTAAAACTAAACGTACTTCAGGATATTGTGATCGTTTAAAGAAATATAAATCGCGAATATACCAATTGGGATTTAAAATTTTATCTGCAATTAAATATGATAAATAAAAAAATCTTATTTTTTTCAAAATATGAAATTACTTACTGCTCTTATAATCCACCAAACAGTAGTTATTGATATTCTTTTCATCGACTGAATAATAATCAAGTGCTTCTTTAAGTAATTGGCAAAAAAGTGTATCTTCTTGGACAGGAAACTGCGAAGGTATATTACAATCATCGTCAGTTGGTCCATGAACAACGATTTTCTTAGCCGCTGGAACATTTGCAGTTAACAAAATCGAAGCATCACATTGTTCTTTTCGTAGAATTTGTTTTAAATCTTTAAACATTATACCGTGGACACTATGCACAACCATCCACAATACTGACAACGCCGAACCAACAAGCTGAAATAACATTTTTTTATATTTCGACTTTGCAAGAGCCAATGTATTAAAAAATTACAAACTTACTTCTTGTTTAAGTTCATTAGAAGATCTTACATAGAACATTATATAACCAATAATAGAGTTGTATAAAGCAAATGCCGCCTGTTGTGGTAATCTCGGTACAAAACGTATTAAGTGTCGTAATAACTTGAACATTTGGTCTTGACGATCTCTAGTTAGTCTCTCAAAGACATAACGTAAAAATAAAGCCGATTCTTCTACCAAACAAACCCATATAACTTGATAAGCGACTTCGTAGACGGCATTACCATCAGAACCAATGGCAGCATCATCTAGACACCCTACGATTTGCATTACTGAAGAACATAGCACCGATGGGAATAAAGAATGAGCATGATGCAGGTGGGAAGATATTCGAGTGCCATCGATTTCCTCTTCACCTTCGTGATCTTCATGTTCCATACCTGGTTCATGCGAAGCTTGTTGACTTATTGGTATGGTCGTTATTAAGAAGCTATGACGTTCAGCTCTTTGTTTATCTCTCTGTTGACGTAAAGCATTTCGTATAGCTTCTGTTTGTTGCATTTTACGGCTTTTTGTTGCAGTAACTAGAAAAGGCTGTAAATGAAATATGTCTTTAAGTAATTTAAAGCTGTTACAGTTTACCTTTGTAACCTACATGACGATCTTGATTAAGTGTTACATCCATATCTTTAGTCTGTTGTACTGGCATCCATGGAGGATCCACTACAGGCAGACTTTCTATACCTATCTTTGGCGAAGGCAAAGTAAATTCTATGCCACCAGGTGGTACTTTGAAAGTAACATCATGTGCATTTTCCTCCATGCGTGGCCAGACATGAAAACGATTTTTCCACAATATAAGATATCTTAAAATGGAAAATGCATTTTATACGTTTGCTTTATATTAAAAATCTAAAAAATTTAATACCTTTGTATGGCTCCAATACGTATGTCCGGATCTTTATTTTTTAATGCTCTCTGCATAATATCAAAAGCATAATTTTGTGCTTTAACTGAACCCATAAGAAATACTGCTGCACTTGAAGAAGCTGTATCTTGATTAGGTTCCAATAATAATTCCCAAGCTGCTGGCATAGCTTCTATGACCATTTCTTCTGTTAAAATAACAGCACCTTTTAACATTGTTGCAAAGGGAAAATGAAAAAGACTTCGTATATGAAATCGCAAAAATTTTAGCATTGGCGATTCTTCTTGTTCTTTTTTCTCTTTCTCCTGGCGGAATGCTTTTGCTAATTTTTCTGCCATTTCTAAATCAGGATCATCACTAATACGATCTTTTCGTGATATACTATCTTTACGTTTAGATGGGGATGTCTGCGTTGAACTTTGTTCGGAAACTTTACGAGCCGATCTAGGTCTCTGTTGTTGACCTTTAGTCGTGGATGTAACGGTTGGTTCAACATTTGGTTGATCCGATTCGGATGTAACACCAAATTCATACACCTTAAAAAGTTATAGTAAATATAATAAAACATGTAAGAAATTTGTGCAAATTGATAAATTGTGACATTTCTTCTTTCTCTTTCTCTTTATCTTTAAAAATTTTAATAGAATTGAACATTATTTTATTCGATTCCCTAATGTATTAGTTAACATAAATAGAATTATACTGATTTTATTTAAATAAAAATGTACTCTGTTAATAAGAGCTTTAAGTTTTGAAAAGCTTTAATTTTAATATCTACCCTTATGGCATTAGTAAGCCAAAATAAAGCTTTTATGATGTTCGTTTTTTCTATATTTAGCTTATAACATTCAAAAGCTTTGTGTGTAAAAATCATGCAGGAATTATTATTTTTTCGACTTAAAATTTTGTCTTTCACTTTTATACATTTTTGGAATTTAAATGAGGTCAGTAAAGTTTCTTTAAGGAAATAAGTAATATTATTTCTTTAAAAAATATTGGATTTGATTTAAAACAAAAAATATTTTTCCAGATGGATTTGAACTCGGAAACGAAATTTAAATTATAAAAAAAGTAGAAAAAGTAGCAATTGCCTCCTGTGAGGTTTGAACTCACGACCCCTGGTTTACGAGACCAGTGCTCTACCACTGAGCTAAAGAGGCGGACAGCCAAGCTGCAGCGTAAAAGCTTATAAAAGCTACCGCCAATATGTATGACTCTAATCGAAGTACTACTTAAAAATTTGTCTAATTTCGATCTTTATCAATATATATATATATATATATATATATATATATATATATACCTGTATTGTTATGATATATGAATCATCATTAGTTAGGGAATGACTAATGATAATTGTGTTGAAAATGAAATATGGGGTAATTTCTCTACATACCTTTCTAGTAGCCTTAATTAAACGTGTGCACGCACGCATATGCCTCTTATAACAATAGGGATGACAGTAACCCTTATGGGTACAATAGTAGTTATAACTTCCAATCAAATCAATAACCGCTTTAAGCCAAGGCATATTCTTGGCAGTATCATCGGTTTCATTTGAATCTGTTGGAGATTCTGGTTGTTGATCATCGCTAAGTATGCCAGGTGACCCGTGTTCTTCCTCGCCGCCGCTGGCTACTCCTTGTTCAGATGTATCACTACGATCAGATAAAGAGGATACTTTACGTCTGGATTGTATGGAATCGACACGTTTAACTAGGATAATTATTTTTTTAGAAGTCATGATTAAAATGGGGAAATAAACTTTAGTTTCTACTTACAATCGGCTTCCATATCTTTGCCATCTTTGGTGTTGCGTCTTAATTTCAGTGATCTACGTTTAAACGATCCTCCAGTTGTTGTGGCTGTACCACGACGCGATAGGAAAGGTCTAACAGCTGATGCGATAGGACGACGTGCTTGACGGTTAAATACAGTTAATATTAATAAAAATTTATTAACATTTTCAAAATTGTTTAATTTACCTTCTTCTCCCTCCTTTGTCAATGTTGTATTACTACTGTTTTCTGACTCGTTGTCGGGTTCATGTAGTACAAACGATATTTTTCTTTCCGTTTGACCAACTGCTACATCATTTCCTGCTGCTATCGATTGTAAACTCTGTGCTGATGTCTGCGAGTGACCCATTGAACTTAGTGCCATAGACCACCTGCGATTTGCTTCTCTATACACCTTTTCCCAGGGGGCTGGTTTATCCTTATGTAATAGTTTCGATGCTTTTGGTAAAGTTACGTAAATATCACGTAAGAAGGCGGTTATTTCGAAAAGTAATACACATGCAATTAATTTTAACGCGTGTGGGCAATCGTTGCCATGAGGATTAACTGAAGCTTCGTCTAAGAAATCTTCTTCCTCATCTTGTTGTAGTAGTTCTCGTTGTTTTTCTGGATCGGTTAAAGTGGCATTTACCGCTTCATACTGTAAACGTTCAGTGAAAAGAATTTCCTCTAAACGAGCGCCCAACATTTCGGCCCACTATAAATATATGTTTTAAGATTTACTTGAGTTTATATTTTTAATATAGTTCTTCTTATGCCATTTAAATAAATAAATTGCATTTGTGATGGGATTCTCGCAGTGGCTTAATGTGTAGTGATTATAGCTAACAGTTCATATGTTATGGGTTCGTATCCCAGCTGATGGTAGCAGAAATGTTTTATGTTTATATATATTTGTATGAAAAATGTAAAATTTGCAAAATTCTTAAAGTTCTGAACCTATAAAGCTTTTGAAAAAAATAATCATCTTAGTGTTTCTGGTTAAAGAATTTTAGAACGAAAAAAGCTTATGATCGATCTCGTCGATAATTACAACTGTTCATTGACTGTTAATCAAAAAAATAATGAAGACAAACTGGAATTCTTTAAGAATTATTGAATTTGGCGTAAAATATTGAACATAAAACTTGTGTAAATCGCAAATGTTTATCGTGAATTCTATAAAATAAGCTAAAAAGCTATTATCTCATACCTGATGAAACATTTTACCAGCAGCCCGCTGTAAAATATGTGTTCGTCTAGTACTAGTCGTAGCCATTTGTTGCTTTATTTGATTTGCGCTGATGTTTGCTCCAGATGGACGGTAACCTGGTACATTCTGCTTCATCCAGGCAGGCCATTGACCCTTATTACATAAATGAACAAAATGGGCACATTCCAATAGAAATGTAGCTCTCGTAACTAAAGGTGCTTGAGGCTGGAAATATATTTAAAAATAATCATTACATATTACAAACTTTAATTCAATCTCCTTACCAAATCTAAAACAGCTGCCACTAACTGAGGATCTGGAAAAGTGCCTGGTGCACATGTTTCCAATAGAAAAGACAATCTTAACATGCCCATTTTAACTGGTTTTAAGGGTATTAATTTTCTTTCCTTTAAAACTACCACTTCAGATTCTCGTGGTCCATCACACATATCTGATGAGCTGCGACGACTATAATCAGCAGTTTCCTCTATGCCACCTTGTTTTTTCTTTCCCTTTACAATGCCACCGAAACGATTTAATCTTCTCTCAACTTTACGTTTTGCTCTTTGTATAGACCGACCTATACCATCACTAGATCTTCCCCTTTGAATTTTCAAGGAAGGATGTCTTACAAAAGATGTGGACATTTCAGGGTTTAGAGAACCGATTTCTAAATCAATTGAGGAACCTTCTTTAGGAGCTCCTTTGAACCAGCGAACTAAACCACTTAAACGACCCAATGAATTACGTTCAGAACTTGAGGTAGAGTCTGATAATAATTGACGTTCACTATGTCTAGGTGTTAGAGTGGGACGTACTCCGGTCGTGCGACGGCCAAAACTTCTTAATGGTGATTGACTAGATTTATAATGTTCATCACAAGGTTCAGTTTCCAATAGACTCTGTAAAGAAAAAAGCAATACATTTATCTGTAATTAACATCAGATAAATAACTTACCACTGCACAAGCTGAAGATGTACTGCGTTTCTTTAATAATAGACGTCTTTGAGAACGATTATCATCATTTTGTATGCTTTGAGCTATTTCGGCTTGAGGAATATGTCTAACATTATAAAAAATTAATAATAACTAATAAACTAATGGAATAAATTACATTTTACCTAATCACACGAGTTGTCTCCGCTGCTGGTCCCTTCTTATGAGGTCTTGGTGTTACAGCTAAAATACCACTTAAGGCCACCAAACGGAATGGCCCACCATGTGCACCTTTGACATATGTAACCAATTGCCGTATATCTCCATATAAAGCAGCATTTTCCATTGTCTTCAGGTCCTTGGATGCATTCACAAAACGTGTTACCAGTGGCTTGAATACTGCTGCTATCACGTGGGCTTCGGGTCCACCGCTTAAACCTCCACTGAAATTGGTTGAGTAACCACCTTGTCCGCCTGATGATGATACACCATTGCCAATATCCGAGTTAAGATTTTTAAAGGCACTCGTGCGCTTATGAGCTAGTTTTATTGTTTTGTTTGATATTTGATTTTTTTGGGTGGGATTTTGGAATTTTGATTGAAAATTTTGTATCAAAACAGACAATAGACAAAGACAGAGTGTGTGTAGATGAGTTCAGAACAAACAGATGCGTAAACGGACAGTGTTTTTAAATGTATATAAAAAGAGGAGGGTCGAAACAAATCAAAAACAAAAGAGGTTTAGAAAAATTAAAAGAAAATGTAGCAATTAAACAAAATTACATGCTATTTATTTAATACACTTTGATTTTTTTCAGTGTTTAAATAATTATCAACTGAAAATATTTGAAGCATGGAAGCATGCATGCAAAAATTATATTTTTGTATTTTTATAATTGATTTATATGTATTTATTTATGTATATTTGGCACTAAGAAGCAATAATTTAAAATTTATTTGTTTTTCGTTGCATGCAGAAATTTTTGAATTATCAAATATTTCATAATAAAGGTATTAAAATGGATTTAGAAATACCAATTGAGAATTTGTTCGAAATTGTTGTGCACCTACATTTAAGGCCTTTGTTTAATGCTAAACTAAACTCAATAAATCTATTAATAATTAATATTTCCCTAGTTCATTTTTCCAAAATTGTTTAAATCACAAAAAATGAATAGATTTAAAATACTTACTTAGAGGTGAGAGTAAAGAACTTGGATCCACACAAAATGCACAAAAAGCATGGAAAAAGTCCACTAGCTCTTGTAACGGAGCAGTTTTAACCATTTCCTGTAAATAACGTTTAGTGCGTTGGCTAGCATGACGCAAAAGACGTGAGAGTATTTTTTGACATTGATTTCTTAGGAAATCGGCTGGTGGTCCACGCACACCTTCATTGCAACCATTTGGACAACCTAGTACTTGTAGAGCACGCTTTATAATACCCATAGAAATTTCATGAGCATGTTCCCCTAATTTTAAAACTCCCATTTCCAATAGTAGCTCACAAATATTTAAGCCAGCTTCCAAAACTCTTAGCGAAACAACTGTCAAGTCTCTTTTAAATACGTTCAATACAGCCAACAAAACGATTTCATAATCAATTCCTCCATCTCGAGTTATATAAAATGAAGAACCGGGGGCTTCTGATTCATCGACTCCCGTATAATCGATATGAGAATCTGTATGTGAACGTAACATTTGACCACGTACTCTTGAACCCATACTACAAGTACCAGGAGCACCCATCATGCTGCCATTTATACCATTTCCACCCAAACCACCAATACTGCCGCCATTGCTTAAAGCATCCAATTGGGAATCAATAGAACCCTTAAATTTATAAAATTAATAACTTTTTTTAAACGTTTAACTCTCATGCTAAACTTACTTGTCTTTTCAAATAATCCGGAGAGGGTGAGGGTGTATGCTCTGTTACTGTTATTATTGGATTTCTGGGATAAAATGTTGTTCTTTGTCCAGATGACTGTGAAGATCTCATAGCCTTAGGTGGTTCTACATATCTGTAAAATCTTTAATATTTCAATATTCCATAAAGGGAATACAGATAAAGAATTAGTTAAACATGACATGATGGTGCACAATGGTATATAAATATTTCTTTTTTAATTTTGCTATAAAAAAATACTGAAAGCAAGTGATTTTTTTTAAATTTAATTTTATTTTAATATATTTGAAATGGAAAAATAGGAGTTAAGCATAATATAGAGAGAGTGCAGTTATGAAAGCGAAAATAGGTTTTTAAATATCATAAAAATGTATATAATGTATATTATATAAAGTATGTATTATTTAAATATAATTTGCATTGCATTAACTACTTGTATAATAACGATGAACAGTAAAATCTGTTTATATTTTTTAATATATTTTTTCTTTTTTGCTCTACAAAAACAGTTTTTACTGTTCAATTTGGAATTATATTTGTATTTTAATATATATATGTATATATACATAGAGGTGTTCAGTTAATTGTTAATTATGTTTATAGAAATTTTGTAATTAAACTTTGAATAAATTTTGAACATCTAGAAACTTTAAGAACACAACTCACCCGCTATCGAGTAGACAGCTGGTATATATATTTTTTTTTTGAGATAGTAAGTAATAAGAGAAAATTTTAAAAGATAATAGCGTAGTTTTAGAAATACAAATCTAATTATAGTTTTGTATAGTTACTATTTTTTTAGTATATTGTGTAGTGTTGTAGTTGTTGTTTTGTGAGAAAATGTTAAAATTTTAAAAGTTATAAAAAAGTTAGAACTTTCATTACTATGGAGACGAAACGTTCCTAATTGCTTTTAGAAACAAATCGGTAATTGTCGAAGTATTTGAAATATGTAAATAAGTACATACATGGCCAGAATTTTGGTGTTTCGAAGTTTGTTATAGACGCCTAGAAAGTTATATTGTATTCAGATAGTGTAAAACAACATTAATATATCTTAAGATTGGCAACTTAAAAAAGGTTATACGGATCTAAGGTTGGTACTTTAGTTTTTTCAAAATAAAAATTTTTGTAAAATTAGTTTTTTTACAGAGGACATTTTTAGTCTTTTTATTATAAATCGTAATGGAAAATACTTGTATGTCGAATGACCTGCTCAAACTTTATAAATTTTTATACGCCAGACTTGAAACTGTATTTTCTGGGTGGATTTTCTTTTCAAAATTTTATAAATAAAAAGAAAAATAATAATTTGTTTTTTCATAAATAAAAACAGATAAAAAACTCAGTAACAATTTCAATTGAATTTTTAAATCAACTGGGATTTAAACTAGAAAAAACCATTTCAGATTAAAAATTTACAATGATATTGGAAAAATTTTATATTTTATTAAATTTAAGCTTTTTCCATGTCAATAAGAAACTAAACTTAATGGTCTTTTTTTGAGTTCAAGTTTTTATATCCCACACTATTAGCAAACAGACAGATAAAGTATTCCGAATCCGTTTATAATTCAAAAAACGGCATATCTTGCTGTCTAGGCATGCAAAATTGTGAAATCTCTGCAAGTTCCTCAGTATCTTAAATGAAAAATGATGCGTTAATAAATTTGTAACTTGAGAACGTCTAGTCCAATTTTAATAAAATTCAACATAGTCATACTTTTTTACCAAGCGAGTGCCTCAGGTGACCCTTCAGGTCATAAGAATATTGAAAATTATCCAGCTTTTCAATATTTTATTATGAGTGAATTCTGCTAATGAGAATCTAACAAAAACCTCGTATGGATGGGTTATCTCTTAATGTTTTAATAATATTTAACTTCAAAAATCTTAACTTAATTTTTATGTTATATTGGATTCACATTTTATCCATGGAATCAAAAATTATAAGAATTTAAATGTTTATTTTCCCAAAAATTTAGATTTTTGCGGATTTTTTGCCGAAAATAGTTACACTCTTTTTGAGTTATATAAAATCCTATAAATAGGATTCTGAAATAAAAATCATTGTGTGATGCAAAAAGGTTTCAAAAACTTTAACTTTGGGTCAACTAGGGTTTCCAAATACATATTTTTTCGGCATAATTTCTCAAATCGAAAACATGGAATTTTAAACAAAATTTGATTTTTTTTTGTGAATTATTTGATTTCTTTTAAGAAAAACAAAATAATGTACACTGTTTCTAATTAATTTAAAAAAATATATTTATGTGCAAAACTTCATTAAGAATGATTTACTAATAAAAATTTTATTTCAAAATCAAAATTTTATATTTTTGCAGAACCACTTCCAAAAACGACTTCAAAGGACATTAATAAAAAATTGTTTTGTAAAAACTTTCCAACCATTATAGATTTATACAACCAGGAAAATCTGCAACAAATTTTATAATTATCGGTTCATAATTTTCTACAATTCTCAGATAACCCCCACTTCCGAAAATCGCCTTAAACGACATAAAAGTGAGTATTATGACAATTTTTTAAATAAATATATTTTATACAAGCATAAATCATAGAAAAATATAAGAGTAATTGATGACTATTAAAAAAGTTATATTAGACTGTAATTAAGAGAAAACGATATTTGAACTGAGCGAACAATAAATATCGTTTTAATAAAATTTTTTATTAAAAATTAAACGTACAACCAAGATATGACTTTATATCTTTATATAAGATTTTCATATAAGACGGCAATAACAGTTATTAACGGTACCCCAAAGAAAGTGACCTGAATGATAGTAGTTAACATTTGATTTTCAAATTCGTATTTAACATTTTTGTTCAAAAATAAAAGTTTTTTTTGACATTAGTTTATATATGTGTTGTTGTGTTTTTAATAAAAAGAGATAGTGAAATATATAGTAAATTAGAATATAAAAATATACAAACCTTAAACTTGGCATAGATTTGCCTTTTATTAAATTACTAGCTGGTTCTCTTGTAATCATAGAAGCTGAACGTGATAATTTCTTTTCACCAGTATCCAAACTGCGATGTATATCCTAGTAATAAGTAAAATTTATTTTAATAAATTCTGTATTAAAATCAATTTTTCTAGAAACATTAAAAGGAATATTTTCATATTCAAGATGCAATTTAATATTTTTCTATTATTAAATATTTTCAGAAATATTTGCATCTCAATATATAAAAAATCCCTAATAATAATTAAAACATTAAACATTTAATAATATAGTTTTTTATATAGAACACTTAACAAGAAACATGTGCAACTTGTACAAGTAAAATGATATGATTGATTGAATTCTTTAACGATTTTCACTGAAATTATGTATGATTACGTTGACTTTTTGTTCGTTTTTCTTTAACGTCATTTTGTTGAGAGTGATTAGTGAAATATATTCTTTAATATATAATTGAAATTAAGTAAGTGGGAAAAAACAATAATCGCAATCATTAATTAAGATACAAGTGTAAAGCTAAAACACTTAAAATGTTTTGTTTTAGATAAACAATCTTACTGCATGTTGCAGTGGTCTCTTGCCATTAGGTGAAACTGTATCGAGGCCTACTTTTTCCAAATTTTTTTCCGATTTCGAAAACATCTTTGTCTCAACAAATGCTCTTAAATCTGACATCTTAACACGTTTCTTTTTTTCGCTACCACGTCTTTCAGCAGTGGGACTGGCTTCTTCTGAAATAGAAAATCAAATATTTGAAATATATTTCAAAAATATAATAAATGTATGTTTCAGTATTTGTACTTACCTACTAAACAGGCAGTTATAGATGGTTCTGGTATTTCAATATAATCTTTATTTATAGAACTACTAGGGCTATCGCGATTATTGCTATTGGGTCCTTGATATAAAGATATTTCAATTTGTGGTATTGGCAATGAATTAGAACGTTTTCGTGGTTGATTTATTGATATTGAAGATTCTTCACCAATTTCACTTAATCTATAAATTCCTTAATGATATCAGAATATCATTATTAATATATTACAGTCTTACCTGTTATACATATATTGCAAACTCCAAAAAATACCTTCCTCTTGCCAGTGTGATATAAAAAGACAACGCATTACAGCCACGTCTAGAAAGGTTGCGGCAGAAACATCGGCCTTCACGCTTTCCGATCTATTAGAATCGGTTTCCCTCTCCATTGAAGCACTACGTTTTTCCTTCATCGAAGCTCCCCTCATTAATTCCTGCTGTTCAAATTCAAACTTCGTTGAAGGTTTATCTTTATCCCTAGAATGTACAGATTGATGACTACCGCGACGGCTTTGAGGATGTTGTTGTGTCAATAGACTTGCATCCGCCTATAGGGGGTAAATATCAGAAAAAGTAACAATATTAATTTAAAAATGATAAATTAGAAAAAAATTATAGCAAAAAATTACAGTAAAAAATGAATTATCCATTAAATGGGAAGCAGAAGGTAAACGAAAAATAACAACACGTTCATCTTCAACACTGGAAGCTTCTTCGGGTATAGTTTCGGGAAATGCAAATTCTTTGGGCGATGACACCCAAGAGCTCTAAAACATTTATTAAGGAAAAAAATCATAAAAAACAACACTTATGATAAACACCAATTACGTTTATAAATATGAAATAAGTGGGATTTGAAGAACACTACCAAAAACTTACCTCTTCATCCTGGCGAGTAGTATGATCAGAAATGCCACTTTGAGGGGAATCAGCTTTGGGGGACATAGCATCTATGCTTAGGGATTGTTTGCCTGGAATATATAAAAAAATTATTTTCCAATACAATAAAATAACAAATTTTGACGTACGTCCTGTAAAGACATCAGTTGACCCTTTTGGGGTTGGTGCACATAATAGATTTCTAGCCTTTGGTTTGACGGGAGCAGTAAAACATGGTGCACCTGGTGCTCTATTATCCCACATTCCTTGCCACAATTTTATACCATTTTCTAAGCGGAAATTTTGAAAATCCGATTCTTTCAAATGGTGTATAATTGGAGCAAACAAATATACAAATAACTGAAAATAAAAAGAATTATTATTTCTTCGACAAAGGCAAAAAAAATACCGTATATAACTTACTGTTATAGTGGGTACTGAAAATAAATACTGATCCATTGATTTGACCCTTGGTTCACCATCAACCATTAATTCATCCTGACCATCATCATCCGCACATTCTTCTGCCGCATATAAAATAATCCATTGCATAGTATATAATAATTTTGTTTCGACTTGTCCTATGGCATGCATATCCTTGACACGATTATGCAATAAAGCGGCCACACAATGCATAACATGTGGCAGTGCAGCTTGTAATAAACGCCATCTGGGTATTGCACCTAAAGCCTTAGTCAATGGTGGTGATAAACCAAATTGTATATTTTGAACCAGCACTTTTTCAAAGGACTAAAATTCATAAAAATGAATATCAGTTTGTATTCAAATAAACTTTAGTTTATAAATAAGGTCATAACTTTGAAAAGGTGTCAAAAAATTATTTTTTTTAGTTTTCCGAAGATATATATTTTTCAATTTATATCAAAATTTCTTCAAAAGTTATACCCTTTTTAAATACATATTTCTAAAAATTTGTACGTACCTTACAAGCTTCCTTAGACTCCTTTATAAGATGCAATTATGTTTTTTGTTTTGGAAATTTAGATAAATTAATTATTTTAATTGAAGTTTATTTAAAGTTTAATTAATAATTATGGTTTATGAGTTAAGGATTTTCTAATTACTAAACATAACTTTAAATAATTAAAAATATATTCAACATCAAACATAAAAAAGTTAGCAAATTTATTTAACATTTACTGAAAAATAAAAACTACAAATTATTTACAACAAAAAATAATTGAATAAATATTTAATACAAAAGCACTAAACAAAGTACTAGAGGACACTTGTGCAATAGATTCAAAAATTACCTTATTTCAAATAAAATTTTAAATAATTTTCTTTTCCAACAGAAATGCACAATCGCCCTCTGGTTTACTTAAAATAATAAATGAGGACGACAAACAATTATTTTATGGGTGAAATCCATACCCAAATTGTTCCATTATTTTACCCATAACACATTTTGTATACCAAAGTGGAAATTGCGAAAGAATTATCGTAATTATTGGAAAAATACTTTAATGGAAAAAATGGTATGTAAAGCAGCCCATAAATATAATAGGCTTTTGTGGTAACACCAGAGGCGATAGAGCCAAATTGTCCTTAACTTGTAATCACTTATTGCATTTTCTGGTGAAATCAGATACGATAGATGAAAATGGACCACAATTTGTAATCACTAACATTTTTTATGAAAATCAATTTTTATATTAAAAATTAACATAGCATTTTCTGACGAAACTAGAGGCGCTAGAGCAGAATAAGCCTTTATCTGTTATCACTTACATCTTTCGTGAAAATCGATTTTTTGCGAAATAGACGAGTTAGAGCAAAGTAGGCCTTTTTTTGTACCACTTATTAACGAAATATTGATTTTTAATATGAGAATATAAAATTTTTGGTGAAACTAGAGGCGTTAAAGCTAAAAAATATAAACAATTTTTTTTATATGAAAATCTAAAATTGCATTTTTTGGCACTCAAGCGCTAGAGCAAAATTGTCTTTTTTGTAAACACTTGTCTTTCAAATGAAAATCGATTTTTTAGAGGCACTAGAGCAAAATGGACTTTTATTTGTTATTACTAATATTTTTTATGAAATTCGATTACTAATGTGAAGATCTACAATTGCGTTTTATGGTGAAACTAGACGCTCTAGAGAAAAATAAACCCCTGTATTTAAAAAATTTCAAGTCAATATTAATGTTATCTTCTTGTGAATCTAAATAATCGATTAGAATTTAGTTCCAATAAAAATAATAATTCGATTCCATTGCTTATATAAAAACGATTTTAAATCCATTTATATCATTTAATATAACTTAAGAAGGGGTGTATTTAAAAAAGGCAATAAATGAGGTTAAATATTAATAAAATTATTTTACTACAACTTAAATTAAAAAAGAAAATATGTTACAGTTGGGGGTGGGGGTGAGAGGGTAATGTGTCATTCTAGGAACTTCATTCATTTTGGTAACAAAATATTCTACCGCATAAATGGCAACTTACATGGTGTCCCGGTGCATGTTGACAAAACTACATCAATGTTAAAACAGACACAAGAAATGTTAATTTAAAATTTAAATCATTTTGATTTTTTGTTTTGTTTTTGTTTTATTTTATCAATTTCAATTAGTTTAAAAGTGTGTTTGTGTATATTTTTAAAATTATGTTAAATTGTTATAATTTTTGTTTTTGTTTTTTTTATATAAATTATTAAAGCGTTTTTTAATTTAGTTTGATTTGGAAAAAATATAATAAAAAGTACAGAGAAGAATACAAATATGAAACAAATGCAGACAAAAGAAAGATACATTGAATATTTATATCAAATAAATTTATTTAAATTATAATTCAATTTGATTCAATTAATTTCTTAAAAACGTTTATTTTACACTCTTTCAAAATTCCAAGTCCAATTTTTATATGGTTTTAGTTCAAATTAAATTGAAAGAGTTCCTTTCTCGATTTTCTTATAGACATAATATTAAACACCAAATACTGTTCTTTTACATATTTTGAAATTAGTTTAACATTAAATAGCTTTTATTTACAGCACATTTTCATTTAATATCAATTTACGTAAATATTTACACAAATTTTTAACACTTTTTTTATACCTTTAGCAAGTTTTTTAAGTTCGTTATTTTTAAGTTTTTAATCATTTAGCATTTATATTTGCAGCATATTACAGTTCTTTTATTTTCATTTGATTTTTATTAAAACTTTTTGAAATAAACATATTTTTACGAATATATTTTTAACTTACCATACAACTGGCTTCATGAAGTTTACCCAATTTGGGTCTTATGAAGGGTGCAATTTGACGCCATAAAAATGTTTGCACCGATACGGGTAAACCCAAATCACGCATACCATCATCTTGATCAATCTTGAATTCTTCATTGTTATTCGAATGATTATTATTATTCGTTGTGGTAGTGACCATTTTGATTAGATTTAGTTACTCCTTTTATTTGTATGAAATTTTAGCTCGTGCTGAATTATTTTATTTGAGCTTTCTACATGGTATTCTAAAACACCTAAAATGTAATAACATTCATAATATTTTTTAATTCGAAACCAATTTATACGATCTTTAAATGATATAGAAAGGATTAAGGTGTTTACTAAAGTACGTGTGTCCAGATCAATTTCATTGAAAATAGTTCTGAATCCTTGGAATCGTTAGAAACATCTAAAACGGTGAGGTATTTTGGGGTTGATCTAGAGGTATTTTTGGAGTTGATAGAGTTAAACATTTACACATGTATTTTGTATCTGTAAAAACGTCTTAATTCATAGTTTTTTAAGAAAAAGTAACTGGAGTACAATTTGATATCAAAATTTATGAACAACATTTTTTAATTATTATTTGAAATTTTATAAAATTACAACGATCAATTGTATTTATTTTAAAAATCCATATGATGTATGTGTTATTGTCGATGAATTAGGAAATTACAAACATTCTAACTTTTTACATGCAAATACTTAACAAATCCATTAAAATTGAAAAATGTTTACTTTCATTACATTAATGATCGCCGTGGCATTATAAGGACCATCCGGTAAAAATACTGTTCGGGTGTTTTCTTACATATTTAGCTATATATTAAGGGTAATTTAAAGATGATTCCATCTTTGCAATTTGAGAACATAACAAAAAAATTTTTTTAATTAACCAAGTTAAGATAGAGTTTATGGGAAGATCCTTGCCCCAAGGTTATTCAAATTTAATTTTCTCATATGCGCATTAAGATTTCTTTATAAAACAATACAAAATTTTAGTTTTAAGAACAAAAAAATGATTTTATCCACGAATAAAAATTAATACCTTTTTGGTAAAAATCTTAAAAAATTCGAATCTTTTTCAAAATTCCAACTCTAATATAAAATTTTAACCGTATAACTAAATAAATAAATTTTATAGTTATATGGTTGCTGCAACAATAGTTTTTTTTAATTTAAAGGGAATGTGTGATACATATTTTTAAAAAATGTTTGGTGCTATAATAAAAACTTAAAAAGACTTAAATAGAGGTAAGGGGAAAAAAAGGTCCAATATTTATTTTAACTTTTTCTCTGAAGTCTAAACATATAAATCAGTATAAATATAAAAATCAACATACTCAAGGTGTTCAACTTTCGAGGGTCATCAACTCTCATACTGTTGAGGGAGCAGCAGACATTTATACCATGCATATGAAGTAGAAGTATGTTGCGTTAGCAGAATTTTAAGTCTAACATCAATTTCAAGAGTA
Organism: Cochliomyia hominivorax; assembly: GCA_004302925.2. NCBI lineage: Eukaryota > Metazoa > Arthropoda > Insecta > Diptera > Calliphoridae > Cochliomyia > Cochliomyia hominivorax. Next base: position 78,773,259 of record PYHX02000467.1, read on the forward strand.
TCGATTTTTTTGCTCATTCATAGAGATCAATAAAATCATTTTTTATTTGCTTATTTTTATAGAAATTTTTCCAAATTTTGGACATTTATGTGAAAAAAATTTTTGAAGAAAGCGATTTAATGAAAGATACGTTGAAAAGTTTCATTATATGTTTTTATACCCTCGAACACAAAGTTGATTTAGCTTTGTTCCTCTGTCTGTCCGTGTCTGTCTGCCGTTGGCACGTCCACATTCACAATAATTCATAAAGCTCAGTGCAATTTGGCTTGAGTATTTCTTATTGTCAGATGAAGTTTTCATATAAAACTAGCAATATCGGTTCAATATATTAAAAGATATAGATTGATATCTAAGGAACTTTTGTAAAAATAACATTTATATATCGACAAATAAGAATGAAATTTTGCCGCAATATTAAGTTATATCTGCTTCATTACATTTCCAAAAATTATCAATGGGTCCAGTAGAAATAAGTTATAACCAAAAATATTACTGAATTTATGTCTGATTAACTGTTCCTGTGTCATATGTAAGAAAAACTTTCATAAATCGTATATGTGTGCGAGTGAATGTGTGCGTGTGTATGTACGAAACCTAACGTATTTACTTAACACGCATTTGTGGTAGAGGGTTTTGAAGATTCGGAATAGCCGAATTAAGCATTTTTAGTTTTTTGTATACTTTTGTACGATTTGTTACAGGTATAACCCTTTCAGATCCAGCTTTATCAATTGTGATATCAGCCCTTATTTAATAAAAATTATTTTCTGTTTGTTTCCTTAAAAGTAATGAAACTAAATAACATTTTCTCTCTTAAATTAAAATAAATAAAATGGAAGGGTGAACTGGTTATTAATTTCAACTCCTGCAAGTAAAAAAAGTGAATAAAGCTTAGGTCTAAAAGGGATAAAAGTCTTTAAATAGTGAATAATGTAATAATTTAAGCGCGAGTTTTTATTGAGACATATTAAAAATTCCTTCCATTAAACACCGGTTAACTGAAAAAAACTGTCTGTCGAATAATTTGAAATTAAAAGTTAATCGAAATCGGAACGGTTTTTTTAAATGCAAAAACCGATTTTCAGGTTTACACAATTTTTGTAATTTTATTTTATATGGTAAAGATTTATACAACTAGTAAATATTATAACAAATTTTTACCAGAAATGGTACACAATTACATAAGTGTATCCGAAAATACCTTAAATGTATATGATTTTATACTCCTGCGAAATGAATTATTGTAGAATTTAGTCAGTCTAAAGGACTTTTAAAAGTTTAAATGTTTTTTTATTAATGCAAATAAATTTAGTTATTATATTTTGTTATTTTTAAAGAAATCTCCGATTATATTTTTATATAAATAGTTTAACTACTATTTTTTATTTATTTACACTTAAAAAAAATCACACCCATTTATTTTGCCATCAAATTGTTTTTTTTTTTTTTTTTTTTTTAACTTGAAGCATCAAAACAATTCATAATGTAGACAGATAGACGACAAACATGCTAATTGGCCATTAAATCAAAGTGACTCATTTCAACACAAACACTTAAGTGTTTTCAATTTTAAATACATGTAAACGTTAGGACGAAAAAAGCCTACAAATATAAAATTCTATTTTATACAATGTGAAACCTCTAATTTAATTGACATGAAAGCGGAAACGGAATTAAGTTTACTAACACTAAGTTGCAACAAGTGTTTGCGTGTGTAAGACAAGAAACTTATTTAAGGACAAAGAGGGTTAAATGAAAATTTAAAAAAAAAACAAAAGACATGTAATTTATAAAACTGGCGTTATTTATGAGTGTAGTATAATAAACACATACATATGTATATGTACATACAAATGAAGACATATTTTTTCTTAGAAAATAATACGTGTTTGTTTTTGAATTTTAGGTTTTTGCAAAAAGAAATTGTGTGTTGTGAATTAAAGGAGTTTCTTTTTTTCTAATTCTTGTAGATTTTCAATTATATTTTATGCTGTAAAACAGAAATTTTAAAATTATTTTAAAATGAAGAAGTAGTTTTTGCCAGGCACAGAAAAATGTAGAGACACATAATCATTTTGGCATTTTTTTAAAATAATTAGCGATTCAAAATATCTTTAAAATATTTGATTCAAAATGCTTTAATTTTTAAAGTTATTGACAAGATTCTCACATATATCGGTGAGAATTGGGTACAAGTTCTACTAAATTTTTCCCATAAAACAAAGAGGTGTTCAATTGTGTTTGAATCTGCTAAATGGAATAACAATGTCATTACAAGAACATTACTCTGCTAAAAGGAAAAGCTTTTTATTCTGGATGTTAAATATTAAGCATATATAGCAGCATATATTTTTCTCTAAATTCCGATTATTTGTCCATTCACAGAGCCCTATAAAATAGCGACGTTATAAACGGATTAACAAAATTAAGCAACCTTCAATTGTGGCGCTAAGGATAATATTTATTTCCTACATCACTACAGGTGATAAGAGTACAATATGTTTTTAACATAGAGATAAAATGATGTTACACCCTCTCGTTCGGCTGGCAGTCCAAGTAAACATTGTAAACAATTTACAGGTCGCAATTTAAAGAATTTGGAAGATATTTGGAACATAAAATTAGCTTGGGCCTAGGTTGAAGCCTTTTGAATTCGTAAAACTCATTGATATGAAGATATTCAAGTTAGACTCAAACAAATTTTGTGTCCAAATCTACATACCAAATTGATCGTTCTACAAATGGCCGTAGCTTCCATATAGACTCATTTCCGAATACTCAAAAATGTTATAATTGTGTGATATTTCGCTTGCTTAACATTATTTAAATTATATAAATCTCCCATATATGTGATTATATTTTAAATAAGTAAATTTTATATAAGGCAAAAATTGTAAAACCAAATTCTACGGAGGGCGATTCATAATTTTCATCCTTGCACCTCGTAGTAAAGTATTATAATATAAGCTTTTTTAAATTTTGAACTTTTATCTACTGTGTTCATAATAGAAAAAAGATTTGAATAACTTTTCTATTATTTAGTTGGTATTTGGACATATATTTAATTGATTGTATTATTATAATGTAATTAATATAATTCATACGCTTCTAATTCCAACCAAGGGCGTTTGTGCTGATGTTTCTAACATAGAGAATTCGATTTTACGAAGTCCGTTCGTCCGTATGTCTGTCTGTCCGACTGACTGTTCATGTAAAGGTTGTGAACATTCTTCAGCTCGCAATTTTTTAGACATTTTAGAAAAACTCATTTTAAAACTTATAAATTTCAAATAAATATTAGTGTCACCGTATGTACTGCATACGTAAGCATGGATCAGAAAATAATTAATCGAGGATCATTCATAAATTTTTCGTAACTACCATTTATAACAATATTGGCTTGACCGACTATAACATTCCTTCTTTTTTTTATATTTTACACCATCAAGTGGTTGGATATCTCGAAGAAATTCTCGGAAACCTTGTCAAAATATGAAGTTGTTTTAATTAATGTTATAAAAATGTGTTGTGTACTCAAACAAATCTACATCTTAAATTTCAATGAATTAGTCATAATATTTAAATCTCCCTGCTTTAAGGTACGAGAATCTCAAAGGAATATAAGTATTGTGATAATATTATGTCCAGTTAATTCATCACTTGTTTTGAGTATTAGATCAATATTTCCCACAGCTCTTATATAACGAAATTTGTTTTCTTAACTATAATAGAAGAACACATATTTAGTCATAAAATTAGTAATATATTCTCTTGAGCTTATCTCAGATATCGGTATATATCATTAACTATACTAGATAAGTTTTTCTAGTTTCATACAGGAAAGTTCTTACAAATACTCTGATCAAATTTAATAGAGCTCTGTTAGTTATTGTGGATGTGCACATAATAACATCAGACTGACAAATCGACTCAGATTTTGAATTTTTATATATATATATATATATATATATATATATATATATATATATATATATATATATATATATATATATATATATATATATATATATATATATATATATATATATATATATATATATATATATATATATAGAATTTACAAATCATTGGAGCCGGTTAAGTTATCAAAAATCTGGTATATATTAAAAATTTTAAATCGAGCTCTGTTGTTATCTTTCTAACGTATTTAAATTTTTCAATGTATTTTTGATGTTAATGTCATTGGAAAGAGTTCGACAAAGAGTTCTTTTAATCTTTAAAATTTTTTTGTAATTCATTTTCGTGCCTCATTTAGATAAAATTACAATAATTTCCATCATTTACACGTATTTAAAAAAAATGCCGAAAATTTAAATATTATCTCTGATGATTTTTAATATATGCGCAAAATTGAGCATGGAAGAGAAATTCATAAGCCGGCTTTTGTTATTGTTAATGTAGGTCACCTAGATTTTTCTTTTATAAACAATAATCTCCCACTCTCCTAGTAATCATCTCTTAATCACATCCTTTGTTTTGTTCTCTAAATTCTACATAAGCATCATCATCACTATCACGTGTCCTCTCATCTGTTGTAATGTTTGTAAACAAACATATCCTTCTTCTTGCTACACCCCCTCACTCAAGTATTACTGTGTCAAGAGGGTGGTTTAGTTCAATAAAAAGTATGCGTGTGTGTGTGATGGCAAAAATTGTTTTGGTTTGTTATTATTTTGTATTTATATATATATTTTTATCAATGCGTTTGATAAACGCAGACTCCACATCTTCGTCTCCAGGTATAGAGACTTAAAAAATTTTCATTATTTTTCTAGAGGTCGCCACTAGATTTTTCACCCACTTACATAATCATGAAAAATTTATTAATTATTTTTATTTCACATACAATTTGCACTTTATTATTATTATAATTGATATATTTTTACAAATTTTCAACTCTATTTTTATTTATTATAACCGCACCTCTATTTAGTTGTTGGCATTTATATTGACCAATTTATTTTATTTTACTTTCACATACTGTGTTATCGAAAAAAGGGTTTGGCACTTTATTTTATCATTTTTCTATTGAATATTTAGACAATTTTCACTTATTTTTTAGCAATTAAATTTGCTCACTTTGATTGCCGATTAATATCTTTGTAATTTTCATTTGATTTTATTAATTTTTCATATGATTTTTGATTTGATTTCATTTATATGTATATAAAGAGACAAATTTTCTTTGTCTTGTAAAACTTACACTATTGTGATTGTTGTAACGGTTTTATTGCGATATTGTTGAAAATACTTTTAAACAGTTAGAACGCTCGGATGTAACTAAACCAAATGAAAAATGTATCTGCCAGGAGTTACTTGGTTAAACGACAAATGACGATTCTCAATTTAGCGGATACATACAATCTATACTACATAAATACACATACACACATATACATAACAAACATACAGTGCGTATGAGGGATGTCCTAATGGGAAGATGTACAGGGTGTGTATTGTTTTTTGTTTCATTTTATATGTTTCCAATATAAATTAAGTAATCGGAAAAATAATATATAAAATAATGTTTGATAGAATGATGTTGATATTAAAAACAATGGATGTAATAATACTAAATTCCTCTTAACTTCTATTTGGTCACTTATTAAGAAAGTTAAATTTAAAATTTCTGAAAAGTGATGTAGATTGTGATCCACTATAAAATTCATTAAAATAGCATTAAGCATTTCAAAAGTATACGTGAATAATAATTCCATTTATAAAAGTAATAATATTCTTTCCATCTCAAATTGGAGCAGAATTTACGGAGTGAAATCAAAAAAATTCTTTGTTTTTGTATTCCTATATTTTCTTCAACGAGCATTAGAAACATAATTTTTTCGAACAGGTAGTTGCAAAAAACAGCCAAAACATAAATTTTGTAACTCATATTGCTGCATTATTTTTTAGAAAACTTTACTTAAAATTCCGTGCTCTATTTTTGGCGTATAAATTTTTAGCTACGTTCTTGTTAGGAACTTTTTTAGCTTTGTATGTTTTTAAACCTGCATTAGCTTTAACTTTTCGCACTGAGCTAGATATGTTAGAAGCTTTTCTAAAACTTTTTGTAAGGTTAAGTTGGATATGTTGAAAATATTATCTGTTTTGTAGTAAACATAATAAATAACATGTTTTACAAGGGTAACTTGATCAAATATAATTTAGAAAATACTCTGATTTAAAGTTTTAATGAAGAACGTGTGTTAAGAATTTGGCCATTTAAAAAAGGCTAACCGACGTAAAAAACTAGCGTGTCGAATAATTCGAAATTTAAAACTATTCGAAATATAGTGATTTTTGAGGTATACCCCAATGGTAATATTCCTCCTGTCCCGAAGTGGAACAAAATACATTTTTTTAAATTAATTTTTAAATTTGGAATCCAATCCAATTGGGTTCTGAATTTTATCTAAAGTATATATCAAATTTATATTTTTTAGAAAGGTTTTTCTGGATAAAAGAAATGTATAGAAAACCACGTAAACCCCTCTAAATGTAACCAATTTAAATAAAAATATTGACTAAACTATAAGTTCTAAAATCTATTAAGTCAAAGTCTTTTCTAATTTTCAGATATTTGTACCTCTAAAGCTACACCTCTCTGGTATCATTATGTCATTCAACCGATCCAAATATCAAGTCTGTTCCACTGTGTGTCATAATAAAAAAACTTATAAATCGCTGATAAACGCATTCTCAAAAAGAATAACATTAAAATCGTAAGTCTTAAATAGCAATCGAAATTCAATAAAAATATTGGCAAATTGATTTGAACAGGAAGACATATATGACCAATTGCACTCTGAATATAGTTGAAGAATATGAACACTTATATGAGATAGATATGATGATTAAGAATACATACACCCATTGGGATTTTGCCAAAAGTCTAATTACGCCCTATTTTATGTACGATATTTAAATATCGTGCTTAAATCTATAATAATAGATGATAAATTATTACGAAGATAATGAAATTTCATTAACAATTTCTCCTCACTTTCATTGTAGCACCCTGTTTAATTTGCTACTGGTTAAACGTTTTTATCAATGATAACAAATTTAAGCATTTGTGTGCTCGAATTTGAACTAACAAATGCGGATTATATATGTTTACTTTCTATATATGTATGTATATATCGTTAAATGAAATACCTAGTACATTCCTTTACATTGCGCTGCTATTTGCCAAATGAATTATTTGCGCGAGGGTTGCAAAGCTGATAAGCATAAGAGTTTACAAATAGAAAATTACAGGGTTGGTCTCGATTTATTTGTAAAGGGGAGTCATTGCTAATCAAATTTTAATAATACCACAATTTTTGGTAGAAACAGTTGATTTAAAAATTACAAATTATATGTCTTTATATAATGTGTAAGAAAACTTTTAATGGAATTTTTTATATATAGAAATGTATATGAATCATTCATTCTTCCATTTCTCACTATCTGTAAGCCTATCAAATTGTACTATCAGAATTTTACAGTATAAGTTTTTTTTTGTTAATTTATATGTAAAAATTGTTATAACTCAAAAACTAAACGAGTTTTTTTAAAAAACTAAAGACAAACTGCAACCTTGGCTTCAATATCTGTCACTCCCATCATAGTCCACATTTTCTTGAATTATTATTAATTAAATTATGTAAATTTTATATGACAATAAAATAATAAATAGTGTTAAATATAAATATAAAAAAGTTTTCATATTTACAAATTTTAAATACTCATGAATTTAATTATAATATATTAACATATATTTTTTTCATTACAGATTTTGGTAATACTGAAGGTTTTTCTTAGTTGGCAAAAAATCGTTGATGTCTGGAAAAGAATACGCAATAAATTACTAAAAAAATTAAACAAATAAATTAATAACTGGAGAACAATATTGTACTCTTTATATGAAATAACTCTATAGTTTTTATTAAATTAAAAATTTATTATAATAATTTATATTTTATAATATAAATAAGTTTTATAATACATTCACTTCTTGTTTTTAAATGAACAAATAAATACATTTTTTTGGTTAAAATTTCGACAAAAATATCACATAGTTTAAAGCTTTAAAAAATATTTTAAAATACATCCCTAAAATATGTAACACTTTTGCTTATTTTTATTTAATTTGTAATATTCAATGTCAATATACAGTAATTCATAAACACATATTCGCATTTAATTAAATTTCAAATAAATTTGTGTAATTTTTTGTTTCATAGGAAAATCCCTCATATCTTTTTCTATGAATCTACCAAATTTCATAACAATATCTCTTCATTTAACCGAAATATTCGCAATTTTCTACAATAAAAAATTTTCCAAATGTTAAAAAAATTTTTTGGAAAAATCTTTAAAAATTTTGATCGAACACCAGGCCAACAGAACTTAACAGTAGGTGATTTTTTGATAATGAAAATGTTTAAACTGTTATAACTCGAAAACTGGGCAAGGTTTTAAAAAACAAATTTCAGTGATCGATAGAACTCAACCTTGGCTTCAACTGCAAGTAGAAAGTAAACGCCCCTTGCCACGCCCACTATTAATAAATTGGGAGCTTTTGCTTTCTAAAGTTATTTCTCAGCTTCTAAAAAGTATATTAAAATTTTGATTATGTGATATTATAGCCCATATCTTTATCTATGAGTGTACCAAATTTCAAATGGAAATATTGCACCACTTGGAAATTATTCAAGAAATTCAATAAGACTTATTTTTATATTTTGCTGTTACTTAACATATTCTGTTAACTTTCACATATATTTTCTAATCATTATAATTCAGTAATTAATGAATATTTGTGAATGATTTTTTTGCATCTTTACAAGTGAGGATTTTTCACCATTTACAGTAAAATCAGTTCAATTTAATGCCTACATACAGTAATTCGTGAACTAAAGTTTTCCCATAAAATATTTGGCTATAGAATATGTAAATGAAAATTTTTGTATCATAGAAAAATTCTTCATATCTTTTTCTATAAACCTATCAAATGTCTCTCTTCATTGAACCGAAATAATATTCGCAATTTTCTACAATAAAAAACTTTCCAAATGTTAGAAAATTTTTTGGAAAAATCTTTAAAAATTTTGATCGAACACCAGGCCAACAGAACTTAACAGTAGGTGATTTTTTGATAATGAAAATGTTTAAACTGTTATAACTCGAAAACTAGGCAAGATAATTGAAAACAAATTTCACCAATAGATAGAATTCAACCTTGACTTTAACAGCAAATGGAAATTAAGCGCCCCTTGCCACGCCCATTATTAATAAATTAAAAGTTTGTGCTTTCTAACGTAATTTTTCAGCTTTTAATAGGTATAATAAAAATTTGACTTTGTGATATTATAGCCCATATCTTTAACTATGACTGTACCACATTTCAAATGGAAATATTACACCTGTAGGAAATTATTCAAATAATTCAATAAATCTTATTTTTAACATTTGGCTGTTATTTAACATAATCTGTTAATTTTCAAATATTTTTTAATCACTATAATTAAAAAATTATTGAATATTTTTGAATGAACTTTTTTGCGTCTTTACAAGAGACTTTGTCTCTTCATTATTTGTATTGAAATCAGTTAAATGTAATATATACATGTAGTAATTTATAAATAAAAATTTTTCCCTAAATATTTTCCCGTAGGATATATTAATAAAAATTTTTGCATTATAAAAAATTTCCTCATATCCTTCTCTGTATACGTGCCAAATTTCATAGAAATACCTTTTCATTTAACAGAAATATCCGTAATTTTCTAAAATAAAAAAATTTTCCAAATGTTAAAAAAATTTTTTGGAAAACTCGTTTAAAAATTTTGGTCGAACACCAGGCCAACAGAACTTAACAGTAGGTGATTTTTTGATAATGAAAATGTTTAAACTGTTATAACTCGAAAACTAGGCAAGATAATTAAAAACAAATTTCACCAATAGATAGAATTCAACTTTGGCTTTAACAGCAAATGGAAATTAAACGCCCCCTGTCACGCCCACTATTAACAAATTAAAAGTTTGTACTTTCTAACGTTATTTTTCAGCTTTAAAAAATATATTAACATTTTTGGTTTTATAAACTTTTCGCCCATATATTCAATAACAAGTCTACCAAATTTCAAATCGGAATATTGCATCTTTAGAAAATTATTCAAGAAATTTCATAGGTGCCCTTTTTTACATATGGCTGTTATCTTGTCACGTCCACTGCTGTAAAATTAAAGGGTTTTTACATTCAATATACTTACCACATTTTATAAACCAAATATCAGTATTATTATACAATAAATAAAATTCCACAAACAATAATAAATTTTTTAAACTTTTATTAATCAAAAATTAAAGAACATTTTTTAAAACTAATTTCATTCATTTATTACTTTCATTTATATATATTATTTGATGTTGGTGATTATATATTCTCCAATTGGCAAATCGATTTTTAATAAATTTCCGAGTTTTCTGAAATAAAATAAGACATGAAAATTATTTAATTTTTTTAATTATTATTTGAATCAGGATTAATATTTTTGTATTTGTATTGACATTTTTATGCCCCTTAAACAAAATTAAATTCTTAGCCGTCCCTGAAATAAAAGGTACAATGGAGAAGACAAACACCAATAAACTTTACTACATGTGATTGACACACATAAAAATGAGACATTTAGAGAGGGCACCTGGCTTTTGTTTTTTATACCCTACATAACCATATGTGGTTTTGGCATTATACATATTTACGTTTGTAAAGCATTAACAAAACTGATTCTACAATTAACTTGATCGGCTTGTAATAACATTCGACCCACAAGATATCTGTGTAAACCTTGTATTTAATATGGATATTTAGCATAAGTATGTATTATAAAAGCATGTTCGTTATTAAAGCTTATATAATGTTGGTATAGGGTACTATTTAGTCGGTTTTAACAAACAATAACTTTCTTTAATAACGAAATATTTACAAACAAAAGTGTTTTGCAGCACATTGCGATATTAATAACAGAATACAATAAAGACGCATAAATTATCAATATCTTTACTTAAAAAAAGGAAATAATGTGAATAATAATTTTAATTAAAACTATATAAACATTTAATGAAGAATCATAATTATTAAACAACAATGTGTACATAATTATTATTATAATATAAAATAATAATTATTTAAAATATTTATAAAAAAACTAAACTAAAATAAGATGTTATAGCCGGTCAAGCGCGACTATTTAATACCATACATCACATTGTTGCCAATAAGTGATAGTTACCAAAAATTTATGAATGACCCTCGAAAAAAGGCAATTTTTTTCAAATTTGTGCTTAAGTGTGCAGTGCAATATATTTATGTGGGATAAGTGCGTTCTTAAATGATTTTTTTCTGGGAGCTTTATATTGGAGATAAAAGAAATTATGTGCCGCACATAGATTTTTACATTTACATTTATCTTAATTTGATTAATTATTATTACAATACCAACTTATATGTGAGATTTAAGCCCTTCAAAGTGATACTTGGAAGAGGTGTTGTATGGGACCTATGAGAAATAATGAACCAATCGTCGTATAACTTTGCACATCATAAGACTTATTTGTGCCAAATTTCATTAAAATTACTTTATAGTCTTAAACCCACATTCCGGAAGGAACATTTGTATGGGGGCTAGATGAAATAATGGACCAATCATCACCATTTTAATTTTTTGACATATACCAAAATTCATTTCAGGGACAACCAGCCAAGGGTCATCGGTAATTCGACCCAGAAAGTGATCCTAAGTCGAACGGTATACTTAAAAGTAGTGGTAGCACAATTTTTCTGTCCGTTACAATTTTCACACAAATGTATAATTTCTTAACCACCTGTGGTGTATGTAAATTATAACTATTCCAAATATAAACAAAAAAATCTCAGTCTCTCTACTTTAAGTTCCTTACTAAACTGCGCAATTCTATTTTTCTTTGGCGGGAGAGCTGATTGACACGATTTTGATAACAGCTGTTAAAGATTCTTTGTTTTCTTTTCAACAAGAAGTTCAAGGATCAAAACAAAAAATGGGAGGCTGCGTATTTGCTGAGAATGCAGCACACATGCAACAGGTGTTTCTGAGAAAGTTAAACCAGTTGTTTACTTAAACAGCTGTTTTCATTGAGAAATTTTTAGGGTTATTTAGATGTATATAAGTACTTTCAAATACATATTTACATGTGAGTATATTTTTCATTCATTGATAAGTTTAAAAGATTGTTACATTTTCAAGGACACGTCACAGTTTCACTGTTAAATTCAACAGGTGTGTTGGAGTTAGAATTGTTTATACTAAAATATAATTTTGACCTTGAATTACATATATTAAATTATTTTTATACTTTACTTCCTATTATTGTTCAACATATCGCTTATTTGCTGCAAGGTCGTCATAACTCAAAATTCACAAGTTTCGATTTAACATCAGTAGAAAATAGTGAATAATATATTTTATTATCTGGCAAATTATTGTGAATGAATCATTCATATATCCGATTTCAAAAAATATTAATTATGTCCATTATAAAATTTAATGATAATTACCAGAAATAAAGCGTTATTCTGATTGCGCATTGGTAGTTGTTTAGTTTACATTAAAAAATAATTGCAAGCGTTTGAAAAATTAACCAAATATAAAGTTTTCATTCATGAATTCCAACAAATATGCTTCGCTCAATAACTTAAAAAAAGTTTACTAAAAAAATGATTTTTTGATTTATCACTACCTTGCAGCAAATGAGCGATATGTTTAGCTGGAATTTATCGCTGGTGATTATCTATAAATAAAAACAAATCTGTATTTGTTTGTCAATATCGTAATGTAAACTAGTACATTTTTTGTACTAAGAACAGGGGTAGCTACCCTCATAGAAAGTAAATATTAATTATCGTTTATCTATATAAATCTCGTAGATAGGATTCTCATCAGACAGGATTCCTATAGAAAACGTATATTCATTATCTAGAAATATCGCAGTTTTAAATTACTTCATAAATAAAACAAGAAGAATTTAATTGACCGACTATATAATACCCTACACCACTGAAAAGATATGAAAAATTATGGATCGGCCATCGTAGAATCTGATTTTATGATTTGTAGTTGTATACAATTATTTAAAATATTTTCTTCGTACTCACAAATGAATTTGATAGATTTATACAATTTGAAGTGATTTTCTGAAACAGCGTTTATATGAGAGCTATATGAAATTGTGGACCGATCATCTAATATTTGTAGGGTATTGTTTTGTTACATAATTCTTTAAGATACGAAATATCTTCATAATAGGCTAAAGTTGGCTTCGTTCTTAGTCGATTTTTCTGTATGTTACAAACATTAGAACAAGCGATTTTTACTCCAACCACCTATGGTGGTGTAGGACTAGCGTCACAACTACCTCCCATACAAGAAAAGTATGAAGAACAGTCTAATAATAAAACAAACATTATTTGTTTTTGCTCTAGGTTTAATTTGTGTGCATCAAGACATGGTAAAGTTTTATAACTTTATATCTGACTCCGGGTATCTTCTATAGAAGATAAAGTTCAATATGGAGCCTTATCTGCAAATTCCTGGCATACTTTATTCAAATATTATAACATTTTTGCTGAAATATTGCAACATTTAGAAGAAGGACCTTAAATTAAAACTGTAGTCAAATCTGGACCTAAAATCATGAAAATATTGTGAAATTTAGATAAATATTTGAGAGTTTTGTAATTTAAAAATCTTTTTTCAGAATCTTATGGTAGTTATAATTAAATATGGTACAATCGTCAAATTAATTAACTGTATGTTTTGTTGAAGATAAAAACCTAATTGCGGTTCATAAACATTTTATAAGTTTAAAACCGTATTCTCGAATGGGTTCTTATATGGGAACTATAACTAATAATAAACACGTACCAGTAAAAAGAGTTGCATTTACATTGAATATAATATTGAAAATAATTGTGCCGAATTTTGATAGGACTATATTAAAGAGTTTTTGAGATTAATCATCAATTCCGGAAATATGTTTTTTATATGGTAACTATTTCAAACATATATTATTTATATATTTAGTCGTATTTAAATGTTGCATTTCCTATAATTTTTTCCACCCAACCGATTTTGACAACTTTTGTGCGATGTTCAAGAAATATACATCTTTTAATTTAAATTATCAATCCAATTACTTTTTGGCTCAGGTTGTCTCATATAAGGGTCTATAACATTTTTTTTTGGTTTTAAATTGTTTAAGATTATTAAAGAAACGTATGTTCTGGCAACATTTTCGCAACTTTCTAAACAAAAATTTTATGTTGCTGACGCTCGAGGAAATGTTAAAAAAAGGTTAGGACCTAAAAGTAGTCAAAAATTTCCCAAAGAGTTCTTGGTATGACAAGCAATATGCAGTTGCGTCAAAAGAAGCCCTTCACCTGTTACAGCGGACTCTATAAATACCAAAAGTTACATCAAGGAATGTTTACAAAAAAGGCGGCTTCCATTCAAAAGTTCATGTCCACTGGCGGAAGCCAAGGCTATTGGACAGATATGGGACTCTTGTCAAAAGAGATACAGTGGAAAGAACAATTTTTATGTCTTTATTTTAGACATATTTTGATCTTGCTTAGTTTAAATAGTTATTTTCTGCAAAACAGTCCAAGAGCATAATTGTTCAACCGTCAATGACAGACAATATCGCGTAAAAAGCCCACTCCACTGAATCCATAATGTTCTTCATTCCTAATAGGAAAAGCTAATTTAATTATTTAAAAAAAATTAACAAGCAAATTCAATCAGGAGTAAATTATTATAAATTTCTTTAAATGTTTTTGAAAAAAAGTCAAAATAATGTTTTTTTTACAAAATTAATCTTAAATTCTTCCCACGCACTCTTCTCCTTTTTATTTTATATGACACTTTTATATTTTTGATTACAATTAACAGACATTTTTAAAATATTTTTGAAGTAAATGTTGAATAACAAAAAAATTCTATATAAACCGATTTTTATCACTTAAAAACCAAAAACGTTTTCACACAATTTGTTGTTATTATTATATTAAGAAACATTTTTGGTGAATAATCTTATTAAACATTTTATTAAAAACAAAATCAAAAATATCTCTGATGTTGATCTTGTATATTTGTAATCATAATTTTGGTCTGAAGACTATAAAATTAAGAAAACTAAAACGTTTAATACATTTCTATATCATTTAATACAGCGTTGGAAAGATTTCAGATACGTATACATAAGCAAATATAAAAATAAATATGTTTACATTTAGATGTTTAATATATATTAAAGATCGCACTCTCTTGCGCCGCTACAAAAAAGTATTTAATGATTTATTTTTTTTGTTTTGTTTAAGAATATATACCAATAAATGTATATTATATATTTCTTTGTTTTGTATATAATATTTATTATATATGTTAAATCTGTGTCATACACTTTAAAAATAGTTCAATAAATTTTTGGAACAAAGAAATCAATTTTTGATGTTTAGAATATATAAAAAAAAATTATGAAAACACCTTTATGCATTTTTCTATTTCGGGCAAAAAAAATAACATTTTTTTTAAATTATGTAAAATATATATCAAAATAAATTTCTTTTATTCCCACTCCCACATAGATTCTTATTTATGAAGAAGAATTTCGTGGGTGATTATTTGAAAGATTTTAATGAATTAAGTAGAAAAATTTACATACATACATACATACAGACATACATACATACATACATACATACATACATACATACATACATACATACATACATACAGACATACATACATAAATACATAAATACATACAAGAAGAAACCTTATTTCTTTTTTTTTTAATTTAATTAAAAATTCTATTTTCTAGACCCTTATTAAAAATAATTTTTATATAAACTAAATGTTCCAAACTAAACAATATAAAACAAGTAGAGATGTTGTATTTAAATAGTAGTTACGAAAAATTAATGAACGACCCGTGTATAATTTTATTTTTTGTAAACGTTAAATCGACTCAGAAAATGAGTCTGAGTCGAAAGGTGGAGGTGCTGTAGGGTAAAAAATTAAGCTGATTTCATGTACACTCAATTAAAAGATGTTATTAAATTTTAAATATGTCCTGCACACACAACTAAATATTTTGCAACATAACCTATAAATGAAAAATATTTTTATGAAAAAATGTTATTTATGAAACCTCAACAAAATATTTATTTTTACTTAATTTATGCACTCTATTGTCTAGTCCATGTAATTAATTTAAAAATGTAATATTTTTTGTTGTGTAATTTTACATAAAATTATTAATTATCAAACATTATTGCAAAAAAAAAAATGCAACAAAAAGAAATGTCTAAAATACAATTTTCCATTAAATTGCAATATTTGACATAAAATGTATCAAAGTTTTAAATAATCTAATTTTTTGTTTTGAAGAATGAGCATACATTAAATACTGAGAGTAATATGCTTGTAATCTGAGCCGATATCCGCATTTTATTGTCACACAAACTTATTAAATTATATTCCGATTATGTTTGAATGTTCAATTTAAAGCCGACAAAAGTTAGTTTAAGGGAAGTACCTTTTGAGATTTTATAAATGAATCGATATTTTCAATATCTTACAATTATCTCGTATAGTTTTCGAGTTATTTGGATTTGAACTTTCGACTTTAAATTTGGCAATATTTTGAGTCAGTTTTTATTTTTAAAAATACATCCGAAAGTATTGCTTCGACCTTAATCAAATCAAATTTATTAGAAAACAATTTTTATCAAATACAAAAGACTGAGGTCAATGTCCTCAATTTAAAAAAAATATAAATTTGCAATTTGAAAATTTCAAAAATTATAAATTTCTAAAAGTGTCTTTACTTTTTTAATTTCAAATAATTTTTCTTGCAAAATATATAATAAAATGATATTATTCTGAAAGGCTTCATTACTAAAATATTTTAGTATACATTTTTTAACAAAAAACTTCGAATTGTATCAGTTTTTAATCAAAATTTTGACTTTAATCTATATGTCCTTGAACCTGAACTTTGAAACAAAATACAGTTTTGGAATCTTCAATGTTTTCGCAAATTTCGGAACAATGTTTAACAGCGGGACGTGAACAGAGTTATGGGGTCATAAAAATGTAACCGTGTGACAAATGTTTGTTTCTTTTCCAATAGCAAATATGTCATTATCTTATAGCCACCGGTGTTTCCTTACAAAAACATGTTTGCATTTTCTATTTATCTCTTTTGGTTTTTAAGTTATTTACATTCTGAACTTTGTAAGGTCTGGAGAGAAAAATAAACATTTCTCATATAAAAATTTAAATTTTTTGTTAAGTTATGTTAATTCAACATTGTTTTACAATAAATGCAGTTTCTTTGAAAATTGTCTATGATTCCTAATATGCACTCAAAACCCATTGATAATTATATAACCACCTTTCCTACTGTCCTAATCACTAATGGATTTTTCCTCTGTGAAAATTAAAATGCCGGTTTCGAAAAGTAAACTTTCTCTGCACGAACTAAGAGACTTTTTCATTTATGGTAAATCTATGGTACCCGATGAAAATGAAATAATTCGCAATAATGTGAAGATATCCGAATATTTTGAAGAAAAACTTAAATAAAATAAATGCCAACTAATTTAATTAAGACTTATTTTATTTAGGAAGTTATTTCATTATGAAATTAATTCCAAGATAATTTTTTTTCCATATTTGGTATGGAAAATATTTGGAAACTATATCATTTGGTTCATTTGGGACTTGTTTGTTGGAAACCCTAACGTTTTTTTTAATCATATGCTGAAGATATTTTCCTATATTGAACAAAATTTTATGAAGACAAATTTTTATCCTCCTTTTTTATAAGAAATTTCATTACTTATACTTCCGATTTTTTATGGGATTTTTTACAAGGTGCATAAAGAAGTTTGCCTTAAAACGTTGGATACAAAATTCAATCAATTGATAGATTATTCTATTTGGAGACAAAACTTTGTAGTTACGAAAATATTTGTTTAATATCTTAATTAAAAATATATTTTTCCTGAAAATTCATATGAGATTAATTCCATTTTAAAACACTTAAAAATCTAACTTTTGACCTGACCTGAATATTGGAGCAACTGACGAAATTTCATATGACATTTTTCTGCTAAATTCCGTATCTTTTTAATTCGATTCCACTATTAAAATAACTAGTTAAATGGCTTAACTTATGTTATATTATGACAGTATTTTGAAATTGGGCCAATAAATCATATTCAAATGCATTTTCTTGCAACACTAACGAGGTTTATATAAATTAAAAGATAATTTTCATTTTATTAGTTGAACTTTATCAGTATTTACGGATTTTCAAACATTTTGCATCGCTATATTCCGCGAAACGCTGAATCAAATTATATGAACATTTAAACTAGAATTACCTGCGATAAGGATAATATATACAAACATTTCAATCAATTCGAAAATGGTCGGTCAATGTGTTCTTTAAAATGGAATCATTCATAAGAATTTGGAATTAACATTTTTTTATGAAAAATTGCATATACAACTTTGAAATCGATAATTAATTAATCCGTTAAAGGTCCAAAGAATCTACATTCTTTATCAATAATTCATTGATTGATAGTTTTTCTCTATTTTGGATAAAATTATATTCCGAATTTTTTTGTAGTATTCGATGACGTAAAGGAAAACAAATATGCAATTTTTGTTACAAAGATTTGCTTTTGCCAAGAATTCAGAATATATAGTTTTACCTGAATTTAGATTCTGTAGTTTTATTTTATCACCAAAATCAAAAAAATGTTTTATTTATTTTTCCCCTTAACAATTTTGATAGTTAATATAGTTCCTTTATCGGTTTTTTTAAACATTTTGATGCCAAAAATAATTACTGTTATTTTTTTATTTTTATTTATTTTTTTATGAACTGTTATGGTCAAGTACAATTAGGAAATAAATTTGTTAACACAATAAATATTACAAATTGTTTTGTATACTGATTATTTTATGTGTTTATATACATATGTATGAATGTACATATGTGTTTACTTTTCATACCCATGCAATATTTCAAATTACATACACATATATATTTTATTAACGTAAATCTCTATGATTGTGTGTATGTGTTTATGTATTTAATAGTTTAATTTTTGGCCGAAATACCAGAGAGATGAATAAATTAAATTTACACAAGAGAAAAATGTAAATTTATAAAGAGTGTTGCCAGATGCTAATAATAAACAAACACTTACACACACATACCTACATATTTGTACATTAAAACAAATACGCATTCTTGATTTAAATTCAAAACAAGAAAGAATTCTATATTCGACAATGCTGAATCTTCAATACCCTCCACCACAAATACGCGTGAAGTAAATACGTTATGTTTCCTACATACACATTCACAAACACACTCACAGACATAAATAATATATACAATTTTATTGAATATAACATAGAACACCTAATGAGTCATTAAATTAATTATATTTTTGGCTGTAAGCTTTTTCTACTCAACCGATTTTTAGAAGTCTTGTTAATGTATTACATACAATTTAATATTAAAATTTCATTCTAATTTGACGATTTACAATTCACAATTTCACAACAATTTTTTGCTTGAACTTAGAGATTGCCTAAGTCTATATTTTTTAATCAACTGAACAAATACTTTGGCAATCTTTCAATGAGGTTTGTCAATTTTTATGGATGTGAGGGTGAAAATAACTGACGGACAGACAGACATAGCAAAATCGACTGAGATTTTGATTTGATGCAAGAATGTACATACATTATGGAGTCTGAGATGATTCCTTCTAAGCGTTACATACGGAATGACAAAGTTAATGTACCCTCTTCATCTCTTGTGCTAGAGGAGGGTATCAAAAAATAAAGTATAAACAAAAAATCTTTATACAAAATTGAAATAATTTCAATTTTGATTTGAATTGAAAAAAGAGAAAAGAAAAACTGGCAGGGTCATATAAAATTAAATTAAAATTTATATTGAAAATTAAAAATTTCACAAACATGGCGGAACTAACCACACAACCGACAGACGCACAGACATACTGACAACTCATAGCGTGAAATCCATGAACGAATATTTTGAAAAATATATATTTTGAAAAATTCTTATTGTTTTCTATTTCAAATTGATATTCAACACTTCACGAAAAGATCATACCGAAAAATCATACACAAAAACTCAAAATGAACCAAGAAGAATAAAAAATAATAAAATAAAATTGTATATTTTCTTTAAAAGAAATTTAAACAAAAAAGATAGAAAAAAATTATATATATAAAAATAGATTTAATACAAGGCAACGTGATGGGGTAACAAAAACAAAAGCAACAACATCTTTTTAAGAAAAACCAAATTAATTCAAAACGAATACCACTCATACAAGGTGGAGGTGGAATGATGTTGCCCGATTTTTATACATATATATATATGTATGAGTGTTTGTATCTATGATTATGTGTACAAGATGTAGGAGATGTACGACGTGATTTTACGATATTTTCGTTTGCTTATTTCGCTCTATAAACAACAGGCGGTTGTTGTATTTATTGTTCGTATAATTTTTGTTGTTATTTTCGTACCATCTTGTTGCCACTATTAGCTTGGCGTCTTAGAATAGAATGAACGAAGAAAATAACAAAATTTTCTCTATATGCCGAATATTTCGATCGTTGTCAGATATCGAAAAAAATGTATTCTTTTTTTTTTTTGTTTTTTGATGTATTGAATGTTTACTCAAATAGAAAATGCACAAATTAATAAGAAAATTCATTAACGATTTTACATTAATTTTAAAAACTGATACTGATTAAAATTATTAAGAAAAAAAAGTTATAATCGTATAATTTTTATACAAGTGGTAAAGAGGGTATTTTATATTTGTTATTCCGAGTGTAACACTAAGAATTAAAATCTGATTCGATTGTACATTTGTCTGCCCCTCTGCTTGTCGTCTTGTCTGTATATTTTTGGCACGCAAAGTCAAATATTTGAACATAATTATTCAAATATAAAAATAACAAATTTGAAACTTGTTCCTAACAAAACGGAATAACTAGATTTTTTAGAGAGCATCTCATGATCTCACTAATTATTCCTTGAATTGCAAAAACGTATAAGAATTGATATGAGTTTCTTTAGATATCATTAAACAAGGATCAAATTTTGTTCATACACTATTATGCGCAGTACATTTATTTACTAATATCGACTGAGAATAATTTTTTTAGCCGATTTAACAATGCCTGTCTATCTTCCTGTTCTTCCGACTGTTAGTCCATGTAAACGTGGTGAAAACTATACAGAAGTCACAATTTTAGAGATATCGCAATTGGTTTAATACAAATGTCCTCCCGAAATGTGACTTTTAATTCAAAAAGACGCAGATATTATAATTTTTTAAATTAATTTTTAGACCAAATTAACATGTTAAATTTCAAGAAAATCAGTCCGCAAATAGACTTTCAAATGGCATAAATTTCGAAAAATGGTCAGTTTTTTAGTTATTCGAAAAAACCGGTTTAAACAAGGTTTAATGTAAAATAACGTTTACCCAGTTTAAATTAAATAATTATAAATTTATAGGAACATTTTATTATTTTGTATTTAATCTGTCAATACTGACGATGTGAAACCCTTCACTACATTTAGGGTCTTTAAAGTTATGGAACAAACCTCGTATAATTTGCTTTCATTGGCAACTTTTTTTCGAATTTTGATACATATTTGAACTTATAATTTAATTGTGCAAATTGTTATCAAAATATTTTCAAATTTAAGACTTTTATGCAAAATGTAAAATTATTTGAAACCGACTGATTTCATAAAATGCTTAAACCGGTTAACCGATTTGCGTTTTCGGATTTTGAATGTTTGTGGTTATGTTTCATACTTTTACAATTAAAACAAAAAGAAAATACTGCATCTATGAATGGAAACGAATTTTTAAAATACAGCAGAACTTTAAATTCAAATTTAGTACTGACCTAGTAAATAAGTATATCAAATTTGTATATGTATATCGTGTATGGAACTGCTTCAAAAGACAAACAAAAAATTATAATAAAATATAAGACAAGTTAACGACTTATTGAGGGGCTGAAACCGGCTTTAAATGGGAGCAATGAAATATTATTAAACGTTCGATGCACTTTGAGCATAATATTAAGATAATACAACCTTTAATGTAAGATTAATGGAATGTTAAATTATCCTTCCAAATATGTTTTATATGCGATACAATTTAAAATTATTTACTCAAATTAAAAGCTTCTAAGTTCTAAACACTATTCTTATGGTGTTCGAATATTGAACTCCATAAGAATAATGTTTAGAAAAATTTCAACTATTTCTAAAAAAGTAAATGAAATTTTAATTAAAGAATCGATTACTTTAAATACTGACAATTACTGGGTATTTTCAGAACAATTTTTTCTATTTATTTTTTGTTTTTCCTCAGCAATTTTTTCGAAAGTAAATTTTTATAGATCCAAACAAGAAAGCATTTTTTCAAAATTTCCTTTGTATATGTGAGGACGTAACTAACACCAATACTATAATTTCGTCATTTTCAATTACTATATATTTTTAAAATGAAAATTCTGCTAAACACATATAAAAAATGCAATACATTGAAATATTTTACATGTGTATAAGTAAAAAAAAATGTATATACACACATGAATTTCTGTGTTTAGATATCCACCTTAGGAATTACCTTTACAAATTGTTAACGACGAAAAGTGTTCAGTCGAGACCGAGCTCATCCGCGAGTTAGTTGAATTTTCTCATCCAACAGTCAAAATGGTGAGTGAAAAAACGCTCCGTAAAAAAAATTTAAAAAAAAAATTAACTTCTAAGTGATTCAATGAATATATATTTTTGGTTTTATTGAATTATGAAAAAAAAGATTTTATGAAATAAATTTTTAACAATTTTGGTTTTTTTTCTTTCAACAAATAGGCCGATGTACCAAAACGTGAAGTTGAAAGTAAGTTGAATATGAAGCTGAAACTCTAAAAAAGGATTAACTTTGAGCACAAAGACAAAATAACCTCTCAACCTTAAGAAACCCAAATATTACAAGACAAATTCTAACCTCAAAATAAAAAAGTTTTGAAAAAATATATAAAATAAAAAATTAAATCAATAAAAATTAAGTGAACAAGTGAATAATTTTCGAAAAAAATGTTCAGAAAAAAATAAAAACTAAAATTAAAGAATAAAAATAATAAGTTTATAAATAAAACTGTATAAAAATCCTGGAGTTATATAACAATCTGAAAAAGTAATCAAATATTTTGAAAACAGATATTGAAAAAAATCTGAACATTTTGAAAACATTTCAAAATATTAAGTGTTTATAACCTAAAAATAATTCAATATTATAATTATATTAAATATAGTTGTTTGCTATAAAATGTGCTATTTTTAAATAATTTTCACACATAAACAAGTATTGAAACAATTTGAAATTTTTAAGAAAATTCATTCATATTTCAAATACTAAAAAAACTTTGAATACGCAATGAGTATAAGAGATTTAAAGTATTAAATTGAAATTTCGATATTCGAAAAGATATTTAAACATTGTGCACAAAAACAATAACAAACCAGTGCCAGAGAGAAATAAGTGCAAATATAGAACAATTATACAGAAAATAATATTCGTATATATCGTAAACGATCTATATAACTTCGTAAGACATTCGTGAAATTTTACATATATATTTCCACTATGCCTACGAGATACGAATAAACGCATGTCTAATTTTGGCAAAAATATATACGAATAATTCCTATGTTGCTTAATAGAAGCATTATTTTTTCAAAATGAATTCGTTAAAGAGATATTTATACGTATACATCTGTACATAATTTTATATATATATTTATGGTATATGTATATAGAGAAAATAATGTGTAGTTGTAGATATAAAGAATTGTGTATTCAGATTTGGGAAATATTTATTTTTGGGTGTCAGATTTCGTAAATGTATTTGTTGTTATGTCATAATATATATAGACGCCCAGTTTCTTTTTTTTTAATAGAGGATATTTAACATACACATATATATTAATATATATGTATAATCCAATTATATACATAAACATTTTTTTTTTTTTTCAAAACAATTTTCAAAATTTTAATTTTTTGAAAATTTTCACGAAAATTCTTCAATATAAAAAAAAAAAATATTACACTTACATTTTCTCATAAATGGATCGGTGATGTAGAATAAAATGACCTCTTTTAAAATTATCTGAAATACAAAAAGTTTAGAAATAATTAGGTCAAGATTTTTTAAAAGGTTTTTCAGAATCCGTATTAAATATTTGGAATAATATATTAATTTTAAAAAATTTATAATTGGATTTAAAAAATATTTCAATTCCGAATTATAAATCAGATAAATGTCAAAATCATTTAGATAAAAATGGACAATTTTGTTAGGATACTTCAGTTATAGGTTATAAAAGTTTTGATATTTAATTTCTGAATAATAATTCAAAGACCTTTCAATAGAGTTTAGATAAATGCAATAACAAAATTTTTTAGAGACAAAAATTGCTCCCAAAAATGTTCGGTTACAGAACACGATAATGTTATATATTTCAATTCTGTTATATGTGTGATAAGACAAACTTATATTCAAAACAAAATAATTACAAAAATTTTGATTTTTCTGAACATAAAAAAATTATAAATATCCCAATAAGAAATTTTGCTGGAATTTAAATTTAAACCAAATGTTTTTTCAACCTTGAATTCAATCTCAAATATTGAAGTTTATTTTATTCAATTTTAATTGAAAATTACACATATTTTTCAATAATATTTCATGTGTAGTGTATATTATGCCCAATTCAAGTAAAATTTTCAATCCTTGGAATTTTTATTGAAATTAAAATCTCTTTTTTTAATTTCAAAAATTATTTTTATTGGTTTCTTTTACAAAAAAATATTTTTTCTTAAAAAAGAAATAAATTATATTTTATGAAATATGATGTTAATAAACAAATTAAAATATCAACATTTTCTATAATTTGAGGTTAGAATGAATTTATTTACTTATGTTCAACTTTCGAATAAAATTTTTAGACTGTGAACCAAAAAAATAACTAAACATTTTTCAACTCTCTTTTACCTAGATGTCGAATTCGTTTTCGAAGTTATGGGTACCCCTGGTGAAGGCATTGATGCCGTTGATCTAGGTGATGCTCTCCGTGCTTTGAACTTGAACCCCACTTTGGCTTTGATTGAAAAGATGGGTGGCACCAAGAAGCGTGGTGAGAAGAAATTTACCATTGAAGAATTCCTTCCCATCTACTCTCAAGTCAAGAAGGAAAAGGATCAAGGTTGCTACGAAGATTTCATTGAATGTTTGAAATTGTACGACAAAGCCGAAAACGGTACTATGCTTTTGGCTGAATTGCAACATGCCCTCCTTTCCTTGGGTGAAAATTTGCAAGATGAACAAGTTGAGGAACTCTTCGCTGACTGTATGGATCCCGAGGATGAGGACGGTTTCATCCCCTACTCCCGTAAGTGCACACTCTAAACATATTTATTGTCTGTTTGTTTTGATAAACAAATTTGTTAATATTTGTAATATTTTTTAAAATTTATTTCATGTGAATATATTATTGTCTATATGTGTGTGTTTATGTGAAACACCTGGCACTTTTCCCGTTATAAATGTATGACAAAAAATCAACGTTTTTTAAACACCAACACCCCTACACTATATACAAAAAATGCACCATTTTTTCACACAATGGCAACACTTTTGCACACATTCCAAACAAATATCACAAAAACCAAATGCACTTTACACTTTACCTTTTATTACTCCCTGATGTCATCACCTCTGTCACCACCTAAATGTATTGTTTCTATGTAAATTCAACCAAATCACAGAATTCGTCCAAAGATTGATGAGCGACCCCGTCGTCTTCGACTAAACGGTAAGTTTTAATATATATTTTTTATTAAGGGATCTAAGTAAAGGTGAGATTTGAATTCATGTCATGAAGTTAATGTCAATTTTTGTCATCCTATATTTGTATCCTCATGTTTGAAAGTCTTAAAAATTTCAATTATTTCTGAATTAAAGTCAATTATTCAAATTTTTAAATTTAAGTTAGGAACTCTTTTTTTAAAACCCGATAAAAAATATAATAAATTATTAGTTTTGTGAAATTTTAGACAATTTTAAAATTAATCTTATAGACCAAATACTATACTATTTTATTATTATAATTATTTATTTTATTTAAAATTAACTAATTTATTTTCTTTTTTTCTTTCAAAATTCTAGCATTTCTTGCCAGAATGTGCGATAGACCCGATATGCTATAAATTTTATTTAACATCTTTCAAAATTCTGTAGCTACCAACCATTTTCCGTAGATGTTATTTAATTATTTCATCACACACAACTCTCTCGTAACGATTAATTATGAATTTAATTAAATTAATTAAAACCAAAGAAAAACTAAAAAAACTAAAAAAAAAAACAAAACTAAAGATATTTTTGCAACAACATCTGCAAATAGTATAATAATAATTTTCATTATTTTTTAAAAAATAAAACAATTTTAAGAAAAAAATATTTTATTATAATTTTAACAAAACTTATAAGAAAAAAATCACAAAAAAGAAGAAAAAATTTAAAAAACTTATTTTGTTGTTCATTTTTTTTAATTAAATTAAATTAAAATACCATAAATAAAAACTGATATAGAAAAAAACCTAAACCAAAAAAAAACCGAACATAAAAAACAGTGTAGGAAATAATTAAGGCATTTAAATTGATCCATAGGGAGGTATTTATTCATCAAATCAATATATGGAGAAATTGGGTTATACTTATTTCAGAAACCAAAAAGTTAAGTCTGAAAATAATTTCCTACACATTCTATGAAAAATCTACCCTTGATAGGGAATATAGGTTTCACACTT
The DNA here is from genome assembly GCA_004302925.2 of Cochliomyia hominivorax. Taxonomy (NCBI): domain Eukaryota; kingdom Metazoa; phylum Arthropoda; class Insecta; order Diptera; family Calliphoridae; genus Cochliomyia; species Cochliomyia hominivorax. Next base: position 78,800,338 of record PYHX02000467.1, read on the forward strand.
ATTGGAATAAATACCAGAATATAATTTGTAAAAGCTGTCTAGTGAATACAAAAGGTAAGTAAATATAAACTTCAACTGGACAAATCGAAAAATCCAAATTTAGAAAAAGAATTTTAGGTCTTTTAATTACGAACTAAAATTGATCTCAGAGGGAAAAAATGTTTGAAAAATAAAATATTTTACAGTACTCATATCGTGCGTTTGCACAAGGTCGTCATAACTCAGAAAATTACACTTTTGACTTAACATCATTAAAAAAATAAAGTTTTTTTAACGCTCTATTCATACAAAAGAAGGGATCAGAAAAATTACCTTTTTATTGCAATTATATAAGGACTGAGACTGAAAAATTCTTAACACATGTTTTTCATTAAAACTTTTAACCCAAACATTATTTGATATTCTTTGATCAAGTAAAATTTGGTAAACCTGGCTGAAATGATCGATCAGAAAAAAGTGCGTATTAAAATTACTAAATATTACGGAAATTGAAGTAAAGTTGTCTAAAAAAAATATTCTTGCTGCATAATGGATGACGAAATGTACTGGCAGATTTTCGCATCTTCTTGGTCTAAAATCGAGGGTGGTGAAGAAAATTTTAGGACCCAAAAGCATTCAAAAAAAGTACTTAATATGGCAAGAAATATGCCGTTATAACGGGCTTTATAAATACCGAAATGTATAAAAAAGGCTCTTAAAACTAGATAATGTGCCCAATTATTTTTTGCCTGACTTGGCTTCCTGTCGCTATAGTAAACAAGTCCTTGAAGTGTAAAAGAACAATAATGTGGCATTTGTACCATTAGATCTTGAAAACTGCCCAGGCCAATGGAGAGATATTTGACTCTTGTGAAAATGGAATTGAATTGTATAAAAAAGTCTTCAAAAATGTCGTAGATGTTAAACGCAGATGGAATACTTGTTCGAATAAAGTGACAGAAAGCATTAACTGAAGGGTTTCCGGAAAAGGTTCAAAATTTTATCAATTGCAATTATTTTTTACAATTTTAATAATAATTTCAATAAAATGAAAACTGTAAGTTAAGTGGTTTCTTTTTTGTTAATATATAATCATGTTGAGATTTTTTAAATCTCACTCCTTAATTCATCGCGCATTAGTTGGACACAATACAATTTTCATGAAGAATTTTTAAAATGATACCTCTGTTGAAAATATATAAATAATTTATCTAACCGATCCTCATAAAACTACAAGATTATTACAAAACTTATTTGTGCCAAATTTCATTAAAATCGTTTCATATTTAGGAATTATGGTATTGGACCTATATAAAATCATTGACCGAATATTACCAATTTAAATAAATACTCCATGTACCATAATACAACGGGATAAATTTTATCAAGATATCTTGAAAATTGCGACTAACTAGCTTTACATGGAAGGATGTGCTTAAATCTACTCTGGAAGTCATTCTGAGTCTTATAAGTGGATTTTTGTCCACTTATAACAAATTATTACAAACGCATAATAGTGTACAATTAACATTGTCTAAAAACAATTATATTCAACGTTTATTTTACTTCAAGTTATTTTCTGTGTAATCATTCTACAAATTTAGAATTTTATCAATATAAAATCAAGCCGCATTAATATAAAAAGATAATAAAATTAATACTATTTGAACACAAAATTTATTGAAAAAAATTAGACAATTTTAATTCAACTATATTAAACGTTAATTTGGCTTCAAGTTTTTTATTATGTGTGCAATAAACTTATAGCTAAATTTAAATTCGTCTATAATTCTCATTTAAATTGGACTAATCGTTCCGAATTTAAAATTCTTTTTCAACAAAAAAGTGAGAAAATATTTTCTTTTGTTGTTACTTTAAATAAAAAAGCTTTTTATTTTTCATAACAAAATAATGTTATTTTCATTAACCGTTAATAACACATTATTACAACAGATGTCACCACCAATAATGAAAACTTCCCCTCATAAGTTTAGTACTAAAAAGCTGTATATAAACAACAAAAAAGAGAGTGTAAGAAAGCACACACAAAGAGCTTTTGAGTAAAAGACAAACAAGGGAAAGAAATCGTTAGTATTTTGAACGTTAATTACCGATACTGTTGTGCTGCATATAAAAATCAGTTGACTACGAGATAACAAACCTTAAAGATACTTACGGTATATTTATTAGACAAAAATCCAACTGCGTATTGTTTTTTTATTAAATTATTTTTAAATAGAAACAATTTAAAAGGTGTAAATTAGAGAAAAAGAAATAAATTAAAAAAGAAAATAAAACAAATATAAAATACAAATAAATAAAACAATACGGAAGAAACCGGCTAATAGTGACAAAAATATATATAACAAATAGTTTTCTTTATTTAATTAAATTTGCATAGAAAATAATTTCAAATTTTTGTTAATTTTTTGAATTTAATTTATTTCCTATAGAAAATCTTAAAATTTTTCTATTTTTAAGTAAAAGTGTTTAAAAATAATTTTTGTAATTAATTAAATTTTTTGTGTTTGATTTTTAGTTCTGCAACAAATATTTTGAAAAATTATTCATTCCATTTAATTTAAAACAAAAATTATATAATTTTTTTTATAACAAAATTTAAACGAAAAAATTTATAAAAAAATATAATAAAAAAGGAAAATTTTATTTTCCATATACATACAAATAGCAGAAGGAAAAGAAAATTTATTTGACATCAGCATTTTTTTCAAAGGATTCTGTATATCTCATCATTAAGTATACGTTGTTATACATTTTATAATAAATACTCTCAACACAAATATTACTACTCATTTTAAAAGAGAGTGAGAGAAACAAGAAGGAGGAGAGCTATAAAAAAATATTTTTTTTTTTTATAATGGCGGATGTTATGGATAAAAGCTCGGTTATGGAAGCTGCTGCTAATGTTACAGCAGATCCTGTTCCTGTTAGTGCTTCAGTATTGTTGAATGATGATTTACAGCATGTTAAGGAACAAGTACAACAACAAATTCAACAACAAATCCAACAACAACAGCAACAAGAACAACATAACTCTGTACCAAAACAGGAAGTGTTGCATCAACAACAACATCAGCAGCAGCAAGAAATAACCACCCCACAGATTATAGAAACTAAACAAACAACAACTACAGATACAAAACAACAACAGCAGCAGCAACAACAACAAAATCCACCACAACAATTAGAACTAAAAGGTACTTGAAGAAAATATAATTTTCATTTATAATGAATTTCGTATGGCAACCAACAGGAATTATTTCGTATTTGAATTTTTATTAAGTAAAATTCAGTATTTTACTGATTTAAACCAAAATTAAAACTGAATAATACTGATATACATTGGTATGTATGTATGTATGTATGTATGTATGTATGTATGTATGTATGTATGTATATATGCAAGGAATTATGGATTTTGGTTTTAAATTAAAAACAAGTAAAAGTTTAATTGTCGGTCAATATAATAACCTATACCTTGAAGCGAGAATGGAAAGCTATTGACCCATGATTTGAGCTATGTATAACATATTCCTCTTCAAAATATTTTCCTGATACTCGCCTATATAAGATAATTATAAAAGTTAAGATTATTTTCGGGTGAGGAGGTTTTATGAATGCTCTAGGAAATAATAGACCACTCCTCGCCAAATTTGGTTCGTTGATTTCTTGTTTTACCGATTTTAAACATACGAAATATCATCACAATATTAAAATTTGTTGAGATTTGTGAAACTTTAAAGTGATTTTCGAAAGTGGTTATGTATGGAAGCTACGGTCATTTGTGTACCGAGCAATGTTCTTGAAATTTGGCATGTGAATATTGGACCGAACTTGACCAATTTCAATTTCAGCAAGCTTTGTCCTTGTTCCGATCGTTAAATCGAAACAGAAAGTAATTTTGAACACCATGTTTTCTTTATGTAACAAACATCACCACAAACCACCAACTACCTATGTTGGTGTAGGGTATAAAAATGTTGTAAATTTTTCGATAGATATCCTTGGTGCTAAAAAGTTTTTTATAAACATTATTGAAAGAATGAAATAATAGAAAAATGATTCTGATGAATTGTAAGCCAGTTAAAATTGATTTTGGTATTTCTATTATTTTGTATAATCGTCATACAAATAGTATTCCGAAACAAGGTTTTAAGCTCAATTATTTTGTATTATTACAAATCGCTTTTACCTTATATTGTAAGCTTATATTAAAGCTAATTCTCTGAACTCAGTGAAATTGACCCAGATTGTTTATTATTGTCCATAATACCTTTATATTTAAATGCAGCAAGATCGGTTCAGTGAACTATTAGATATGTTTCAATATCTGAAACAATTTCTTAAGTCATGTGAAGAATTCTAGAAAATTTTCCAACGCAAAATTATCGCTTTTAAAAAAAATGGCGTTAAGATCGAATTAGTTTAAAGAACGTAGTCCGCTTTAGCCAAATTTAATATCCAGTCCAGTATAAATAAAGTAACTGTATATGTTTTTAAATCTGTAATGTTTAATCCGGCTTTAAGAGAATAAAATCAATTATTTTAATGTTCTTCATAAATAAAATTACATAAGAGAAAAAAATTAAAATACAAAATAAGATAATAAAGAGTGCAATAGTGGATTAAGGTCATCTATATAATAACGTACCTTACTCAGTGGACCGACCTTTTAAGAATGTGAATCTATGATACCTGCTATTAAAAAATATACCTTTTAAAAATATTACATTCATGAGAGAGGTTATCTTGGGAAGTTCCGATCCTTTAAAAATTTGCTGATATTTCTGGTTTTTGGAAATGGGTCTATATGTGCGCTACGGCTATTTATGAACCGATTTTCTTCAAACTTGGTATCTAGTTTTGGATTCATAAAAATCTTATTGGGGGTAAATTTAGTTTAAATATTTTCTTCACGAGCTTAAAATCTAATTTTGAGAGAACATTTCTATTGGAGCAATCTGAAATGTCGAACAGAAAATTTTCCAATTTCAATTGCTGGCCCAAAAAGTAATATGTAAATATTTTATTAAATTAAAATCGACTATGACTATGACTAATATGAGTCGAATATTAGTACAATTCATGAAAAGGTATGAATGAATCCATTTTATTTTGTGCCATTGTGATATGTCTTTTTGATCAGATATTTGACGTAATTCTAGGCGTACTTAGTTCAAAATTTAATTTTCTTTAAAAATTTGTTGTAGAATTAAACTTTTCAACCTTTGAAAACTTATAAATATTCTAAAAATGCCAAAGTCAAAACCCATAAATATCAATTTTCAATATAAATTTATAACATTTATCCAGTTAGAATCGAAAATGCAACGTTTTTCTTATGTTAAGAAGATAAATTTAATATGAAGAATATAATTGTCTCCCTTTCATTGCAATTTAAAGTGAAGAATGTGTCATGTGTTTAAGTGTTTCAAAAGATATTGCAAATGTTAACATTTTTCACATTTTATTGTCAGACTTCTTCGGTCTTAAAAAAAATAATAAGCTGAAAAGAAAATAATAAAAATATGTACAACAATAGAAAAAAAACTCTAGAAAAGTCATGTCCTTTTTAAAAATGCACACATATATTGTGTCTGACAGTCTCAGACATGTTTTTTTGTTTTACTCCTCCCATATTCACTCAACATTTGTTAAAATCTACTTATAATCGTAAATTTATCTATTGTAATGGAATGGAGCAGTTTGAAAATTATTGTTTTTCTATAAAAGGGTGTAGTCAGGGAGTTTTTTTTTAAATATTTGACGTTACCACTTATTAAATGTTTATCGTTAAGACAAGTTTATTAAAAGTCCATAAAATAACTAAATGAGAAATCCTCACTCAATTAAATATTATCAGATTGTTTGTTATTACAAGATGTACTGAAAACGGTTCAGTGGTTTAAATGTTATGGGCCGATATCTCAACAAAACAATGAAAACAAAAGTATAGAAGAAATGCTTAAATAGTCGCGAAGTTATAATTCAAGGAATATTTGCAATTAAAGATTTATTTCTTCTTAAGTAACAACATATTTTTCAAGTGAAATAGAAGAAAAAATACAAGTATTATATTGAAGACTTTACATCGGAGTCATAAACAATTTTAAAACTACCCTCGTAATTTTTTTATTTTTTATTCATATCATATAAGCTGATTTTTGGAAGGAAATTATATAATTGATTATAAAAAATTATGAACCGATCCTTTAATATTTTAAAACATTGATTTTTCATTATATAAATATCGGAATGCAAACTTTCTTTTATAGTAGATTTTCAGAAATTAGTTTGTATGGTAGATATAAACCGATCTTTATCGAATATGACACGAAAGAAGTTTTATTTTTGGTTTATATTACAATTTTTCTTATAAAATTGATTGGTAAAATTGATTTATAATTGATACTTTTGTGAGCTTAAAACTTCATTCCGAGAGATATATATCTCAAAAATTATAACTCTTATAAATTCGAACTGTCCACTGCGAACCTCCTTTCACCGAAATAAACTTGGTGTCTACCTTTTCTTCACATTAACCGTATGTAATATTTGATAGCAATGTGAATCAGACAAAATTCCATACATCCATTGATACATTGCAGTAAAGTGTAATAAAAAGACTTATGATAGATTTAACCGATATCGGCGTTTATTCCTAATTCGGAAGTACTTCGCAGAGTCAATATTAATTTACATTTCTTTGAAAGTAAATCATTCAAAAATTAGAACATTTTCAATTCTGATTTCTGAGAGCCCACTGCATATGCCAAAATCTATCGTTATATTTCTAGGCTTACAACCTGCTTTATTTTTACTATATTGTATAGACAAACATCCACACATGCAGACGAAATCGATTCAAATTGGACATATAATTTTTTTTTGTTCAAAATTTTTTTTGAACCCAAAATTATTATTTTGGAAATAATTCTGGTAATTTGGAACTAGTTAAACTGAAGACATTTTTCAGTTTTTTTTTTCATTTTTTAAATTTTTAATAATTTTTTTGGTGCTTCGCTGCACCTATTAAGAAAAAATATACAGTAGGTCTCAGAAAAATTCGATTTATAAAAAAACTACACAATTTTTAAAATGTTAATAGTGGATGATATTTTAGACGCTGTAAATCTGAACATTTAAATATTAGTGCTATTTACATTTTAATTCAATCTAATTTTTTGCATTGCAATCCGCTGTTTCGACAAAAATTCTCTGTGTACACCCTCTCATCTATATCTATAACTGTAAATATTTTATTTTGTATGTATCTATATACATATATATTTATGCGTTAATATTGCGTGTTACCAAAATGTCATATTAAATTTTTGTGTTTTATTATCTTTTCATAATTTCTAACGTTTTGTTCGTGTCGTTATTCCTTTTGATATTTTATATTTTCCTCACTTTCAGAGGTGTGTCTAAATTCGTTTTTATTTTCGTTTCATTCTTTTTGTAGTTTTTGTTGTTTATTATCGAGTTTACTTTGCTTTACAACAATTACAGGATGAATAAAAAGGTATAAAAAGGAGTGTTATTAATTTTGTTATTTTATTTAATGTTAAAGGTGGCATTTTATTTATGTAAATATAAATTTGTTTTCATTTTTTATATTAAAGTTTTTGTGTTGGTTGTTGTCATTATTATTGAAGGTCAGGACACTTTAGTTAATTAAAACACTAAAGTTTCAGAGAATTAAGATTTTTGTCTAATTTTCGTTTTTGTTTTGCTCTTTGTTATACCCTCCACACCCACAAGTGGTAAAGAGGTTACATTAACTTTATCATTCCGTGTGTAACGCAAAGAAGGAATCACCTCAGATCTCATAATATATTTCTTTGTTATGTCCTTCTGTCTGTCTGTTGGAAATATTCTCACGCCTAGAATAATTGTCCGAATGCAATGAAATTTAACCTTATTGTTTGTTATTGTCCTTAGCAGTTTCCTATCTAAAATCAGCAAAAAAGTTCCGATTTTTTTATACAAAAAGTAACTAAATTTAAACAAAAATTTAACTATTATCATTATCATTATGGTTTATGGCATAAAAATATCGGTACATGTATTGCTATAACTTCCATATTTTGCTACAGCTTCTCGATTTCGGAAAAAAATAAAACTTTTTAAGTTTTAATCTCGAAAAAGTTATATTGAAATTTGACACAATTATTGCACTTAATATTCTCAATATGCATTACTAATTTCAAGAGTATCGGATCATATTTTTGTTTAGTTCCCATTTCTTCTTGCCAGAAAAGGGTTTTCAATTAGCTCAAATTTTTTTAAGCTGTCTTTAATATACGAATCTAGTCTTAAGCATTATAGGCTTAAAAGATTCTCAAATATGAACCAATTCCATCAAACAACTGGATAATAATGTTAGTAGTGGAGGATATTCAAGATTCGGCACAGAATAAAACTTTCTTTCTTGTTATACCCTACACTATCAATAACACTTTTAAGTACGACTTAGAATCACTTCCTTATTCGATTTAAGCATGTCCGTCCGACTGGCTGTCCATGTAAAACTTGTTCGCAAAGTACAGGTCGCAGTTTTCGAGATATATTAATGAAATTTGGATGAATTTTGGCCCAAGAACGATGCATATTGAAATTGGTTACGATGAAATAGTGTTTTTAGTCTATAAAGTTCCTAAATATAAATTTTAAACAAATTTTGCACAAATAAGTCTTATTATATTTTGAAACGATATACAGAATATTTGTATTCGGTCCCATACAACCACCCTTCCAAATATCACTCTTAAAGTCATAAATCGCACACATACGTGAATATTGTAAAAGTATTTATTTAAATTAAGAGGGTCATTCCATAATTTTCTAATTCCCTTATAATCCTCTAGAAAACATTCCCTTTAAAACGCATAGATTTCACATAAATGTTAATAACATAACAATATATTGCACACATAAGTGTAAATAGGGAAAGAAAATTATACGAGGATCGTACATAAATTTTTCGTAGAAATTTACAACCAGCAATGTGATGTAAGTTATTACATTGTCGGGTTGACCGACTATAAAATTTTTACTTGTAATTGTTCTCTTAAACTACTTTTTCTATTTATGTTAATTATTCGCTTTGGTACATTGACAAGAGATGGTGACATTTTAAATGATTATGGTGATGACTCACTGAATGCTTTCTTCTCACACTCAAATGAGAAATATATTTTTTTATTTTGTTATTCTAAAAACAATTCGCAATAGTTTGTTAGTTTAAAAATATATATTTATATTATTTGATTTGTTGTTGTTTTTTATTTTATTTTATTATTTTTTATTTTCTGTTTTTATTTTCTATTTATTCATTTTGCCTGTTGAATTTTATCACACACTTGATGATCGGTAACATTAAGTTGTAAAATATATTGAGATAAGGATGTGACAAGAATTATAATTTTAACTTTGCAATGACATTATTTTTATAGTCAACCGTTATCTCTATAGTTTATTGAAATGTTTACTAAGTAAAAGTATTTAAATATTTTCAGAATCGATTATCGAATTAAAGTATATCTCAGGTTTTAAATACCTTGATAAGAAAGCTTAGCGTTTTATTTTGATATCGAATTAGAGCAAATGGCAAGATATTTAAACAGGTCAATTGTAACTTAAATACACATTATTAACGTTGTTTATTACAACTTTAATTGGATTTTGGTAATTTCATTTATTGATCAGAATAACAGAAGCCATTTTCCGCAACAAATTTTAATAGAAAGCACTTTCACTACCGGCTCTGTCGGACCAAGCTATTTAATGGAAAAAGTCACTTTTTTAAACAAGTTTTCCGGATTTGGGTGAGAGTATTTTTATAGGCCTACATCAAGGATATATTTGTACATATTATAATCAAATTCATAAAAATACCTTAATTTTTATAGAATTTATTTATTTATTATTATTTTTTTTTTACAAAAATGCACTGAAAATAAAAATTGCTGAAAAATTTATTAAAAATATTTAGTTTAAGTTGTTTCTTAGGTTCGTATTATTTTTTAAGTAATTTCCTTTTCAATGATACTAAATACGGATATAAAAGTTATAAACACTTCCCTTGTAAAAATGTGCTGCATTATCCATGTAATAAGTGCATAACAATTTCAACAGGTCTTTAAATCATGTTGCATAAATTTATAATCGTTAAACACATTTTTGGTGAAATTTCGTACAACAGAATTTTCGAAATTTCTAAAATATATTTGGATTGATTTGGAAGCACATAAGTTTCTAGTTCCACCAGGGCAGAGGAGTACCATTTTCTCCGAGATTTCAGATGTTATCATTTTAGCGGAAAATAATGTTGTTGTTTGCTAAAGTGTGCAAACTATCCGTCCACTTCAACGTCGCTAGAATTGTGTATTCTAGAACAGAGAGATTAAATTTTTAAATTGACCGTTGCAAGGTCTTAGAGGAAATATTTTAATCTCGAAAGTATGAAAGTATATTTAAAACAAAAAATAATTATTGAAACTGCTTTTTAGAAATGTTCTTATTCACAATTTATTTATAACTTTCAAAAGCCGCTTAATCTTGTTAATTGCTTTGAACTCATTTCCTTAATATCCGTCTATTTTCCTCTTCCGAAATTAAATATTCATGATTTTTTATTAAATATTTACTGTCATTCTACCAATACACACCTTAAATGGTTTAAAGACTAAAAACTAATTTAAAAGAAAATAAAAAATAAAAAACATTTCTGTGATTATCACACATTATTGATTTTCTTATTTGTATAATGTTATTGACATCATTGGATGAATGGTTTTAAAAATGTATGTTGCTTCTTCTATCCTCCATGCTGTTAGCAGTATTATTACCAATACCAGCAATCTTCTTTTTACCAATATGATGTCATAACACAATTTTGTAGGTGCTTGTCATCCTTCTGTCTTAGTTCTTATCAAATTGACATTCATGTATCAGACAGACATGTCAAGAATGACAAAAATGCAGATGCAAACTTACAAAACAATGAATTTAATGAAGAAGGGAAAGGGGAAGTATAAAATGTTTGAATGAGAGAGGAAAATGGAGAGAGAGAGAGAGAGACAAACTTAAAATATTTTTGTACTCTCCCATCACAACAAGTGGTTTGTGAGATTATGTGAGCTTGGTCGTTATGTTTGTGTAAGAAGGCACCTCACGTAAATAAGGAGTGAGATCGAAAAATTCATGTTTTCCGTTATAACTTTTAAAAAAAAAAACATTTCTGTGATTATCACAACATTATTGATTTTTTTATTTGTATAATGTTTTGACATCATTGGATAAATGGTTTTAAAAAATGTTTAGTTGTTCTTCTATCCTCCATGCTGTTAGCAGTATTATTCCAATACCAGCAATCCTCTTGTTATGATGTCATAACACAATTTTGTAGGTGCTTGTCATCCTTCTGTCTTAGTTCTTATCAAATTGACATTCATGTATCAGACAGACATGTCAAGAATGACAAAAATGCAGATGCAAACTTACAAAAATTGATGCCATGAATGACAAGAGGATCGAAAATCATGTTTCCGTTATAACTTTTAACTCAAGTGTTATATGATTTTTTACCTTTATAAAACATGTCAGTTTAATGTTTAATATCAAACAAATACTTTTATTGTTAATCTGATTAAAAATTGTGACCAAAAAAGTGTGTATGAAAATTATTAAATATGTTCAATAAAACCCAACTTGGTTTGGCCAGGCATTCAAAGGCCTGCCCATAACTGTGTCCAACGTTATTAAACAGTATCGAGAGAAATTGTTCCAAAACCGAAAAAAATAGAAGGCATTTCTACTGCTTTCTGGTAGGAAAGCAGTAAGCTCAGGTAAGCTCAGTGACTCGAGCTATTTTGTACAACAAATTATAGGTGTTTAAAATTCTGTATAACCGAATATAATACACTTATATTCTTATTTTCCTCTAATTGTTTGCTGTGAATACAATTTGATAACAATACAACAGCGCCAACAAAAATTCATAGAAAAAGAGACATTTAAAAAATCTATTAAAATGCAAACAAGTCCATTCAAAAATTGCCAACATTTGTACATAAAAAATGAATATGAATCTTCATACAATGTATTCATAAACGATATATGTATTTATGGTGCACATGAGTGGTTCCAATTAATATGTACTAGTTTATATGAGTTATTCCACAAAATTGTGTTAAAATCATAAAATAAGATAGATTTAAAATGTGTGGCACACACTCGAGCATTTAAGTTAATAAATCTAAATACGAAAATTTGAAATTCCTGGCAACAAATTTAAAATCCATTTTACGCATTTTATCAATTTAGAAAAATTAAAAAATCTTAATTAATAATAATTTTGACAGTTGTTTGTTGATTTGTGCGACATAAATAAAACGGTTAATTTGAATTTATTTAAGTTATTTAAAAATAATTGAAATACTCTACCAATATACCACAGTTTTGAAATTAGTGGGTCATATGCCTAAAGTAAAGTAAATTTTATACTGATTTTGAAATTCCGAGTAAAAGATCATATATTTTAGTAGGCATGGATTTGATGTAATCAAAACAAACTATATATTGGGTTCACACCATAACGTTATACTTTAGTCAACACGAAATTTCTTCCTTCATTGTATTACAAATTCACTAAAACAGTGCATTAAGCTTTTGACGGTTTATTTTTTAAAATAGGCATTCAAATCAAAAATGACGTACCTGCAGAAGATAATAATGTTGTTTAAGATAAGTTTTATAGTGCCGACAATGTCATCTAGACGTCTGTTACCAACATTTCAACATCGCTAGTTGTTCAATTACTAATGCGAAAATGTAATTTTATGTGCACGCTTTAACTGGTCATTTGACACAGAGTAGGGCCTACTGACAATAAAAAATCCAAATCGATCCTAAACGAATTAGACAAGGAGTTCAATACGTTTCCAATAGCATCAGAAGAACAGAGTTTTTTAGAAGCCATCTTGTAATCTAAATTCTCTTATAATTACGTTAAATACGACCTACAAGAACGTAACAAATAATTTAGGAGAAAAAAATCTCTTCCCTTGTATAAACTGATTCTTTGATTTTTGCGTAACTTCGCAATGCATTATTATTATAAAGCTAACCGAGCTTAAAACTTTTTTCCGGAAAAAATTGTATGGGGGTTACATGAATAACCAAAGTTAATAGGTTTGTCCAAGAGTCCTTATCATTAAAACTTCATAAACATAGCCAACATGACAGAAGGACATTTTTAAATCTACTTTAAAGTTATTCCAACATGACGGTATACTTAAAAGTGGTGGTAGTAGCGTATTCATAAAACTAAAATTTTCCAGAAGTTGGTTTTCGATTTTATAAAACCAATTTCGAAAAGCTTTTCATGTGAAAAAATATGTATTAAAAATTATGTTCCTGAAAAGTATGAGGGCTAGTAGAAATCATGTACCTATCTAATGCTCAAACATTTCAAGACATCTTTTATTGATATTGAAAATGGATGCAGGACATCGAAGATTATTTTTATTGGTTGTCAAACGAAATGACAAAGTAAAATACCAAAAAAAAAAAAAAAAATAAAAGATTCTAGAAGGCGATGGGTTGTGTTATTTAACAAAAGCTGTTATTAGAACTACTTTTTTTTGAACTGGTCCCTTATAATAAAATATCAAATTATGTAATAAAAAAGACTTAAAAGTTTGTGCAACAATTATTTTAATTTAATAATTTTCTTTAATAACAACCTCTAATCTTAATTAAGAACTATTTGAAATGTATAACATGTAATCAAATAAACAAATTTAAAATTTAATAAACAACAAATTATATTTTTATATCTGAATAGTTGTATATATATGTATGTTCCTATATATAACAGTGATCTTAATAGTTTATTCTGTTCTATTTAAATTTAAATTTAAATGATGGAGAAGAATAAATTTATTTCGTATTCATTTCTGATACTGACCACCAATGAATGAATGAATGAATGAATAAATGAGTGAATGAGTGAATGAGCTCATATTAATTTAAAGTTTCACTTCAGCACAATTTTATTTTCTTGCTGAATTTTAACTCAAAATATATTTGCTGCTGCTATTATTAATAGCTTTTCTAGATTTGTGTAAAGCTTAACTTATAGTTTGTTGTTGTATTCATTTGAAATCCAAATTAGTTTTTTTCTCCAGTTGTTGTATAAAATATTTTGTGTAAATAACCAAAATGATAATTCTTTTAGTATTTTTTTTTCATGAAGTCATCAAAAGTCATATAGATTAATGGAAAACAACAAAAATAATATAAACAAATAATAAGTCATAGTCGGTCAAGTCCGACTGTTAAATAACCTACCATTCCGGTTGATTTTAAATACAAGTTACGAAAAAGTAATGAACGACTCTCATATAAATTTACTTTTGAATTTAAGATTTAAGGTGAAGTATTTTATTATGATACTAAATTTTATATGGGATTTGTACGTTTGTAAAGATTTTTTCTGGGGGGATAAAACGGGAACTAGAATAAATTACGTACCGATTTCATACATAAATTTTATCTAAATTTGGAAAGCTTTTATTACAATAATAATGTATATGTGAGATTTAATCCCTTTTATATATTTTTAGGGGGGGGGGTGTTAAATGTACTATACTTATAAGAAATAATGGATCGATCCTCATATAAATTGCCACATCAGTTTAGAATATTATAGAAATTATTTGTGCCAAATTTCGTTAAAATCGTTTCATATTTAGGACTTTTATGACCTTAAAACATTTGTATAGGGGCTTGTTGATATAATGGACCCATTATCATCAATTTTAATAGGCATCGTTTTTGAGTCAAAACAAAGGTACATGTCAAATTTCATCAAGAAATCTTTAAAATTGCGACCTCCATTTTGGTCACAACGCTAACATCGACTGCCAGCCAGACCGACGGATAACGATAAATCGACTCAGAAAGTGATGCTGAGTCGAACGGTATACTTAAAACGAATAACACCACAATCAACTACGGTGGTGTAGGGTATAAAAAATATACACTTGTTGCTATTTTGGTAAATTGTATTTGACATTAGTCCAATCAAAAAGTTCACTGTGAATTGTTTATTTATTAGTGAAATTTCCTAGTTTTTTCTTTCACTTTATTTGCTTTTTAATACATTTATGGAATGATTGATGTTCATTTAAACAATATTTTAATAAAATTTAATTTTTAAATTGTTATTTTTTAGTTTTAAAGAATATTTTATTTTTTATGGAATAAATTTTGATAACAGGTGTGTGAATTTCTAGTGATTTTTTAAATATTATTCAATTGTGGTCTTATAACAGTTGTTCTAATGCATTTAAATAATTCAAAATAAGTGTTTTTTTACTTCAGATAAGATTAAATTTATTTTAATTATTAAAAAAACTAAAGTTTATAGAAATGATCTCATAGTAGTTTAAAGGTTCAGTGTTTTTTAATAACTTTGATTAGAATTCTGACACAATTATTAAGTTTTAATATTAAAAAGAATATTTTTTTTAATTTGTGAAATAAAATTAACATTTGAATTAAATTAGTTTGTATTTTATTAAGTGAGAAGGGGAAAAATTATTTAATAGTTAAACAACATGATTATTGTTCTAGAAAAGGGATTCACTCTGCTGTCTTGGCGATCAGAAACAAAATATATAAACGACCAATAAATAAGGTATTCAAAAAGCAAAAAAAAAGCGATATATTTACATATATGCGTGCAGTTCCCGAATAATCTTTGACAATTTTTGGAATGAAAAATTTTAAATGTCGACTTTGCCGAATCTCAAATACACTTCACAACTTACATTTTGGAGAGGGGCTTTATATGGAAGCTTTAACCAAATATTTACTGATTTGTTTATGTATATTAATTACAGTTTGAAAAATAATTGTATTTCAAAAGAATTGGTATATGTTAAAGAGTTTTATTACCTCAAAACTATTTTCCGGAAAGGGGTCTTATGTGGAACCAATATTTGCCAAATTAGTAACATGTATTTAAGTCGGTAAGAATCATTGTGCCGCATTTCTATAGGCCTCATTACAATAAATTTTTGTAATGTAAAATTAAATGTAATGAAAATTTAAGAAAGTTGCGACCTTTACGACACACTGACTTTGGGGTGTATCATTTCTATGGATCCTATTAGAATTATCTTTGCTACGATTATGTATTTCATAGCTATGCTTTATGGATAAATTAAATTTACATCTAATAAGTTTTTTATTCTGAATTATGACGTTTACCCAGATATTTGTCCATAACTTTTTCCGACTAAAATATTTTAAAATTGAGGGAAATATCAGAATTTTTATTTTTTATTTATCATGTAGACGGAGGAAATTCTGTATATATATAATATCCAGAAATTTCATTCATTTCATCAAATCGTCCAGGCAAATTGTGTATATTTTACAACAAATGAATTTTGGAAAAAAGTTTCTAGATGTCAATTACATTTTTATGGCAATCTGAACTCCATTATAAATATAGAACAGTCTTACCCATTTATTGGGGGAATAGTTTTGATGAAAACTTTCTTGGAAAATATTTAATTTTTTGGTGCAAAATGAAACATTTGGAAACAAGTTTACTTTATGTTTTTCATTAACATTAGAATTATAATTAAAACCAGCAGACCCGGCAAACTTTGTTTTGCCCAAAAAAATTAGATTATAAATAATTTAAATCTGATTTGCATGGGGGTACATATTTCCCTGGTCTAATTAGTAATACGTTTTGTTAAGTAAACAGTTATTTTGAGAAAGTTGTTGGGCCAAAAAACTGTCATTTTTCCAGTTCTTTAGACATTCGATTTTTATTCGGATTTTTTAAAGCCTAAATTTCTTTCGATTATATTGGGAACATTCTGTGAAAATTTCAGCAAAATTGGTTCAGTCGTTTCACATACATACATACTTCCTAATATATTTTTAGTTTCACCTATAATAATATATATAATTTTTGGTGAATTTTTTCATTTTTAATGAAAATTACAACTTTAGAGAAATATACTATTTTTGGCAAAATTGTCAATATTTTGGTGACAACTTATATCTCTGGTAAAAATAACTATTTTTAGTGAAAAAAGATTTTTGTTAAAAATTGAATTTATTGGTGAAAATAGACAATTTGACGAAAAGCTAATTTAATTATAGAAATTATAGATTAACATAAACCCTTTTTTGAATGGCGTTTAGTAACTTTTGGCTGAGGTTATATGAAATTTTAAGTGACGGTAGCATAAAAAGACATTTTTGTAAATTTCGATTATTTGAGCCTGTTAAGCACAAGAATTTTAAATCACTATAAGACATTTAAAAAAATTTCAAAATGATATTTATCTCTTAGACTTTATTAAATCTGATGAGAACCAATCGGGTTAAGTAAATTTTTAAGTCAAATTTTATGTACATCATTCAGCGATCAAAAGTTTAAAAGTTATTTCCAAAAAAAATCTATTTATATAAAAAAATGGTAATGGCAACATCGTTACTTTCCTGAATATAATTTTTTTTAAGTATCTAAAGAAACGTAATCATATCACATTACCAGGAAAATCTTAATAAATTATACGATTCTGTAAAATAAGTTGAAATTATTTCACGTTTTATTTTTCCGTCAATCTTTACAGTCGGCATATAAATGATTCTCTTTTGTGAAATGTTTGCTAATTGATTAATTCTAATCATTAATATTACAATAAAACATTCATTTTTTCCATTGAATAGAAAAAAAACTGAAAACTGACAAAAAGACTATAATTTTCAAATAATAAACAACGTTATGTCATTACACAGACATTTTAACAACAATTATGTCATTTTTATCTATGAAAGATTGTTTTTAATTTAAATTTTATTAATTAATTTAAATTTGAAGTTAATTAAAAAAATTCTGGAAGAATAAATATTTCTTCCAGAATAGCGGATATTTTCCTTTTAAGGTAAATGAACGCAAAATAAATTCAGAACTTTAATAATTAGCTGTCATTAAGAACGGATATAATCAGTTAAAGAAGACATCAATATGTTTTCAAGGCCCATACCACCACAAGTGGTAAAGAGGGTATATTAACTCTGTGATTCCCTGTAACACCAAGAAGGAATCATCTCAGATCCCATAATTTATACATATTTTGGATCAAATCAAATCTGTGTTGATTTAGCTATGTCCGTCTGTCTGTTGTTGGTACGCTCACATTTACAATAATTGATAGAGGTAAATGAAAATTGGACCGAGTATTTCTTATAGTCCTGAGAAGTTTCCTATTTAAAACCAACAAAATTAATTGGGTATATTAAGAAATATACACCGATATCTGAGGCAGCCTCTATATTCAAAGGAATAACTTTTATAAATTGTCAATTATAAATCGATTAGAATGAGAATGCTGTTATATATGTACTTTATTACCATTCCAAAAATTATAAAAAACGGTTCAGTATAAAGAAAGTTATACCCAAAATTATAACTAATTTTATCAATCATTAAGTGTACCGTTTTATACATCTGTGAGTGTATGTATGAGTGTGTATGTAAGAAACATAACGTATTTACTTTAAACGCATTTGTAATGGAGACCATTGAAAGTTCGGCGCAGCGGATTATATCATTTTACTTGTTTTATTTGCCTCTTTAAAAACATTTAACGTTCCAGACGAACAACTATAATCGAATTACCCTCCATATTAAAGAATTATCTAATGTTTGTAAAAAAGTTATAGTGTTCATAGTTCATTGAACTCAGTTTTACATGATTTAATGTTTATTTTACCCTAAAACAACTAAAAAGAACAAGAAAATGAAAAACAAAACAAATTTTCACACCATTAATAAAAAAGCCACCCAATTTTTCTAATAACTACGCAAAAACCTAGCAGCGATTCCCAAACATTGTTAATTAACCATAATATGTAAAAAAGTATCAAGTTTTGAAGTAAAAGTTAAAGAATCTCTGTCTTTTTTCCACCTAACCCATGTTGCATACATCATGTTAAAGGTATATAAAATTGTATTCGATTGTTGATGATGTTGTCATATCCTAAATTAGGACAGACAAGAGTTTGTAACAACAAACAATAAAATCGAATTAAAAACTTTGAAGAGAAAAACTTTAACTTAAATTCCCAACATAAAATTCTCACATAATTCATGTTGTCTTGATTTTTGTTTCTTTTATAAAAATTTTTAGGTTAATCGACAAACGTAATATTTATCCAAAACAATTGTTAATATATTCCTATGCGATTCTCAAACCCTCACACAATGCGTGTGAGTACGTACATACACATTCAATAAACTTTTTTCTTAAATGTACATACAACTATGAGTCATAAAAAGTATATTTCTTTTTTCGCCTGAACCTTTGACCCATCAATTTCCAAAATGCGTGAATGAAGATACGTATACATACACATTCACCATAAACGTTTTTTCTTAAATGTAACACCGACGAATCATAAAGATGTTATATATAATATTATATTATTTTATATATTATATTATATTATATTATATTATATTATATTATATTATATTATATTATATTATATTATATTAATTATATTATATTATATTATATTATATTATATTATATTATATTTATATTATATTATATTATATATATATTATATTATATTATATTATATATATATTATATTTATATTATATTATATTATATTATATTATATTATATTATATTATATTATATTATATTATATTATATTATAATATTATATTATATTATATTATATTATATTATATTATATTATTATTATATTATATTATATTATATTATATATATTATATTATATTATATTATATTATATTATATTATATTATATTATATTATATTATATTATATTATATTATATTATATTATATTATATTATATTATATATTATATTATATTATATTATATTATATTATAATATTATATTAATAATATTTTATAATTTATTATATTATATTATATTATATTATATTATATTATATTATATTATATTATATTATATTATATTATATATTATATTATATTATATTATATTATATTATATTATATTATATTATATTATATTATATATATATTATATATTATATTATATATATATTTATATATATATATTATATT
The DNA here is from genome assembly GCA_004302925.2 of Cochliomyia hominivorax. Classification (NCBI taxonomy): domain Eukaryota; kingdom Metazoa; phylum Arthropoda; class Insecta; order Diptera; family Calliphoridae; genus Cochliomyia; species Cochliomyia hominivorax. The sequence continues at coordinate 78,820,509 of PYHX02000467.1, forward strand.
ATATTATATTATATTATATTATATTATATTATATTATATTTATATTATATTATATTATATTTATATTATATTATATTATATTATATTATATTATATTATATTATATTATATTATATTATATTATATTATATTATATTATATTATATTATATTATATTATATTTATTATATTATATATATTATATTATATTATATTATATTATATTATATTATATTATATTATATTATATTATATTATATTATATTATATTTATATTATATTATATATTATATTATATTATATTATATTATATTATATTATATTATATTATATTATATTATATTATATTATATTATATTATATTATATTATATTATATTATATTATATTATATTATATGTAAGTACCCTACTTGACACAAGTAATGAATTAACTTTATCATCGCACTTTTAATATTTAGAAAAATCATGCCAGATTTTCTTCAAAAATTCAAGAAAATTGGTTGAGTTAAAAATTTATAGAACGATATCTGAAACATGAGGATTGAAAACTAGTTTATTTTTTGCCAGAATTTTCACTAAATATTGTTGTTAAGGTGTTTCGAGTGGTGGGTATGAAAAATTCGGTATAGACGAATTATCATAATTCGTGTTTTTATCTATTACAGACCGCTATCACCAACAACATAAACCATCACGACAATTAAGCTGTAAATGTGTTCAAATGTTTTATATTAAATTATTTGGTCTGTTTATGGCATTAAAAATTAAGCAGACGTGGACTATTAATGGTCATTCGCAAGATTATGTGGTGTGACTGGGTTGATTAGCTGTTTGGCCTTTTTAAACGAACAAAATGCAACAAATTTGTAATCTATGTTAAATCACACTTATTAAAGAATTAAAAATATTTATTATGTGAAATAATAAACATTAAATGTCAAAGTTATTTCAGATACTTCAGATAAAAGAAATTTGATAAATTTCAGAATGAAAAGTTTATATCCAAATAATTATAAAAATTTTCACTCACCAAATATCAAGGAAATGTTGCTAATTGTGGAAAATATGTTGCTGTAAAGATGTCACCTGTAAAGGAAAAAACAAGGAAATGTCTAGTTTAAAAAATGTATTCTCTGTTATATTTTTGTATGTATTTGTTCAAAATCGGCTTAAATTGTATTTTTAAATGTATAAAATTGTATGTTTTTTTTTTGTTGTTTTTGTTTGTTTATTTACGTTACATGTTGTTTGTAGTTAAACACATTTAACCTGTAGATTTTTGCATGTAAATTTTAATTTTTGTTATTTTAAAAGTCAAAGTTTCGAAAAACAGTTGTCCATCATAAACGTGACACGCAATATATTAATTATTAAAATCAAAATATTGATCAAACTTACTAAAATTAAAAAAAAAAAAAACAAAAAACAAAAACTTTAGAAACAAGTTTTGAGATATTTTTCTTAAATATTTTGATATGTATAATTATGGAAATTTTAAATTTTATATTGAGATTTAAAAATATCAAATTTATAGAAAAAAATGTCATTAATAATTTTAAAACTATGGAAAAGGAAATAGTACCTAATTAAGATTTTTAAGATTGAAGTATCTAATAAAGACGTACACATGTCATGGGGAGAGACATGGAACTTGCTTTCGCAAATTCGAAATTCTTAAAATTCAAGAATGATAAACTACCAGACGTAACTCATTTAAGAGGTGTACAGTGGAATAATTTTGTAACAACGTGAAATCCAATCCAAATAGTACGGTAAGAACCGATAGGTAAAAGTGTTAGACGATAGGTATATGACTCTGGTTATTTACACCCCTCAATGTATCCACCTATTTAGTAACCAAATTCTATATTATTAAAGCGATTGAAAGAAAAATCTATTAACACCTTTCTTTCAGTATCGAATTTTGAATTATAAAGAACGATGTTTACCTTCTAAAGTACCACATTTGACATTAAACCTATGTATCTCATAGGTTTAATTATGGCACATGATATTAAAAATAATGCAAAAAGGTGCCCAAATATCTAATTTTCCGACTCGGAAAGTTAGACTTAAAATTATTCTAACGCAGCAATACTTCAGGTACACTATAAATATTTCCTTTTCTTTCGACAGTATAATAGGAAAAGTGGTATTTCTTCATTGCTCAATATTCTTAAGGGAATTTGTACAAAAGTCACAAGAAAAATTTTCTTTATAAAACTAAGATTAACATATGTTTCGTTATTTGGACATATATTATATTGAAGAGTTTTTCCCAGTGTAAAATTAAGCAGCATTCATTTTTGCTTATTCATATAGAAAAATTTATAGTAGAGTGGGTGACCATCTCTGTTGTGTACCCAATGCTTAAATTATATATTAATATGTGATCTCAAACATCTTTATAAAAGAAATCTACATATTAACCTGTATGATAACTTGTATGAATATAATATGAACTTAAGATTTATTTCAAAACCACAACACTCATTAAAATGACACTTTGCGGACAAGTGGTGAATCTCATAATTAGACATTAATTAATTTATGATTATTAAAAATATTTCTCTATGATATTAAGTTACACAAAACTTAATTTATTTAATTTAAAATAAATACTATTGGATACATGAAGGAAAATCTTGAAAATCGTTTTAAATTCACCATGTGAACAATTAAGATCATACTTCCGGCACCTTTCAAAAGAAAGCAAGAAAGTGTGGCAAGAACACATACATTTCATTCGCTAATCGCAAAAATTAACACACTTTCTTAAAAAATCAAACACTAAAAATGCAATTAAATTAAAATGGTGAAATACTAAAGAAAACAAAATTAGATACCTGACTATTTTATGTTCATGTAAATATGTGTTTGTGCAACCAAGTGTTACCATAAAAAAGGCCTCTCTTAGTTTTGTTTTAACACTTTTTCAACAAAAAATAAAATAAAATAAAATAAAATAAAATAAAATAAAATAATATTCTACACTAAATAGTAATGCTAATTAAAATGAAATTTCTTTTAAGTTGCCCCTAAAATGACCATCAAATGTTAATAAAATTCCAAATACGCTCCATTTCTTTTATTTAAATCGAAAATAAAATATTAGTGTAGCAGTGTTGAATATGTTTCGTAGTCTTCCCCTTTCTTCTTTCTAATTTTATTTATTACATTTTTATTATTTTTCTTTTCCACTGATTATTCATTTGTTTATTTTATTTATCTCATTCTGCTTGTGTTTTATGTAAATTTGTTTTGTTACACTTTTTGTGTTTTTATTTTATTATTTAGTTGGTTGATTTTATCTTAGTAGCAGCTATAATAGAAGAATAATAATAAACTATTATTTTATTATGTATTTTTAAATAAATTCAGAAGTCTAATAAAAATCATTCAGTTTTATTTATTTCTTCAATCACCATCATCATCAAATTAAATGGAAATGGAGATAATTAAGAGAAATATGTACAGTTATTGCCGATTTGAATATACCCTTTACAATGAATCTCTCGAAATATTCATCTAAAGGAACATCACTTGTCATCTTCACATGGGTTTGTCATGGAAGGTAACCGATTGTGTGCTTTTCCTAATAATATATTTCCTTTTCACTATACACAATAGAGGCACTTGTCTCCCTACTTTGGCTAAATATTTTGGTAAATCCCATGGATCTATCCAATTTTTACAAAAAGTTTTTGCAACCGTTCTTGTCCCTATATACATTAGAGACATTTGTCTCCCTACTTACTGTCTATAAAGGGATTAATCCCATGGTCCCATCCAACTTTTCCCAAATAGTAATAATGAAAGTTAAACGCTTAAAAAATGATTCAAGCCATTTTTAATACTCTGTGCTAGAGTAAATCGATAAAAATAAATGGTAGTTTATAGAGCCGAAATCTGGGCTAAAAATTGTGTGAGACAAAATTTATCATCTATTGTTTTCCAAAAAATGTTTGACCGGTTTTGCAATGAATCAAACCAATTTCTGATATCCAGTTTTGGAGTGAAACCTATTTCTTTATTTTGTAGTCGATCTTTGTCTTGATGCTCAAATATTCTGGTGGTTTTAGTTGATTTTTTTTCTTCAAATGAATCAATTGTTTTTATTAATGGTCATTTATTATCGTCTGATTTCAACACCTCAAAATACAACAAATACTTCTGATCCCACTAAGTACATACCAAATACCTAAGCGTCGTGGTTATTCCTCTTATTCTTCTTGCCATTTTGAAAAGGTACCATTGTTTTTAGTTCAGATTTCTGTGATCATCTGATCCGATTTTAACAGATTTTAAAACAGACACCTTTCTGACCCTTTCAAATACACAATATTACTTTGATGTTATAGATACTCGGTTTCCGCGTTGATTTGGCTGGTAAGCCGGTCTTAAATTATGGGTTAATGCACTTGAAATTATCGCAATATATCGATTTGATATCAGTGGTAATACAATATGCAATAATCTACCAGCTTTTATAAACTTTAAGCATTTTTTCTCTACATCAAAAATCTATTTTTAACGTCCCTTTACTTCATTTCATGTACAATCCAATTTCCTTGCAAAATCGTTTCTGAATATAATGTCTAAAAATACATACAATTCTTTGCTCGAGTAAGACACAGAATGAAAGACTTCCATTAAAAACAGGTTAATCGACTGAGAAAAACCGGCTTGTCGAATAATTCGAAATTGATCGGTTTTCTGAAAGGCAAAAAAACCCGTTAACCGATTATACACAAATTGAATCGCAACCATCGTACATAAGAGTTAGTGAATGTACAAAAATAACAAATAATTCATAAATTATAGGGAGCTCTGATAACTTCGATAAAAATTTAGAGATTTCCGATAATTAATATTACGACTCCACTACGATCAGTAAACATATTTTTTTTTACTACAATGAAATTATGGCCTTAAAAAGTCCATTTTCTGCCCGAAACTGTATTCTCGACCTTCACTGAATTATTTATAACAACGAAGTGTTACAGAATTTATTGGTGACAAATTAATAATGAAAATCTGAATAAATTTTAATTAAAAACATTATGATGAAATTTGGTGTAAAGGTAAATCGTTAATTAGTTGTTTTACATTTCATGTAACATTCACCACTACACCTAAGAAAATATCTATAATTTTTGTACAATAATAATTTTATCCACGATCTGATATATATGATATCTAATATTATGTTAACAATATTTACATCTCTCTATTATAACGTATCAATTATTAAATATCGTTTCACACGTTTAGGTTTTTGTAATTGTTATTAAGAGAATTGTCAATCTACAATTAATAGTTATTAAACAGATTCGAAGTTGAGTTTGAGTATTAAAAGTATTTAAATTTTTACAATTTAGTTCATAATAATTTCATATCAATATTAATTATTTAATTAACTTCTAAATCTATCCTCGTTTTAAAGAATTTTATTTAATAACAAAATCTAAAGTTTCATTTTGAAAAAATATAATAATAACTCATGTAAAAAATTCGTAAGAGCTTTAGGGGCAACATCCAGCTCAAGTTTCAAACCACAACAAGATTTAAACAACATTTTGTGGACAAGTTGTAAATTAAAAAAAATAAAATATCAATTAAATTTTAATTGTTTTCAATAAATAATATATATTTTTTGTGTTTAAAAAATATGAATTTCTCATATTAAATTACTGGCGAGAAGAGAATAAATTTAATGCCCTCCCTGCGCATAGACATTTTTTTGTTTAAGGTTGAATAAAAGGGAAATTTAAATTAAAATGTATTCCCCAAAGCAATTTATGGTGGGGGTTTTCATAATTTTAGTTTTTTCATAATTTTTATATGCAAATCTATTTTTCTCATTGTCAGTGTTTTGAACTAAATTCGTTGAGTAAAGAAGACAACAATGAAACTATGAATTTATATATGTACGAATGAATGATTGTGAAAATGACATAATATTTTTTTAATACTGTAAATATGAATATAATGTATGTATGTATGTATGTATGTATGTATGTATGTATGTATGTATGTATGTATGTATGTGTATGTATGTATGTATGTGGGAGCAAGTATTAGAGATGGGCAGAATGCTACATTTAAACAAACACTATTTGGTAAATAATGTGTGATATTGTAAATTTAATGATTGTGATAGAGATTCAGCAGTGTTAAAGACCTTGGATTTTGGTCTAGGAATCTATCACCCTAGAGTCTAGGGTGATATATTTTTTTTTTTCGAAAAATTGCAATTTAAAATAAAATGAGATTATTCCTTTTAAATAATCTCCTTAAATAAAACGCGTTTTAAATGCGTTACCACAAGTGGTGATCACAAGGGTGTCATATAAAAACGATTTAGCCAAAAAACAAACAAAACAACTTTTCCAGACTGTTTGTTAATGTTTGAAAAATTATCTATCTAAAACCACCAAATCGGTATAACAAAGAAGTTATAGGCCGATGTCTGAATCAACGTCAAATTTAAGATAAAAATCTTTTGTCAATTTTGCAAAAATTATTAATCAAATTAAAATAAAATTTAACCATGTTGTATTAGTGTGTAATTATGTATGGTGTATTCAAGTGTCTATCTTAATGTTGTTAAAACTTCATACATACATACATGTGGTGGAGGGTTTTATAAAACTTGACATTGAAAATTATCTTCAACTCAGGAAAAGTTGAAATTAGAGTCCAAGTTTATTGGAGGTCTTCAAAACGTCATTGTTAGTTAATTAAAACATAACGACAAGAATACAATGTTAGATCTCATCCGTCAAAAAGTTAGAGGAAAATAGAAGCAAATTTTTCAAATTTCAAATTTCGGTCTATAACTTGGGGTATTGGAACACTCCTTCTTCTTGTTAACCAGAGACTGACAAAGTTAATGTACCACTTAGGTAGTAAATTAGTTAAAACAAACTTAATCACCAGATCTTGACCTTTCTTACTACCACATATTTCTTTCAATCTGAACAATCTCTTTTAAATAGGGTATCATAAATTCTCTTCACTCTCTAAAATTAGACCAGTTCTTTTGATCCAATCCAAGATCTTTTGGAACCTCTTCAATTTATATTACCGATATATGAAATTTATAGATAAATAAAAATTTACAGAATCGTTAATATTTTTTTAAGAAGACCTAATATTAGTACCAAAATAGTACTCGAGGTGTAAAAAAATAGTACGATGCGCTAACATAAATATGTAAAAATATGTATATATAAAAACACTTGTATGTGTAAACAACCCATTATGGTGGCAGGTGACAGTGACAATGTGTATGTCCGAAATGTGTGCAATGAGTCCACAGACATTTTTGTTTTTGCATTTTTTTTGCAGTTTTTTATTTTCTAATATTTTCTTTTATTGAGAGCGCAAAAATAGAAAAGAAAATTTCAAAAAGATTTCAATAAAAAAATAAATTGATAAAACACGTAATTTGTAGAGATTCTTATGCAAATTATATTTACACTAATAAATAACACGAGAGTGAAAAATATTATAAAAAATAATAAATAAATTGTGATAAATTGGAAAAAATATGGAGAAAATGAATAAATAAAAAAATTAAAAATAAAACTATAAAAATTAAAATATTCAGCAATTTATTGATATTAAAATTATGTATTTTTTTCTTCAAAATCTGATATTGAATTTTTTATATCGAAATTCAACTTAAAAATTAATTTTATTTTGTCTTTTGAAACCACCACCCACCCTTGTCCGACTTTTCAAATTAAATCTGTAAATTAACCCCATTTAATGGATGATGTACGTGACATTATTATTGTGTTCATTACGTATGTGTGTGTGTGTCTACACTTGTATTTTATTAATATTTTTATTGTATGTTGGCAGTTAAATTCCTCAAGTAGTGGTGCTGCCAATAGCAGTAGTAGTGGTGGTAGTTACATTGTATCATCATTATGTTTGTTGGTGCTGCTGTGAATCTCCGGTCTTTTCCACTTGCTCCACAATTACGTTACTTTGTTGTACGACAAAGTGGTGAGCATAAAATTGCTATACAATTATTTTGTATGCCGCAAAATAATCAATGAATTGTACATAAATAAAAAGTGATGGGCAAACGAACAGATTGTTAAAGGTATTTTTTCTTTTATAATTTTTAATAATACAATTATGAAAATATTACTTAAATCAGACAATAATGAAAAAAGTATAAATCTGCTAAAATCAGTTGTGCCTAAAGGGATATGGTGAGAGCCATCATATTCCTTAGATCTATATGTGTTATTAATTCCCCTATATTTACGGAATAAATTGTTTTTATATTAAATTAAAATTTGTTTCAGATACATTGGATTTTGATATAGTCAATTTATATGTGTTTAAATATTACTCTCAACTAAGGTGCCCCGGCTGCCGTACATTTGCCTTTGTGTGTAAAGAAGCAAAAGTCATTGCAGCTTAACTTTGAAAGCAACACTGAAAGAAACTCTTCATTTTCAGAATGTATATCTAAACCTTAATTTTTGTCCTTGATAACTGAATTTGTTATCAAGATTTTCTGATTTTTTTTCTGATTTCTGTTCAATCCCCGTTAAAATAGTCAGAAAAAACACATATAAAATTATTTTTTACCAAACATTTCTCATAGTGTATATTTTTTCATAGTACTCTGACATTTATGGTGTATATGTATGTGAGGTATTGCTTAAGCAGAATTCGAAATCAAAGCTCGCGAGCCGCGAAATCTAAAGTTAAAGAACTTTTGATCTAAATCTATTTAATATTGTTTCTAGTACTGGGGTTTGAGATAAAGCAATTGCTTGATAACTCTCTTCAAATGTATCAATTGTTTTCCAAACAGGTCCAGATACAGATCGTCAGATACGATTCTAAGGACTCTTAACATAAACAAATATTTAAATTTCATCTAAAAAGGTGCATTACTTTGCAGTCATAAATAATTGATTACGGTTATGATTTGAAAGGTTGGTTTTTAAATCATATGGATTTTTGGCGCTTGGGGTTATCGGGCTACTGAGGTTGATACATTTATCTCCAAGAACAATACGATGCAAAAATTATTTCATTAGCGTTTACATAAAATGGTCAATGAATATGGTCTCCAATTTTGATTTTGTTTTACAGGCCAGAACATTATCTTAAGATTCACGTATTTCATATATAAATCGATGAAAATAGTTCAATTAGAGTATTTAGAGTCAGATAACACATGGAGTCAAATTAATTATTAAAAAAAAAGAATTTGAATAATATTTATTGAAAAATTGGAGAAATTATTGCGAAGAATATGTCAAATGGAAAGTTATAGTTATATAAATTAAAAGTTCTTTTAATGATCTGGTATATCGGGATAATAAGAATAGATTCTTGATATTAAGTTTATATAATAATTTGATGGAAATCTTCTTGTATTCGACTATGAAATCGAAATAGAGTTAAATCCTTATGGTCCGAAAATATATACTATATGATTTTTAATAAATTTTTTCTGGTATTACAAACAGTTTGTCTAGTTTAATCTTCTTTTTGAGATTGTAAAGTGTATTAAAAATTCATTCTTAAAAAATTCTGACGGAAGACACAAAAACATTTCCAAACTCACACTTACTTACATTTGACAAAATCTACACATACATATAAAATACACATAATTACAACAGATAAATACATATATACATATGTTTGTAAGTATGAAAAGAAGCCAACAAAAGCATTTTATAAGTACGACGTATATTTCTTTTATTTTTCTATCTTTTTACACTTCATATTATCGTCCAAGTTAACGAACGCGCCCTCCATAAGGGTTTTTTTTACGAAACTACAAACCCCACAATTTACAACAATAATATTAGATACAATTTAACATACATACAAAGTAGAAGTACAAAAAAACAGAATGACAACAAAAACAAAACATTTAACAATACATACAAAGAAAAGCGGTAACATTTCTTATTTTTTTTAGCAGGGGGATGATTTGGTGGACGGGTGTTAAAACGAAAAGAAGAGAAATTGGAACTGAACCCCCTTTTGAGAGAATTAAATGAGAATTGTATTATGAGAAAAAGTTTTTTTTTTTTATAATTTCATAAAACTTTTTTACGCTTTTAATGTGAAGGAAAAATTAGACTTTGAGAGAGAACAAGAAATAAAAAATTTAGTACAACAAATGAACTTAAAATATTTTGAATATATAATAATGTGGTTGTTGTCTTTAATAATAAACTTTAAGTTCTTTTTTTATGAAAAGCTTTCCAATTTCTTATTTCTGTTGTTGAATTTAAAATAGAATTATTTAACTAATCATTTTTCTTTTTATATCTTTTCAGGTATTTTTTTGGTTGTTTATACATTTTTTTTAATTTAAATGGTAAGAAATGGCTTCAAAATAATGCTCATTTTAATAAAAATTAATTTTAGAATACATCAAGATCTGCAAAAACTACTTTTTTAATAGAAAAAACGAATTTGGGAACTCTAAACTTAAGGTTCTGATACTTTTTGTAGTTATTGTACAAAATCCTATAAAGTAGTTTTTCAGAGTAATACAAATGCGGTATAGGTATTTAAAGAAAAAATGCTATAACTCTAAAAAAGGACTTTATTGGTAAGAATTGAACATTTTTGAAAATCAAAATTTTAAGTCTTAAAACATTTGATTCCATCAAGATAAATTTTAAAAAATCCTTCTTTAAAACATTTGTCATCAGTTCTTAATAAAACAAAAGACATTTGGATCCGTTAAGGCATTAAAGCGCCAAGATCAGTCGAAAAGTAAAATTTTGATTTTTAAGCTTCATATCTCTTAAACTATAAGATATACATTTTTTGTAGGTTCTCACCAGCAAAATTTACTCATATGAATATCGGTTCAGATATAAGAAATCTAGAAAATTTTTATAATCAGCGGTGTCCAACTTTAGGATACTGCGGAGCAGCCCCTTTAGGTTCACATTGTCTAAACTAAAAACTATCGCTGTGTAAAATTAAATTGAAATCGGGCTATTTGTTATCGGTGAGAATTGAGCAAAAAGTTCTGTTCTGCATCGATTGCCAAAACAGTATAAGGAAAAAGGGATAGTGGTAGGATTGAAAGTTCGAATAACCGTTTAAGACTACTCAGATGATATTTGTCAATGGGCACACACAACTATTTGAATTTATAAGAACGAAAGAAAATAACAAAAAAGTTTTAATTGGCCAAGATCGACTACATAATCACCTTCAGCATATTGCTATTCTTACACATGCTTAATTATCCGAAGGTTTCATTAAGTTACAGACATTTATATGAGATATATATCTGATTATTTTCAGGGGTCTATATAGGCTAATTGTTAGACTCTACACATGGATTGCAATTCTAGCGGCCACACGGAGATCATTAAATAGACAGAAAATTTTTCGGAGTCGATCGGTAGAAGTTGGGGAAAGCATATTTTCCAAATATATTGCCAAATTTTAATGAGATCAGACTGTAAAGCGGTCAGAATCTTTACAACAGACAAATAGATGATTGAAACATGTTGGAAATGATTCCATAATATATGTAAATTAAAAGAACTTAAACAATATTCCTTTGGTGTTATAAATGGGATGATAAACTTATAATGGTGGAGGGTCTAAAAAACTATTTTATGTTCATAATAAAACTTTATTCAAAAAAGGACAAAGTTATAAGTCGGTTAAGCCCAGCTATATAAACAATTATTTCAGGAATTTCATGTTATGATTCCTACTTGTGTAAAATATGCCAATTTTAAATATTTTGATGATTTTTATATGAGAGATTTATGTTATTTGAGAGGATTTTCGAAAGCGCGATAATATGAGTGCTATAGGAAATAATTAATTTGGCTCGATGTTTTCTGGTTGCGTAATTTCTAAATATTATCAGAATATTACTTTTCGAGATTTATGCACATTAAAGTATTTTTTGAATGTGGGTCTAAATGGGAGCTGCTTTTATTTGTGGACTATTCCTTTTGAAATCCGGAATGTGAATTTGAACATCTTAGTTTTTTGTGGCAAATTTAATTAAAATATATTTAAATCTGTAAGTTTTATGAACTTAAAGGACATTCGTATGGGATCTACCTCAAATACTGTATCGATCATTCACAATTTCAACATATTTCATCTGTGATCCAAAAAAATTATCTGTACATTAACAGACAATCACCCAAATGTTCAGAAGGACGTATTCGAAGGTATTTCTGAGTTTATCAGTATATTCAAAACTGGAGATAACATTATTTTTTCTACAAACATCTGCACAAACTTTCAATACCCAATTATTGGATAAATTTATTTACATGAATTTAAAACCCCCTAACGGGTCAATATCTCTGAAAATATTTTAAATATCTTTATTAAATTAATTTTTCATAACATCAGACATATTTCTGGATTATATTTCTAAAGGGTTCAAGCCAAACAATGTTTAATGCAAATAACTCAAAAACTATACAAGATATATAACACATGCAAGCTGTTTTTTATTTATTTGTTTTTTAGAATAGCAGGGACCAAAGAGATAAGATGGTTAACAAATTTTTGAAACTAAATAAAAAACAAAAAATTTGACACTCGATTAAATAAATTTAATATCTGAGATGCTCCACTTTGCATCTCTATAAGTTCCCCCATGGACCTCTTATTGGGTCCAAACGTACAAATTTATAAAAGCAACATTCCTCTGCTATTTTTTAATGATCAATTTCTTAATATTTTAGTTCAGTTTAATTGATATTGTGTACTTAACAAATATCGTAAAAGTAACTTTAACTTTGTAGACAATAAAAATGCAAAAATATACAAAAATTAAGAAAACATGTCTGTCTCGCTGCCAAGTTCATTTACTTTTGTTTTTGTACTAATCCGTACTTGTATATTTAATATTTACAACGTCCACAAAAAAGGTTTAAAATTTTATTAACTGTCTGCTATTGAAGCATAAGAAACATAAAATATTAAAAAATCCTTAACCTTAAAGATACGCAATAAACAAATTAATAAATAAATTCAATAAAATATTTACTTTTTTTGTAACAGTTGTTGTTTTTGTTTTAGAGTTAGAATGCGTGATATTTAGTTTGTTCTACTTACTTGTCGTGCATGTCTTTTACCAATTAACTAAAAAGATACAAAGTAATAATGAGACAAAATTATAACTTTTAATAATAGACGAATTAGGGTAACACTATAATGATAAATAGAGTATTTTATAAAGTCTTATACTATAGAATTATTAATGCATCAGTGACAAAGTGTAGGGTATTTTTAATATCAAGATAAAGTAATAAACTGATAGACAATGACAATGACTTTAATAGTTTCATTTAGTCCAATTAACTGTAAATAAGAAGAGTTCTAATACGAAACTATGAGACATAATGTCTTCAAATAGAAATGATCTGATTTGTTGTAAATAATTATTTTTGAAAAAAAGAAAAACTATAAAAAATTTCATATTTACGTTCTTTTGTCTGTTAAAGCAGACTTTTGAACTTTTTTTTATAAAATTATTACTTTTTTGCTTAGATAAAATAGAGAACATGTGAAGAATCCGCCGTATTTAATATCTTAGAGTTTTATGGCGCAATAGGAACTACTAAAACCTCTTGTGAAAATCAGTTTCTCAAAAATAAATAAAAACAATTGAGGCCCGCACTATGATGGAAGCCTGAAAAATTATGGACCGACCAACCTTCGTTGAATTTGAGTTTGTGATTTGTGCTTTATTTAAATATACTTATTTAAAATATTTTCATGACGATAACCTATTTGAGAGAATATGGAGGTTTTATGTGGACTATAGGAAACAGAAGACCAATTCTCCTTTTGTGGTTGTAGAGAACTTAAAAATACGAAACATCATCACAATACCAATATTTTTTGAGATTTCCGCATTTTAATGTGATTTATTTGAGCCAAATTTAATGAAAATATCTTCATAGCTGTGAGTTTTTTAAGCTTACAAACCTATTCCGGGAGGATTTTTGAATAGAACCGAATTTTAATAGGATTCGTCCTTAATATAAAATAATAACATGTAACAAATTTCATCGAAATACCTTTAAAATTGCGACCTGCGAATAGAGTGTTAACGTTATTAACGTTAGACGACAGACATCGTGAAATCGGCACAAAAAATAATTTTGAGTGTACTCAGAGGAAGTATAATACAATTTTTCATATGTTACAAACATCAGCACAAATGCATAATACCTACACATCCATAGGTGGTGTAGGATATAAATATTGAGAAAAAATAAATTAGAATTTATACGAGGAATATACGAAATTATTGAATTATCCTCGTACAATTTGTTATATTATTTTCTATTAACATTAATTTTCAGGTTAAATCTTTTAATAACCAAATTTATAATCCAGCCGATCAAAAGTTACAGATTTATTTAAAAAAAACTCGTTCCCTTACTGTGCATTGCCAGAAAAACAGGCAGGCATCTCGTCGGATTATTGTATAACGATTCATTTTATGGTCGGTAATTCTATTTTTTCGGGAAGTTAAGAAAACTGGACCAGAGCATAATGTACCAACTATATATTTGGACCAACATTTTTTTGTTTGCCAAATAATATTGTCTTTTAATGATGTAAAAAATCTGATTATTGTAAAAAGATCTTGGGAATTCATATTGTTGATATTTAAATGCAATTTTCTCAAAAAGTAAAAGGGATAAGTAGCACATGAATCATGTTTTAAAGGTCTCTCCGAGAGCTTTGAAATAAAAGGAAAAACAAGTAAAAAAGTTAAGATTCCACCTATAAAATAAAATACGCCATATTTTCGACTGTAAACAGTATTTAAAATTAAGGAATGACCCACGTAAATTTTAGTTTTATGATTTCTGCTTAAGACTTCAACGAATACATTTTTATCATCCCAACATTATTGTTACATTTACTTATTTTAAAACGATTTCTTCTGGGAAAAAGTATTATATGACAACTTTGAGAAATTTTGGACCGACCTTCATAAAATTCCGAAATCTATTTCAGTTTATATTTATCTAATTTACAATGCCAATGTATATGCGAGATTTGTTCACTCTAAAGTGATATTCGAAAGTATAAAAAAGGATTTTGTTAAAATCGTTTTTGAGGCTAAAAATCGGGGAAATAATAGTACGATCTTAATTAAACCCAGGCTCTTACAAGCTATTTTCCGAACGATCTGCATTTTGATCACAGGTCAGCCGGACGGACATGATTACATCGATTTTTTTTTATTTTTGGACTTTTAAGGTTTCGCAGATATCGTCCAATAAATTTTTTTAACAAAACAGTTTTAATTATTTACATAGTTAGAACAAAAACCAACAATTTGATTAAATTTCATTGAATTCGATTTACAAGTCTGACTGAGGGATTGCCTTCAATAAACAGTGGAACAGAATTTCCAAACTTCTTAGAGTTTTCAAATTGTCTAGTTTAATTAAACATAATTCGGTTTAATAAATTTAAATGTTTAAAAAATATTATCCAAATATTTATTTCCACTTTCTTTCTCTAGCATACTTCCCCTTTCAACTTTCAGAAAAGAAAAATCAGGTCTTTAAGATTAGTTAACCTATTTTTTATTCTCATTATTTCTATTAAGACGTAGTTAGTACACTATATAAACCAAAATATTTATTTTAACTAAATATGTATGTATGTATGTATGTATGTATGTATGTATGTATGTATTTGTGTGTGTGTATATGAATAAAAATATATCTTTAGTGCCATAGTAATGAATTACATTCTTCCCATACTTTGTTGTTGTTGTTTTTTTGAAGGAAATATATATTTACTTTTAGTTGTATTTATTTAGAAGGAAAAGAAATAATAAACGTGATAAATAATTGTTTTATTTTAGTTTTTTATTTTCGTTATCGATAGCATTATTTTTATTTACATTGAACTGCGCAAGGACATTTTTTAGTTTAAGTTTATAGTTACAGTGTCTTTTATTTTATACCTTTGTTTTTACCGCTGTATTGGTAGTTGTTTTGAATTACAAAATTGAATTGTTAGTGTTATAAAGTAATCGATTGAAAGGGACTTTATAGTAATTGGAAACCTGTACTAAAAACTAAAGAAACATTATTTTAATTTGTAAAACATTTCGGTTAATTCCAATTAGTTCACAAATAGTTTTTGTAAGATAATATTTAAGAGATCTCTCCAACAATCAGTCTGAATGTATCGCTCCAATACAAAGCAAACATTAATAATGTAATATAAAACATGTCTGTTATTAAAGTTAATGCAAAACAAATGAATATATTGTTAATTTGATCAAGATATGTGACCAAATAAAAGTGAGTACTAAAATTATTAAATATTTTTAACAAAACCCAACTTGATCCTTCAAAAGGTTTGGTCAAGCTTCCAATGTTATTATACAGTACTGGGAGAACTTGAGAACATGGTTCAGGTAGAAGAAATTGTGCATATGATGTTTGTAAAGCCAAAAAAAATTAAAAAAGTATTTTCAAAACAGCTCCCAACACATCTTGTAGGAAAGCTCAATGCTAAGGACTATTTGGTACGAAAAAAAAGCAAAAAAATAATAATAAAAAGGCTTGAAAAAGTCCTGTAAGTAACGCTGGTAAAAATGTTTAGTACAAAAAAGCGGTCAAAATTTACAAAAAACTTCTTGATATGGAAAGCAATATGCGATATGTTGCGGCGAAAAAGGAACTTACATGAAGGAATGTTTACAAAAAAGACTGCCTCTATTCATAAGACATAATGTCTCCACTTATTTTTGGTCTGATTTGACATTCAATAACATTGGCCACTTAAATCGTACAAGACAATAACGAGGTATTTGTACTAGGAAAAGCAAATCCTCCACACTGCCGGAGCTAAGGTCATCGTGCTTTTGTTAAAATAGAATTGAAGAGCACAAGAATATATCCAAAAGTGTTTAATAGTTTCGTTTTAATTGACATATATGTGTTTAGAATTTTACGGTCACACTCTTTACTCTCTTATATAAGAAAGTATCATGAAAATATCTTAAATAAGTACGTTTTATACAATCACAAATCAAATTATGCGAGGATCGCTCCATAATTCTCCATGACTGCATTACAGTGCAGGATACATAGTGGGATTTAAGAAACTATTAAGTTTTTAATTGTTTAAAATGTCAAAAAAAACCTTTTAGTAAATCAGTTTGGGAGAAAAAAACCCAAGATTTAAATTTCTTGTTTCTACTTTTAATTACCAACACTGCTGATCAAATAGATATTAGATTCGATTCTCATTAAATTTTCTAATTAAAAAAAAATATTGTCTCAAAATTTATTCAACCCAATAATTAATCCGATTAAAGAATCACATGCAATCAAATTCCTCAATAATTAATTATGTTTTTTTTTTTTCAACAATTTGTTCCGCCAAAATTACAAAATTTCAATTTCAAAATTTGAAATATTTAAAACGAGTAAATATTTATTCGATTAAAAAGCACATAATGCACAAATATGGCAGGTATTTTCCAGCAATAACAAACAACACAACCCCTATTTAGTTAATTTCCTTAAGCATATAAAAATAATATCTGAAATATATATTTTTTATATATAAAAAAAATAAACCGTGAAATAAAAACAAAATCCAGCTAAAACACAAAAAGGAAAAAAGAACTTTTTTTAAATTCTAAGAATTTCTTAGACAAAACTAAAAACAAAATAGTGAATTTTAGTTCAGTTGAGTTTTAACTCTTCAACTAAACAGTCAGTGGTTGTGTTTTAAATACAAAATAACGTTATTACGATAAAAAAGTGTTATTTTTTATGTTAGAAATAATTGCAATTTAAAAATAGTTTTAAAAATTTATTTAGTTTTGTGTTTTTGCAAAACAAAAAAAAGGTTTATTTTTAGAAAACTTCAAAGTGCAATATCCTGGAGTTTTATTCGAGAAGTTATTGCCCTTTGGCCAGTTGCGGTTGAATGACAGAAAATCGATAAATTTGCATTTCAATTTAATTCATTTCGTTTTGTGGTTAAAACAAATTGCGTGTGAGACAAGTTTTATATATATATTTTTATTAACTGTGAACTGACCAGTTGCACGATATACAACTCTATTTATAGATAAATATTTCTAATTATTCCAGTTGTTTGTTGTAGTTGGAAACACAAAATTTTATATTCTAATTTTAGTATTGACTTCAGTCCAAAACATTTGTATTGGTCACTATATAAATCCAATTAGTTACATGCATTTTTGTTGTTCTTGTTCTTAATTAATTATTTATGTATTGATGTCAATAAAACAATTATAAAATCGTTGTAATTAACGCATCTAATGGAAATTGGGTTTGGACATTAATTTCATTGATTTTAATTTAAGTTATTATTACTACAACACGTGTTCTTTAATAATAGTCGAATAAAAGTGTAGAGAAAATATTTAGTTTCTTGTAGTTTTGACAGCAAACAATTTTTTTTGAGAAGTTACAGTTGCATGTTGACAGTAATTATACCGGCTCCACGTTGCATGAAGCATACATGCATACAAGTTTTTGCTATTGCGTTTTTGCATCGGCAACTTAATTTTTAAACAAAATAGTTCTTGCTAAAACGCATTATTCCCTTTAACATTGTTTTTGTGTAGTTGCTTTTGTTAAGAGATTTAAAGTAGAATCTTTAGTACAAAATGGACCTTAAAGTTTATTTTTTCTTGTGAGAACTACAATTTCTTACAATAAAAAAAAACTCGAAATATATTAAATTTGTGAAAAGGTAACTTTGTATTCTTTAAAGGAAAAATAATCGAAAAATGCCCTTTTTATGAAAAAGTGCTATATTTGTTAAAAAAAATGCAATTTTTTATGAAAAAATAAGTTTTTGGTGAAAATTATTTTTTTGTATTGAAAAAACAGTTTTTTCTGAAAAATGTTATTTATAATGAAAAAATTTAGTTTTCGTGAAAAACTAAATTTTTTGAGAAAAAATTAAATTTTGATGGAAAATTAATTTTTTTTATGAAAATCGCCTTGAAATTTTTTGTGCGAATGTGTACATATTTAATGAAAATAGCTTCATTTTTCTGAGTTTTACGACTAAAAATCCTATTTCCGGAGAATTATAAAACAAAAAAAAATCTGTAAAATCTCAAAGTAATTCTAAGTCATGCTAAAAATATGTATTGAACCGTTTCCCAATATGGCCAAAAGGAATTATTTTAAAGTTTTGAAGAAGATCATGATAGGGTGAAAGATTTTAAGTGAAAGCTCCTGATATGGGAACGACTTCATACCTTTCAATTTGTGCCTCCATGGGACTCACATCTTATTTTTATCTAAAATGATTTTTTTCTAAAATTACACAGCAAATTTTTACTAATCCCAGATATATTTTTTTAAAATAAAATTTAGGTTAAAAGATCTTTTAGCGTTCTTTACAGGCCCATTCGTATTTAAGCGTTTTCATCAAAATTTTAATATTAAAATTTTATATTTATTGAGACATTGGAAAAATCCAAAATGATGAGGTTTTCAAAACTGCTTTCTGTTTTGAAATTTTTACTTTGGAATTTCAGAATATATGGGTTTAAATAAATAAATTTTAAAAATAGGTCATATTAAAAGCAGCCTGAACTTCGCCCTGTAGAGTTTTTAGAAACAAAATTGATTTGAAATTTTTTACATAAAGAAATCTTTTAGAAAAATTCATCAAATTTAAGAAAAAATTTAATATTTTAGAAAGAAATTTTTAATTTTTTAACAAGGTCAAGACCACAATATTTTGAACTGAAAAATAAACATTTTTGAAACAAAAAAATCACCTGAATACATTCGACTGTATGTTAAAAGACTTGAAGATCTTGTAAAATTCTGAATTTTGGAAATAAAATTTACTCGAAAACTGTTAGAGAAAAAGTACCATGACTAACAAATGTTATCCTACACCATATTGGTTGTGAAGATGTCCGGAACATATAAAACATCTGGTGTTAGTATACCGTTCAACTCAGAATTACTTTCTAAGTTAATTTATGGGTACCGTTCATCTATCTGTATGGCTGGTTGTTCATTTAAACAGTGTTTCAAATACTCTACAGGTCGAATTTTAAGAATATTTTGATAAAATTTGGTACATATTATTTTTTTTGGAGTCAAATCTATTAAAATTGTTCATGTCCGCTCCAACATTTCAGAAATATTTTAGGTTTTAGGCTAGATATTACGCATTAGTCCAAATCCACATATAAAGTTTTGCGAAGATCGGTTCATAAAAAACCGTAGCTCTTATACGGACCCAATTCCAAAAATCACTTTAATGTACATAAACAAATTCCATTAATTTCTATAGTCCTCGTAAAACCCATAAAGATGATCACGAAAATATATCATAAAAATATTTTAAATAAGTATATTTTATATAAAGCACAAATCAAGAATCGGACCGTAATTTTTCATGCTTGCATTATCTTGTAGGGTAATATGGGATCGTGCTGGACCGACTTTTACACATATATATTTTTTTAATGTTTGAATTGTATTGGATAAGAAACAAAAGTTTAACATGAATTTAAAAAAAATTATCTATGGACTCTCGATGGAGTCTTAAAATTCAAAATTATAAAATTACTCTTCTCTGTTTTTCTGCCTTATTAAATTGAACAAAGTTGAGACTCATTATATATATCGTTCATTCCGATTGCAATTCTTTTGATCATCAAAGTAAAATATTTTAGATTTTATTTTATAATAAAATCTATAATTAAAATCTGGAGTATGACGAAATATTCAATTAAAATTTACTTTTATAATTTGTAATAAACGATTAAAAGTAAAAAGACTTTAAATATCAAGTAACTAAACCGGAAATACTTAGTTTTTATAACAGCAATAAACCTTTAACTAAACTAATTAAATAACAGACCTTTTAAAACCAAATAAAGAAAGTAAATTAAATTTATTCAGAAAATGCCACAAAATTGGAATTAAAACATTAAGGGTGAACCATAAAAAATTTTTCGAATTCTTAAAACCACAATTTGAAATATTGAAAAAATTAACGCCATAAAATTTTCTCACAAATTTTATAATTTCTTTAAGTCATTCAAAACTGTGTACCTTTAATAGGTCAACCTAGTTTTCTTATTTATTACACTCAAAGAAAAATAAATTGAAATTCATAATAACGTTATTACATTTGTGTCTGTTTTAGATTGTTATCGAATAAAATTATGACCAAATGCAAATATTTATAATAATTTTCTTCTGTTTTCATATAAATTGTAAAAGAACTTTAAATAATTCCTAACTGAGTACATGAAAACTATGAACAGTCATTGAATACCTGTGACCATAATGAAATTAATGGAATTTTTTTTTAGAAATTAAAACGGAAAATAAAGTGGGTTAAAGGAAAGAAATATGATTTTTGTATATAGAAAAGTTCAAAAATAACAAAAATAAAAATAAAAACTGTTTTGCAAAGGAAATTACAAAAAAGTATTATTAAGAAGTGTTTAGTTTTGAAATAGAGTGAAAACAAGGTACAAAAGAAAGAAAAAAGAGGTTAATTAGAACATGTAAGAATGCTTTAATACCCTCCACCACAAATGCGTGTGAAGTAAACACGTTATGTTTCATATATACACACTCACATTTACTTTTACAGACGTATACAGATCAGAATACTTAAGATTCATAAAATTAGTTATATTTTTTGTTTTTTGCTTAAACTCAGAATTTGCCTCAAATAACGGTCTATATCTTTTAACACACTGAACCGACTTTGCTGGTTTTTAACAAATACTTAAGCCAAATTTTATTATGTGCTGTCAATTACTGTGGATGTGAGAGTGCCACTCAGATTTTTACTTGATATATTTTTATTTGATATATATACCTTATGGGATCTGCGGCGATTTCTTCTTAGCCTTATACAAGGAATGACGAAGTAAGTATACCCTGTTCATCACTTGTTGTGGGTGGAGGTTATAAAAATAGGATATATTGTGGAAAAATGGAGGAAATATTTAATAATTTCATGAATTTTTCAATTAGCAATAATTAATATTTAAAAAAAATTATTTTTAACATTTTTTGTATAGCTGGGCGTATGATAAATATGTTAACATTTATATTAAGTTAATATTAAGTATACGCTGTTACAAAAATATTTCACTTTATTTTTACTACATGAGTTCATGTCTTAGCTGAATGTTTAAAAATTCCCTCTATATTTCAAACTGTAGTTCTTTTAATTAATTATTAACACCTGAACGTGTTAAATTTATTCAGCTAAAATAGGAACTTGTATAGTGAAAATATTGATCAACATATTTAGTTCAATTCGGAATTATTTAAGCCACTAAATGACTTCAAAAACAGTGATTGTTTTTCTTAAATTCCAAAATTAAAAATTTTTCTGCAGATACAGCCATAAAACGCTTTTCGCAATTCTGTAGTTTTAGAATTATTGTAAATTTTAAACGAAATTATTCCAATTAATTTCAAGTTCTTAGTAGTTAGAGCATACGTATCTAGCTTCTCTTAGGGCTGAGGGAGTACCTGCGAAAATGGTCGCATACGACTGGTCCTCCTCCGACCCCGAGGGGAGCAAAAACATACGTTATTATAAAGCCACTCCAAAAATACTTTAGAAATAAATGTTCCAATTTCTGGGGAGGAAGCCAAGTTTCAGTACATTTTTTGAGGGATGGAGTAAAGTTTTTATATGCGAGTTTAGTATCCTTGGAAAGGTTATTACTTGAAAAATAATATGTATATAATAAGGAAATTTAATTTGCACCTTTTAATGTGCATTTTTGTAAACAAATTCTTAATATTTCACATTATATAAATTCCATAAGAATAAAGATATTATAATATGGGCAATGATGTCCTTAATGTAAAACTATAAAAATATTCCAATTTTCTCATTTAAAAAAACTCATAATTTCAATTTGGAAAAAACTTGTTTAAAAAATTCACTTTTTTAGCAAATTGCTCTCCCTGCTGTTGAAAGAGATTTGGGCCAGATTTCTTGATAATATAGCTAACAAATATAACTATATAATCAAGGTATCTTTGTATTAAGGACTTAAATGACCCTAAAACCCCGTACAAAGAACATTTGTACGGGAGTATTGAAGAATTGGCCCTGACATGGTCAATTTCAATAAGGCTTCATCATTAGACCAAATCTGCTCAAACGCATAATACCCCAACCACCGACCCCAGGACCCACAAGAAATACGTTCCCCTCCAAATAAATCGGAAAACATGTCATGAATGTCCATGTGAAACCTCATTGAAAATAGTCAATAGTTCTAAGATTACAGAATTTTTTCTAATAAATGTGTTTTATAAAAGTTAAATTTATATCCAAAAATTTTAAAATATTTATTACCAAAACGTTTTGAAGCTGATGTGGAACAAATTTCTGGCTAGTTTCGGGAAGGTGGTTAAACCTTAGAAGTTAGGGGCCCTTTATGATTCAATAATTTACTTGCTCTTGTGTCTAAACTAAAAATGTCCACAAATGGATCAAAACAATTACTTGGGGGTAAATATATGTTAAATTAACAAAAAACTCCTACATGAAAGCAGATAAGCGATATCTCAATGCAATCAATGATTAAATGAAACGATATACAAATTTTAATATATATTTTTTTAATTTTATACCTGGTATATCGTTTAATTACCAATATTTTTATATATATTTTGACCCATATTTTCTCTCATAACCATAAATAATTTATATCGTTTGCAAAATAAAGCAAACATTTATTTCGATTAAATATTTTAATTTCAAAAATTTACATAAAAACAAAGGAGGAACTTCTTACATGACTACCATATCATAAATACCTCCATACCACTACGTATGATTAATAAATAATACAAAATAAATCATATAAATCAATCATACGTTTAGTGAACCCATAATTTGTAAAAACCATATAATAAAATAAAATAAAACATAAGAAAAGAATTTAAATACTCCCACAATTTATATTCTAATCGAAATGAACATCATTTCATGTTCGATATTTAAATCATGACATGATTTTTGGTTTTCTTTTCTAATAAAAAATAAATATTTATTGAATTCAACTGAAAGAAATCGAAAGATAAATATTTTCTAACTTATTTAACAAACATTCTTTCGATTATTTTAACATCAGAACACTTTTTTAGCCCTTAAAAAATGAAATTTTGTCTTTTGTTTATTGAAAATTTGCCAAAAGTGATTATTTCAATACGAATGAAAGAGAACTAAAGTTTTATTTGAACATGATAATTATTTTGTTTGTTACAATTTTTAATCATATATATATACATGTTCATATATATACATTGTATGTACATAAATATGTAGTCAATATAATTTAATAGTTTTGGCTTAAAAGGAAAAAACAGTTTGTATTTTTTTTTTTTTTTTTGAAATTTTAACATGCGACACCACATGCTTTTTACCGACTTTCACTTTTAGTTAAAGTTTTTTTTTTTTTGGTTTTATTTGGTTACAATTCTTGTCAGATTACGTAGTCCTAAGCATGTGATAAACCAAAAGGAATGAATATATAAAATATTTGCAATGTGTCTCAAAATACCAGAGTTAAAAAAGAGTTTCATCATTTGAAAATTTTAGAAAAATATAGTTTGGACGCTATATTTTATAGACTGGCGTAGATTTTAGTATTTATACTACATTCTGGAGTATTATTCAGTCTAAAGTATGAAATATAATCTAGTTTATAATCTTAACTATACACTTATGCATATTCCCATAAACGCATTAATTTTTTCTCTTATCATATTCTTGTTGTTTGACTAATTTATGATTTTGGCGCTACTTTATGTCAAATATTTCAGTAAACGCATATGTGAAAATTGTTTTCAAAAAATTACCAAAACTAAGATATTCTAAATTTTTGTGTCTTACAAATAAAGGTATGTCTTTAACGACAATATATCAATTTTACAGCAGAATTTTATAATTTAATTTATATCCGTCCAATCAAGGAAAGATCCAAATTAAATATTTTCATGACCAAGAATGTTCCAATAGAAAAATTGGAATAGAAATAAAAATTCCGAAAGAATTACGCACAACTCTTTAAAAGGAACAGAATTATGGTGATCGGAAACCTTCCAATGAGTCAATGCCAGACCGTATCTTTGAGGATATTCACAACAGGGATCATCCATCTATTGCTAATGAGGCTATAAGTACTGATAAACTTAAGTGCGTTTATAGGCAAATGGCTTTTAAAATTACAAAAAAAGGTATGTGCGATTATAAGAATAAGTGCCAGTGTAATCTGGACTATAGTCTGTTCTATAGCTTGGACTATAGTCTGGACTATATAGTCGATTCAAACTATAGTCTGGTCTATATTCTGGCCTATAGTCTAAACTATAATGTGGTCTATAGTCTGGACTTCAGTCTGATCTATAGTCTGGACTGAAGTCTGATCTGTAGTCTGGTCATAGTCTGGTGTATAGTCTGATCTGTAGTCTGGACTATAGTCTGATCTGTAGTCTGGACTATAGTGTGATCTGTAGTCTGGACTATAGTCTAGTCTATAATAAAAGCTGTAGTCTGAACTTTAGTGTTATCTATAGTTTATAGTTTATATCATCCACGTTGTTTGATTTAAATTCATATTTCAATAATTCATTCTTTTAAATATCTGACTTTTGTTAAAGCAAAAAAAAAAAAAACATTAATCTAAACTTCACCAACATTTCCGCTTCTTTCGGTTTTTTACTGTGATTATTTTACTTGAATATAAAAAAGTACTGACAAACTCCTTTTTATGAAAAAGTCTAAGTATAACACCAAAATACAATCACAACAGAGAAAAGTAATTCCAGTGTGTGACTGACTGTCTCGTGTTGAGCATTTCACACGTGGTCTGGAGTTCAACCCAGTTAAAAGTGTGTTTTTTTGTATTTTTCCTGTTCCTTACAATTGTCGGCTTTCAGACGTGACATAAAAGTCGGTGAAAAAACATTGTTGTGTCTTATTTGAAGTGTCTAGCGGATTTGCAATTGCGTGCTAAAAAGTTTATTACAATTTTTAATTTCTTTATTATTTTTTTTGTGGTGAAATAAACTTTAATATAAAACATTTTTATATTTTTTTTCTTTTTTTTTTTTTTTACAAATTTATCGATTTGTCTGCAATTTTTCTAAACAAATTTAATTAAAACAAAGTATTTAGTTTATTTGTGATTTTTTAATTGAAATGTTTTTTCTATGTTAAAGAGAAAATAACTCAAGAGAACATTTGTTTAGGGAAAAGATCCTGTTTGAAAAAAGTTTTAACTTCACAAATACAATATGGGCGATACCGATTCGGTAAGTTGGAAAATTTTATAGTTTAATAAATATTTTGAAAACTTTGTAGCACTTGCTTTATTAGTGTTATAAAATAATAGAAAATTATTAGATTGGAAAAATTGATATGAAGGGAAATGGATTTAATTGCGGTATATAAAAAAATAATAATTTTTTAGTCATTCAGTCGAAAATATATTCAGTTCGAAAACTTTTATTTATCGTCGATCTAGAATTATTTTTTTATATTAAGTTTGCCTGTTCCAGCAATCAAATCGTGACAAATCAATCAAACCAAAATCATGGTCCAAGAACAACATCTTTGTTTTTGACCTAATCTCAAAGAGCATTTATTTTCAGATTAAAAGTCCAGTTCAGATTTAATATCATATTGTAGTTCAGATTATAGTTCAAATTCCAGTTTGGATTCTAGTTCAGATGTCAGTTTAAATTCTGCGATAGCAGTTTAGATTCCAGTTAAATTTAACTTTTGATTCTAGTTCAAATTGTAATTTGGTTTCTACTTCAGTTTCTGGTTCAGATTCTATTTTAGATTCTAGATGCAATTATATTTAAGATTGTAATTTAGATTTTACTTCATACTCTAGTTCCGATTTTATTTAAATTTTTGGTTCCAGTTCAAATTCAGATCAGTTGTAGTTTCATTCCAAATTTCATTTCTGATTTTTGTTGCGATTATAATTCAGTTCTATTTCAGTTTAAGCTCAATTATTGTTCATTTCTAGTTCAGTTGCAGTTCAGTTTTAGTCTAGTTCTATTTCAGTTTGAGTTCAGTTCTAGTTCAGTTCTAGTTTAGTTTGAGTTCAGTTCTAGTTGAGTTATAGTTCAGTTCTAGTTTAGTTTGAGTTCAGTTCTAATTCAGTTCTAGTTCAGTTCTGGTTCACTTCCATGTTAATTCTAACTCAGTTCTATCCTTATGTGGTTCTGAAAAAAGAAGCAAATCATTTCTAACAGACTCCTCCGTTAAGAAATGTTTGTCAAAATTCTTGGCTCCAAATTTTCCAGGTGCTATTTGGAGAATTAAATAATTAATTTATAATAATATAAAAAAGAAAATTGGAAGTTTGATTTCATTTGAAGTTATAAAATGCTGAATAGAGCTCCACAATAAAATTCTTAATAACATTTAAATCGCAGTCACCCAATATGCTCCATTTCACTCTATATCAAATATATTGTAATTATTAACGAATTTATTACAAATATTTATTTTTGATTAGTAAAAATGACAGTAAATATTTGTAATACCTCAACCGGACATCAAAAGATTACAATAATCATGTAAACGATTTATTATTTATTTAGTTATTAGAATTTTTTGAAAATCACTGCAATAAAGAAATGAAAAATAGACACGATAACTAAATTTTGTAAAAATACCAAAATGTCATAATCCTTTCCGTTTCCACTTTATTTTATTAATTTTTGTTGTTTTTTAATGTTTAACAATAAATTTTATAAAATAAATTTATTGTAATTCTAATAATTTGTTCCTTCTTTTATTTTATTATTTATTTTTATTATTATTGTATTAGTTTAGTTTTGTGGTTAGTTTTGGGCCACAAAAAAAAACTTTGTTGAATCAATAAATGATTGGGAAAAAACACACACACAAATAGTCAAAATACAGTTATATATATATATATATATATATATATATATATATATATATATATATATATATATATATATATATATATATATATATATATATATATATATATATATATATATATACATATATATATATATCAAATCAAAATATGAAAAAAGACAAAAAACAATTTGGGTCATGTTACAATTGGAAACTGAATTTCATGACAAAAAATCCTTAACTGTAAATGAAACCTCAATATTTTCATTAATACTCAAACAAAACACAGCAGGTTTTCCCAAAACTGAATATCATTAAATTATAAACAAAAAAACCAAAGAAAGTTTGACAAAAGAGTTTGTTTTTTTTTATAAAGTTTGAAGTTTATTTCATTAGGCGGTAGAGATAGTAAGTAGGAGCACCTAAACATTTTAAAATTATTATATTATATAAAATAATAACCAAAATTATATTTAGATGAGACCAAGTGGTCCACCAAGACCACCATTTCCGGGAGGAATGCCACCCCGACCCATGGGTCAACCACCTAGACCAGGAGGTCCACCAATGCAACAAAACGTTAGACCTGGTGGTTTACCACCACCCTTACGTACTATGGATAGTCGTGGAAATTTATTAATGGGTCCTGGTGCACCGGGACCAAGACCTGGTGGTCCAGGCACACAAAATCCACAAATTCGGCCTCAAAGTGGTGGTAGTGGGCAACAAAGTCCGCCAGGTCAGAGTGCACCACGACCACAAGGTGCTTTTCCATGGCCACCACAGGCGCCTGGGCAACAACCACAAAGTAATAGGCCCCAGAATCCTTATCCCGGTAATCCACAGTCACGACCACCCTTCAACAGACCTCCTGGACAAACACCAAATACACAAACGCCACAACAACAACATCAACAACACTCTCCACAACAACACCAACAACCACAACATCAACAGCAACTACAGCAACCTCAATCAAGGCCTCCCTCCTCACAACAACAATCACAACGACCTTCTTCATCGCTCTCCAACAATGATGACGATGATGTCATTATGGGTCAAGCTGTCACACCTCTAAAATCTGCTACATATCTTAATAAAAATGATCCCATGGGTCCATCACTAATCGAAGAAATCGAACCACCTTTTAAAGATGACTTGGAATCACCTTTAATTGCTAAAACCAGTGATCTCTCATTAACATCTCCTGATTCGATTGCCAACGACACAAGTCTGCAAAAGTCCATTATAGGGGAAAACAAAAGTGAGGATACCACATCCGCAAAACCGAAAAAAGTAGATACGACTAGTAAGATTTTTTTTCTATATAATTAGCGGGAATATTTATATTTTGAAGCCATTTTTTGCAAAAATTGTGAAATATTTTAATTTTATTTGAAATATCAATTAATTTTTATCGGTTTCGATTTCTTACAGAAGGTGACAATGATAGCGGTGTGGATGAGTCAACTCAAGAAAAGGTGAGTTTTTGATTAGATTCATAACTTATTGAAGACTAAATAAGAAATGTAGTTTTGTTGGGTTTATTGTTGTTGGTTTGGAGGTAAAGAAATTATCAGGTTTCGAAAAAATCTTTAAAACAAATTTATTTGAATTCAAAACATGTGTTTGATCCATATCGATTCAAAACATAAATATAAATCCGAAAAATTAACATAATTACAGACATTTTGAGACTTTGGAAATTCAATGTCTAGTCTAAGACTTTAATGAGTTAGTAGACATCTTGATAAAAATCTGTAAATAATTTTCCATCAGAAGTAATAGTTTGTAACACTCAAAAAGTATGTATATATTTCAATAAAAATCAAAATCTGGGCTGATATATCTATGTCCGTATATCTGTGTGTTATTGGCACAGTAATTTCTCTATGAAATAAAGTTCGGTACGAAAATATATTATTGTTCTAATCAAATCTTTCTTGCAAATTATTAAATTCTGTTCGATAAAAAAGTTATAGTCCGATATTTGAAACAACCTAAAAATTAAAAACAAACTTTTTAATTTTTTCAATTTAAAACAAACAGAACTTAAAATAAATCTATATATTCCATTGTCATGTCAAAAATGATCAAAATTGGATCACAAGTAGAAGAGTTATAATTTAAAACGTTACACATTTTTATGACTCACAACAGAAGTATATTCTCCATTACAAACAATTTGTATTTATAACTGTGTATGTAAATATATTTAAGGGTGTTTTAGACTAAGGGTGTTGAGGGCATTATAGATAAGGCTCAGCCGAATATAATATTCTTACTTGCTGAAAATAACATCACAAAATTTATTTATGTGATATATACTTGTTTTTTAATATGTTTTCAATTTAAAATCAACATGATTTTGTATTGATTTAACGCAATAAAATATTATTTTTCATTTATTGTTAAATAATGTTGAATTAACTATTTGCATTAATGAAAAAAAGCCTTAACTTACAAAAGTTAAAATCATACCCATTTGGATAGATTTTGTATTTAAATAATATTTTCATTTAGAAAAAACTGAACATATATTAATTTGAAATACAGTCACGGACATAAATATAGACACAAAAGAGAATTGTCTTTAAATGAAAATGACCAGAAAATGCAAATTTTATTTGATATTTGAATAAGGAAAATTTATCAAAAAAATCGGATGGCAATTTCTTTGCAATGAGTCCCAAATTAAGCAAAACTATTGTAGCTCAACGACTGATGATATCTGCATAACCAAAGTAAATCTATAATAGAATTAGGAAGATATGCAGCACTAGTTACAAATCAAGAATAGCTGAACAAATTTGTATATGCTATTAATCGAAAAAAGGGTCTATGTTATCGAAGGTAATTTGAAAATGAATCATTTAGCTCCTGAAATTACTCGATCTTCTCAGATCAACTGATAAATCAACAAAGTTGGTTCAATCCATGAGTATTAGACTAAACGAAGTTTTAAAATCAAATTGATTACGCACAAAATATACAAATTTCCAACAATTAAAGTTCCTATAGTATTGTACCTCCGAAAACGAAAAATTTCGATTAAGCTATATCCGTCTGTCTTTCAGTTTTGGGCACGCTCATAAGAAAAATCGGTTCAGTATGTTATGAGATATAGACCAATATCTAAGACAATTCCTAAATTAAAGCGAAGAACATAATATTAAGAAGTATATACTTCATTACTATTGCAAAAATTATATACTATTATATTCTATTCCAAAATATTACTAATTTTATGAGTTATTAGGGTTTCTTTGCATTTTATAAGAAATACTTTCTTATAATGTATGCGTTTGTGTGTCTAAATGTGCGTACTTATTTTCCTTTTTTTTTTTTTTTTTTTTGAGAAAATTGCAAATTACCCGCTTAAGCATGTGGTCTAATCTGCCAAATTTTTTGACACCATTTTTGTGCTCTTTAATTTCCATTAAAAAGAGCCTATTATTGGACTTAGCTCCATGCAGTTTGAAGTATTTGCTTCCCCTGGTACAAAAACTACATTATTCTTATACCATTCAAGGACTTATTTACCACAGGCAAGTCAGGCTAAAAATAAGTCGACACATTATGAAGACGTATGAATCGAAGCAACCTTTTTTCTATAAAGTAAATTTCGGTATTTATAGAGCCTGTTGTACAAATAATTGTCTTCTTTTATCGCAAGAACATTTTGACAGATTTTGGGTCCTTAACTTTTCTTCAACATTCCCTTGAGCATCAGCAACAGAAAATGTTTGACCAGTAATTTACCTAAAATTTGCATATAACGCGTCTTGTCATCCATTATGCAGCAAGATATTTTTTTAAGAAAACTTAACCTTAACTTTTAAGCTCTATTTTTGGTCTCTAAATTTTTGGAAACATTCCTGCCAAGAACTTACTGAGCCTTGTTTGCTGTTAAACCTACATTAGCTCTCTCATCAAATTAAAAAACAAATAAAATAAAAATTGAATTTAAAGTTTGAATGAAAAACGCGTGTTAGGATTTTTTTGAACTCACTTTTTAACTCTTAGTGCTTAGACTTATATCCATGACTGTAAATAATTTTAAATGTACCCAAATATGACTCATTAAAGTAAGATTTTCTAATCGCGATTGTTAGTAAATATATTAACAATACGATTCCTTTATCGTAAAAATATTTGAAAAATACTTAAATTATAAATAAAATTGGACTTACCTCTATTAAAAAAATGATGTAATTCTCAAAATAGATG
Source organism: Cochliomyia hominivorax (assembly GCA_004302925.2). Lineage (NCBI taxonomy): Eukaryota > Metazoa > Arthropoda > Insecta > Diptera > Calliphoridae > Cochliomyia > Cochliomyia hominivorax. The sequence goes on from PYHX02000467.1 coordinate 78,852,679, forward strand.
ATCCATAAAAATTCACATAACACGCGTTTTTACACGTTTTAAACACTGAAATTAAGAAAATAAATAAAAAATTAATTACATTCTAAAACTAAAATAAAATAAAGTAAAATAAAAAACAACAAAAACAACAACCTACGCAAAAACATTAAAAAATAAATTAAATAACTAGAGAAAACTTTTAATAAAATATTGAACAACAATTAAGATCAACAAATTAATTAAAAAAATACTTTTACGAATAAGAAAACTTTTAAGTCTCAAATGCGATAATAACGAACAAAAAAATGCGTTACGTTTCATTAAACATTTCACAAATGGGAAATAAGAAGAAATTTTAAGAGGTTTCCACAAACCTAATGGAAAACCTTAGTTGACAGTTTATTTCAAAACGTCAAGCTGACACATACCGTTTAACTCTGGTTTAAAGTTTTTAAAAAAATAACGGAAAATTTAAGTTTTAATGAAAAATTATTATAAAATTTTAATAAAATTTAAAAATATATAACTGTAAAACAGGTGCTGATTTAAATTCTTTTTGTGTTTAGAATATTGTTAACGTGATAAAAAAGTTTTACCTTGTCAATATTGCGATTTACACAAAAAAAAGCAAAAAGATATATTTTTATCGAAATATCAAAAAACTAAGTAAAACAAAAAATATAACAAATTTTCACTGCTGACACACTCTCTCACTTCCTAGTGGAGCGAACTTTTTATAAAGATTAAGGTATGTTTAGGTGTATAAATATAAATTATTATAGTAAACAATAAATTTTATTAGTTAAATATTTACACTCAAAAAATTGCTGTTAATTAACAGTAATTGACTTCATACAAATGTGTGTCTTACCGATCATTAAGCATATATCATACATATCGTACAACAATAACATGTATTATTTTCATATAAAAAATATCGAAACATTTTTAGAAAAAAGTTATTTATTAAAATAATAAGATTAGAAAATATGTCCATAATTGATCGATTTATACATTAATACAAAATCCACTGCCGGGAATCTTGTTAACCTGTATAAAGCTTCAAAATATATTATATTAGCAAATCTTACGAATAAGGTGATACTCGGAATTTTGAATATAATTTGATAAAATTAAGCACGTTTGATTATTTTAGTACAGGGACAAAACCATTACATTATTATTCCCGTTATTCGAAAAAGCTTGAAAAATGTAAAAATATAAAATATTAGAATATAATATAATATAATATAATATAATATAATATAATATAATATAATATAATATAATATAATATAATATAATATATAATATAATATAATATAATATATATATATATATAATATAATATAATATAATATAATATAATATAATATAATATAATATAATATAATATAATATAATATAATATAATATAATATAATATAATATAATATAATATAATATAATATAATATAATATAATATATAATATAATATAATATAATATAATATAATATAATATAATATAATATAATATAATATAATATAATATAATATAATATAATATAATATAATATAATATAATATAATATAATATAATATAATATAATATAATATAATATAATATAATATAATATAATATAATATAATATAATATAATTTAATTTAATATAATATAATATAATATAATATAATATAATATAATATAATATAATATAATATAATATAATATAATATAATATAATATAATATAATATAATATAATATAATATAATATATATAATATAATATAATATAATATAATATAATATAATATAATATATATATATAATATAATATAATATAATATAATATAATATAATATAATATAAAAGAATGGAATAGAATATATGTGTAAGAATATCTCTTTAGTACGGATCGATTTTGGTACAAATTAGGTTTAATTGAACAAAAATTACTCATCCAAATATTTTGATCCGCCCTTAATTACTTACTTCGGCCTTCACAGAAAGTCCTTTATAAAAATCATTTTAGAAAGTAAGAATATTATATTTATGATTTTTTAAATTATTTTTTCTGGGAAAAGAAATTATCGAAGTCTTTCTTATGTTTATCGTAATTTGAGCAAATATTATTAAAATACAATTTGTTATGTTATATGTTAGATTTAATCCCTTCAAAATGATATTTGTAAAGAGGTTTGTATTGATCCTATGAGAAATAATGCAATTATCCTTGTATAATTTAAAGACTTTTATGAGCTAAAAACGCCCATTCCTATAGGAACATTTATATGTGAGTTAGGAGAAATAATGGATCCATCATCAGTAATTTTAATAGTCATAGTCTTTAGGCCAAAATAATGCCACATGCCATTTGTCATCTAGATATCTTTAAAATTGCAACCTGCATTTTGTGCATAAGATTTACGTCGACGATCAATCTTCCAGAAAAATTAAAAACAAGTTCGATTATTGAAATAAGTTTTTCTATATAAATCACCGTAATTCTTATAAAAGCCAGACCTTTTAACTAACATTTTGTCATCGGCTTAAAAATAGTTATAATCTTTTTTGAATATTCATAAAGTTTAACAAAACTATTTATTCATAGTTTTTTTGTATATTTTATTTTTTTGTTTGTTTATATTTGTATTATTATTCCGTTGTCATATCTAAATGAAAGAAGGACTCATAATACTTTCATTTTTATTTTCGTATTCTTTTAACACAGTTCCTAGATAAATGTAATTTATCAACAACTTTTTTTACATATATTTTTCTAAAACAACTACAACCATTTAAAAAATAACTATAAAGAAATACAAAATAAATATATAAACAATACATGCAAATTCCTATACACAGACACAGACACAGCCACATCCACACACATGCATCACCATCGATAAAACAACATGAAAACTTGAATATTTCGTCCTTTTTTCCAAAAAAAAAAAAAGTGAAAAATTATTTCCAGTCAACAAATTCAAGTTAAGAAATTTTTGTCAGAACTTTGGAAAAGAGTGAAAGAAAGACATCGTTTATTTAATATTTATAACTCTACACAAAATTGCCATAATTGAAGCCAAAAAAAAAAGAAAAAAAGAAAGAAATTATTCATTTAATTGTTATATAATTAAAGGAAGTTAATAAGAGGATTTGTTTTTTTTAAGCAAACAAATTAAAATGCATTTAATTATAACAGCAGATACGAGTCTTTTATTTGTAATAATTAAAATTTGAAAGAAAAAATTAAATGGAATTAAATTAATTTATAATTTTTATTACATTTAGGAACGCAACGGTCCCGGTTCGCCTAGTTCACCAGCAAAAACCCCAACTTCGGTATCATCGAAACCCGAAAAATCAACAACTGCTTCACGACCACCAAGTACTACACCATCTAATAAATCTTCGAAATCGCGTAGTACTTCTCGCAATCGTTTGTTATTGAAAACTCCCGAACCGGAACCAGTTAAAAAAGGTTCGTAAAAGATTTATATACTTTTACTTAAAATATTTAAACCCGAAAATTTAATCTCTTCTTTAATTAATAATTTAAATGGAAATGTATCGTTTTTCAGTTCCAATGAATAAAATTCAAGTTGGACACGCTCCTTCACCTAATTTGAAGGCCGTTCGCTCCAAAATTGGATCTCTCGATAATGCCAGCTACAAGCCAGGTGGCGGTAATGTTAAAATCGAAACAAAGAAAATTGAAATTAAAGCCGCTCCAAGAATTGAAGCTAAAAATGATAAATATGTACCAAAAGGAGGCGAAAAGAAGGTATGAGAAATTATATATTTGTAGATATAGAATTTTTGATATAACTATTTTAGGAATCTATTGACAATTAATGGTTTCATTAAGACGTTGATAAGAGTTTTAAAAACGGCTTTTAATTGTTGTGGAGATTTTAAAATAGTTTATATCTACGGAACAAAGTTTATGATATTTTTTTCAATATATATTGACTACACCATTTCTTAAAGGGACCATAGTAATCAGTTTTTATCATTCTATTTTTTCATAACACAATTTTACATGATTAAGGTTGTTTAGGCCTTGGGTAGGCCCAAATTTATGGTTAATAACAATTTTAATTAAAACGTTCATGAATTTCGACTAACTAGAAATTATACAAATCCTAATCGCAAGGATATGGAAGATATAGTAGGTTTTTATTACCCCTAAACACTAATGACTTCTATAGTAAAAGACTAATCGGTACTACTTCCGAAAACACTAAAAATGATTTTTGTTGCGACCTAAAAAACAAAGTCCATTTTGCGTTTTGTTAACAATTCAGTAATTTTAAGATCGATCGGATCAAATTGTAAATCCATTTTAAATACCTAGATACTGACATTATTTTTGAATTCACCATCAATTTTTAATGTTCACTATTAGTATTTTGCCATAGTAAACAATGAACTCTTTGTTATAGATATGAACGTCGAAAGATTGACTCCCCTCTTTATTATAATTCTTTAGATGTTGTAAAGATGACGAAGAACGCTTTCTGTATTTGCATTTTATGAGAAATGAAAATCGAGTCAAATGAGCTTATTCTTTATTGCACAGCTGCCAACTATATACGTATCTAAACTCTACTTTTGAAAGCATTTTTTTCACTTCATGGTACTTTATTTGGGAATCGGGTTAAATTCCACTTATATATTTTACAATTTTTCCATATTTAAGGAAATATTTTTTTAAGCACTTAAATTAATGTTTCACAAGAATTCAAAAACCCTCCTCTGGTCTTGTCTTCTATTTAATATTGTACAAAGAATAGACAAAAACAAAAAAAAACTTTGTGAACTTTATCGATCTTGAACATTTCTAGTTTTAGGAGAGCTGTACCTTTACTATAGGCAATAATTCTAACCACATCTTATTAAGCTTTCTATTCATTTCACGCTAACCTTCTTTTTAACATTGGATGGTTGTCTCAAACAATATGATGCTAAAACTGCACTTCAACATTATCGAACGTAAACTCTTCTTAGTTTCAAGCCAGCTGTACTTTTATTGTACAGCTGCCAATGAAATTACTTAAGCTCAAGTTTTTGCCAAATAAAAATCGTGATATATAAATTGCAAAAAAATATTATGCCAGTACATAGTATTGGTATTGTATATGAAATTTTATGTGAATTTTATTGTAGCATTCCTGAACGGAACTTATTAAAAAAAATCGATTTTAGCGAGATGTTTTTTTTACCAAATATGCCTGTGGCCTTGCCAACGTGATGAAAAGTTTCTTATCTCCATATCCAATTTTCCTCTTAATATTAAAAATCTATCGGATTTTTGCGGTTTAATGTCTACATGACTTTAAGACATGATTGGTGGCGGCTACTTAAAATTGTGTACAGCTGCCTATACACTTTAATTGTAAATGGTGTAGTCAATAGAAATATATTGCAGATTTTTAATTATTATTTATATCTCCCTCTCGATATACACACATTACTTGCATCCATCTAGTAAATATAATTTAAGTTGAAAATATTTTATGATTTTTATTTTAAGCACTCAATTCTAAGTAAAATCAAAATGTAGTTTATGTCAAGAAGTTCGTACTCAACAGTAGTTCTTAATAAATAAATGAATTATTGACAAAGTAAGAACAACAACAACAAAAAGTAGCACTTTATGTATTTAGACAATGACAAATTTATGATTTTCTTTTATGTAGGTTTTCTCTTCTTTTTTATAATTTTTGGTCGATAATTTTTAATTTCACGGTTGATTAGAACTTGAGACTTTTTCACAAGAATTGAAAAAAAATAGAAAAATACTACATATGTTTTTGAAAACACTATTTCTACATTTTTTGGTTGGTTCATAAAATTAAGAATTAAAAACAAAAATACATTTTATTACTAAGGAGTGACATATATGAACGATGAACAGTATTATGACATTGATTTCTTTTATAGAATTTAATGGAAGAGATTATCATTAAGAAGAATATTAAAATTAAGTTTATTGTCTTAAAGATTATAAAAATATATAGAGATAATTGTAAGTATTTTAATACAAATAAAGAATGGTTTCAATACAGAGGAGCAGATGAATACAACTACAATGTCAAATGCTTCAAAACTACTCAGCCAAATGTCAAAATGTGTTGTTTACGAGAAAAAAAATATTTTACTGAAAATAAACAACTTTTATTCTCTAAGTGTATTCTAAATCTAAAAGGCTTTTAAGAGATATAATTCTCCCCCTTCAATCATCATTCATTTTCTTCCATCATTCAAATGTGATCAAATTTTTTATATTACTTAAGTATTTTAATTACTTTTAAAAATTTAGATAATTTCAACAAAATTACAATGGAATGCCAAATCGAAAATTGGTTCCTTAGAAAATGCCAGCCATAAACCAGGCGGTGGTGATAAGAAAATTGAAACCATTAAAACCGATTTCAAGGAAAAAGCCAAACCAAAAGTTGGCTCTAAAGACAATGTTAAGCATCAACCCGGCGGTGGTGATATAAAGGTGAGTTTTATGTGAAATACAAAAAGAAAAATTGTGTGATAAAAACATAATTGGAAAAAATTTATGTAAAAAACTAAAAATAGTTTATTTTAAAATAGAAAAAAGGTATTATTATTATTAATTTAAGTTTATTATTAATTTAAGTACAGCATGCCGTTTTGTTAAAAAAAAAAACTTATCTTCAATTATGACAAAATCTTTTAATTTAGGTATTGAGCATGTAAATTTTATTTAAAAAATTATTTAAGGTTTTGAAATATACAGGCATGTGATTGATTTTATTTTGGAATTAATTAAAATGCATGAACATTTGTTACATATTATTAATTTTTTGATAATTTTATTGCAAATTATAATTGGCAATCATTTCATTAGAAATCATTTTATACGATTTTTTTTCTCTTCTATAAATTCTAAATTTTATTAAACATTTTCGGATGCGTTTTTACGTTAGTGAATGAAAAATTTATGTATTATTTTTTTCTAAAAATTTAAATAAAATATTAAAAGTCCTTCTTTTGAAGTTGCAACCGAAGAAGTAATCATTTTGGAATAATGAAGTGCTCCCAACTGCTCAGTTGTATAATAGAGATTGCAGATTTTTCATAAATATAAAATTCTATCCAAAATGTCTTGAGGAAATAAACATTTTGTCCCTCCGTCGCCAAAAGTTCTTATGTAAATATTTTCAAAAAAATATTTAAATACAGCAATTTATAATCTCAAAAAACTGGTGTTGGATCCAAAAATTGTCTCTGTAACAAAACTTAATTGTTCCAACAAATTATTAATTTATAACATTTATAATGTATGCGTTGAAAAATAATGGATTTTAGAACATTTTAATTTCATAAGAATATGAAATTTTGTCTAAACATCACACAAATTATTTAGTTATAAATTTCACACTGGCTTTTTCAAAAACCTATCAATTTAAACGAAATAACGCAAAAATATTGAAGTAAAATTTGTTCCAACAAAATTGCCTATGTATTTTTTTAGATTTCTTCCAAAATACTCTGGAATTTTTTTATTTTCCGGCCACATAATATTATGTTAATACAATTCTTAACTGAAAAAAATAGAAAGGAAATTACAGTAAAATAATACTTCTTTTTTGAATCTACTGAAGCATTTAATAAATTTACATGAGAACATTTATCGGCACAGGGAACGAATTATTACAAAATAGGTCGAAATCGTAGAAGTTTTAACTAAGTCCAATATCTACATGTAGATCTATCAAAATCTGGATTATACCGGTTAAATCTTAGATTATAGAAAAAATCGAATAATCTCTAAAATAGGAAAATAAACATATATGGACTTAGTCAAATTTATATAGTTAAAATTTCAAATGATAAATGACAGCTTAAGCGTTTTTAAAATTCCGAAATAAGAAGAGAACAAAAAGTTGAAATTGCATCTTAAAATTGGTCATATCTGAGATTACATATTTGAGATCTTATAGATACGCTTCGATGAAGTTTATAATACAGAAATAACGGTTCACTGTGTATTGGAACGTCCTAAAATATAAATCATAGTTTTTTATTAGTTTTTAAATTACTTTCTTTATTAGGAGAGTTCACAAATCAGTTCTGAAGGTAAAAAAAGAGATCAAGATATTGAAAATTATAAAAAATTTCGTAGAGTCCTATAGACTGTAAAAAATATATATATTTGTTGATCGAACGAGAAACAGCTAAAATAACTTATATACGACATAAACTTGTATGAGCTAGCTATGTGATCACACTTGCGAACTAAAATTTCAGCAGAGAGTAAACCGACATCTCAGTATGAAAATTAATTAATATTATTTTGACTCTCTTATTATTCAGAACAGTCAGAAAATATTATGCTTGAGCGGGTCCAAATTTTATGCGATTTTGTAAATAGATTTTATTTAAAACAAATCACAAAATATTAAAAAAAATATCTTTATAGCATCAGTATCATTATAGCAGCAAAATTCTTTTTCTTAAATTTTCACTAAAAAATAACTTTTTACCTGTTTTTTTTAATGTCATTGATGTGACATTCTGGAATTTTTTTTTGGAATTATGTGACAACTTTTAGGAATACAATAATTGTTTATAATTCCCAATTACCTATTTAAACATCTATCAGGAGTCCAAAATAAAGTTAGAAATTGTTGGTTAACAAAAATTTGAATTAAAACTTAAATTGATAAAGAAAACATTTTCAATAGTTTTGTAATTCGAGACCGTATTTTATATTAAAAATTTTGAAAGCTCAGATCGCCAGTTATCAATATCCAAATTTTAATGTTTAATGAAAAATAGTTTGATATTTGCTCGAATTCGCCGTTACAAAATATCTAAAGAAATCGAAAGTAGTTTGCATGTATGATGGACTAGGTTAAAGTTTGGACCTCATAGATCTAATGGCGGTTTACCTTAACCGTTTTTAAAGATGCAAAATCTTTAAAAGATATTATTCTCTTACGGCTCCAAATTTTATCTGATTTGTAAAATTCTAGAAAAATTTAATTGCAAAAAAACTTTATGGAATAAAAGCCAATTTCGTTTAAATTTTCTTTCCAACATAAAATTATATTTCATGTCAATAATTTTTTATTATTATTTTGTTTTTTGGAAAACAACTTTTTCTTCTAGAATTTTTCAATAATTTGTTAAATAAGTTACCACTTATCCTGAAGGGATTTTTGGTTCCTAGTATTGACAACATTGACTAAATCTAATAGTTGCTCGCCACTTATCGATATACCAATTTGCATCTTTAATAAGCAATCGCTGTCAAAATGTCTATAGGAGACGTATGTAGTTTGCATGTATTATGGACTAATGTAGTCTATGTATTATGCAATATTTTTGTTAAAATATAATAAATATTCAAATACAAATATATAAATATTTATACCAACAAAAGACAAAACTATAAATAAATAATTAAATATTTTATAATAAAATTTAATAATTAAATTAATTAAAATTTTAAAATGTATTTCTAGGTGCTATAATGAAAATGAAAAACATATCTCATTCATTTATTTCTATTTATCGTTATTGTATAAAAAATTATATATCGTATTCTACTCTATTCTATACCTACATTATTCATTAAGTCTATCATTATGTCTATCAAAATTTCTAAACACTTGAAATTTATTTTATGTATTAAAAATCTATGAATATTTTGTTGTTATGAATGAAATTTTGTTTATTTTTTATTCCTTTTTCTAATTTTTTAATTAACAAAAAAAATATAACAAAAATTAAAAAAATCGCTGTTAATAAAACAATTCAAATTGACAAATTGTTGAAACACGCAAATTTTACAAAATTATTAATTTTTGAAATAACAATTCAAATAAAATAAAAAAATAATAATAAAAAAATAATTAAGGAGTCTAAAGAATCTGAACCACCAGTCAAGGACGTAAGTAGTTTTAGTGAAGAAAAACAAATTAATAAAATTTTTATTTTGCTTTGTGGTGTTTTCATGTTTGTAGTTTTATTTGAAATAATCAAAATTGCAACTTTTGTACTGAAATTGAAATTTAAATAATTTTTACAAAAAAACAATAACAATTTTAGATTAATTTTCACCAAATTCACTAAATTTCTTAATAATTTTTTCAGTTGTTATTATGAATTATGAATTTTATGATTTTCAGTTTGCAATAAAAGAAATTTTAATTGTTTTAAATAAAAAAAGTTTTTATTTAAAGAAATTTTGAAAAAAAAAAAAACTATTTGTTATAAGAAGTTAAGAAAAAAGCACAAAAGCTGTAAGTTGGTTGGTTTTTTATTGGAAAAAAAATTATTAAAAATTTTAATTTTAGAAATTTTTTCTTATCTGAGACATTCCAATTACGTTCAACAACGCATCTCACCTTCTCCAATTCAGCTGAAATTCGGTACACTTATTCTCTATGTCAATCACTCTTGCAAGATTTAGACGATTTATCGTCATTTTATGACTCAAAGATGGACTTTTGATGTATTGACAATTTATAACCGAAATTTGACAAGCATAAAATTATTAATACTTTTATTTTTGTATAATCCAACACCATAACATGGACTATATGAAATTTTCTATACGCCCTTAGTATCTTCCCTGAATTCAAAAATAAATACCCAAATATTTAAGTGTTATTATATGGACTTATCGTTGCAGTAACAAATAACTTGTGTATCTTTTGGTACTTTAAAATGTTATAGCATATTTTCCCAAAAGTAAAACGCAATATTTTTCAATGTCTTTATAAAGATGTTTCAATAAGTCATTTCAAAAAAGTACACACAGAAAAAAATCGATGTAAAATTAATTAAAATATTATTAATTTAACTATTTTCAGTTATTTAACATTGTTTCACAGTAAATACAGTTTCTTGAGAATATTTTTAATTGAAATTTAAGTACTTAAAAGTAATTTAAAACTTTTATCATTGTATAATTTAATACATTAATATCGAAAGATTCTAATATGTACAATATCATTCCAATACAAACTTAAAATCATTCAATTTAAACTATAAGAAAAAATATACACAATCTTCAATCAACTGTGTTTAACGTTGATTTTACTTCATTTTTTTCTGTGTATAAAAATCACAGTCAGCTTAACTGAATGAAGATAAATTCCCTTAAAATTATTTAGTTTGAAAAAGAACGTGATTTCTTAAGTGTTTCCGAATTGCATTTGAAGTTATTCGAAAGCCTTAACTAAAAAACCTTTTAAAATTTTTGTTACAGTTTGTTAAAATTTAATAGTTTTTAAAAGTCATTTTTTATGTTGACGATTTCGAAAAGTTAATTTCACTACTCGACATTTTTTTGACGACTTAAATCAATAACTATCTGGCAACTTATTTTGAAATTCTCCAAAATTGTTCAATTCGTCTTCGTTTGGATTTACTTCTTTTAACTTTCAAAACAACCTAAATTCAATTTGATATAACTTCTTATCTGATTTGGTCTTAAAAGAATGCTCATTAACTGTGATTATTTATTGTTATTGTAGATAATTAAAATATTATTTATAAAAGGACAATATTTTCACAAAATTTGCTCAATGATGAACTTGAGTGTCAAAAACAATATATAAAAAATTTAGAGTGGGAACGTGAGGGGATTTCAAAACAATTAGGTTTTAATGAAGCAAACTCGCAGATTTTAAATTTTTAAAAAGATATTGTTGCTGAGTCCATCATTGAACAAAATTTTATGAATTTTTTTTCAATATCCTTAGATGAAGGACGAATTTCTTCATAATTTTCTTTTTTAGAAAATATTTTTTTCCTCAATAATAAGAAACAACAGTAATTAATATTCATTTAAGATCAAGTTTTTGAAAATCCGATAAGTAGTCAAAAAGTTATATCAAATTGAGTTTAGGTTGTTTTGAACAATTTTTGAAAAAACAAACTTTCACCCTCGATAAAATCCAAACAAAGTCGAATTTACAAATTTTGGAGAACTTCAAATTTCGTTTTGAAGTATTGAAAATGTGTACCGAATTTCAAAATTAAATTTTTTTCTTCCAAAATTTTGGAATGTCCCATCTGTAAATAAAAAATTGGTTTTAGTTAAAATTTTTTTTTTTATTTTACTTTTTTTATAAAATTTTCAAAATTAAATTAAAAAAAATGTCTTAGTTTTGTGTTGTTAATTTTTTGGTTGAAAAAAAATGCCCAAATTAAAAATTTTGCGAACACGAAGAATTATTTTCGGTTATTAAAAAATTTCAGATCCAAACACAAAAACTCGAAATTAAGGCACAAAGTAAAGTTGGTTCTTTGGATAATGTTAAGCACAAGCCCGGTGGCGGTGAAAAGAAAATCTTCGATGATAAGGATTATTTGAAAAATATTGAACATGGTGTACCCTTGACCACACCACCAGCCCAGGTAAATTTTTCTAAACAATTCCCAATTGTATTCCCAGTTTTAGTTATGTGAAAAAACAAAATTATACAAAAGAAATCCCACTATTTTTGTAGTAGAATTTTTTATAATTTTTGAGTTCAATATCCTTTTGAGTTTTTTTTATTTCAATTTATGATTTGTCTCGAGAATTTTATAGATTTTATTATTTTTTATATTTTTATTTTTAAGAAAAAATGTTTATATTAGTGAGAAAAGTTAGACAAAAAATAAATATTTAAGATAATTTTTAATATTTTAATTTTAAAATTATAGTTGAAAAAAATCGATTGTATGATACCCTACACTATATAGGTTTTATACGAAAACTTTAAATAGTTATGGAATCACTTCCGTAGAATTACATTTTGATATTTATTCAAACAAAAATTCCTCTTCTGATCCTGCCGAAATTATTTAGGTAAAATTTAAGAGTTTTTAAGTCGACCGTGAACCTTGTATAGGTTCTTTGGGTTGTGATGAACCGATGCTTATAAAATTCAAAATAGTGGTTTTATCTTATATAACGTATATAACTTATGCATATTCAAAAATTAATCTGTGTTTGTTCGAACTTAAGAAATCTAAACTACTGTACCAATTTTGCAGAACTTGAAAATATGGTATTAATTTTTATAGATTTTCATCCAAAAAGTCAGTCAGATGAAAGTTAAACAGCAAGCGGCTGAACTTGAAATTTCAGTTCGAATCGTTCGAGATACAGAAACCCAATTTACTCTTATGTTTGCGTTCGACAGGTACCCCCATATAAAAACAAGTAAAAAGGTTATAGTTGGTCAAGCCCTACTATGTAATCCCTTACACCACATTGTTGATTGTAAATTTATGAAAGACCCTCGTATAATTTGCTTTTTGATTTATAATTAAGTGTAGTGATACTAAAAGTTATGTGAAACTTATTCGATTGAAAAAAATATATTCTGGAGGTTATACCAGGTCTAGAAGAAATGATGGACCGAACCTCGCATAACTTCGAACTTTCGAGTTTAGATTATATTTATCTTAATTAGACGAGTTGTTATTACAATACCAACGTATATGGGAAATTTATGAATTTCAAAATGATATTTTCAAGTGGGCTTGTATGGAACCTATGAGAAGTAATGGACCGACCCTCCAATAATTTGACACATCATTTTACAAAACTGTAAGACTTATTTTCCGCATCCGGGAGCTTCATCCTTGAGCTAAATAATAGCACGTAACAAATTTCATTAAAATATCTAAAAAATAGGGGCCCATATTGTTTACAGAAACATAGACAGGCGAACGGAAGGACATCTTGGAAGTGAGTCGTACGGTATATATACAAATGCATAATATATATAAATGTGTAGGGTAAAAATATTAATCTAAAAAACTATTACAGTGAGAGTTTAGTCCCAATCACTTCCTAAAGAAAATATTTTATTGAACAGAATAAATAAGGTCTGATAGGATTAGAGAGAGTATAGATTAGATTTTTAAAATATGGTCTCAATTGACAGATAATATTGGGAGAAATGATAGCCCCCGATATTATCTGCCAATGTGTGGTTATCGAATATCTAAAAAAGAATTTAAAGTATCTCAATGACTTCATCCAGGAACAGGTCTACTGGAGAAAATATAAGATGGATAGAATCAGGGGAAGAGGTATCCTCTATTAAATGCAAATATAAATTTTTTATATATCACTTCGATTTAATTTCGGTCTTAGGCAAAGATAACAAGATAACAAAGATAACAAGATCGATTCCCGATCTAAATAATCCTATCCGTCTCTCCATCCGTCCAACTCATTTAAATTTCTATCCTTCACATTTTCTTATATATTTTTAGTATTTTAGTCGATTACTCGAAGTTTTTTGCAAAAGTAAGGAAATGTGAAAGATAGAAAAGTTGAAGTTTTTAGTGAGTTTAGCGGACGGAAAGACGGACAGGATTATGTCGATTCAGATGAATATTTGAAGTCGATTGATATACCATAAGAAGGGATTAAGACAGTTCTTTCGTTGTGTTATAAATATCAGTACAAAATCGGTTCATCATGGCTTATTACACTTGATAGTGTAGGGTATTATAATAATCTTCAGATAAACAAAAAATGAATTGACTTTAGAAAAATATTTTTTTATCACAAGGCGATTTTAAATTTTCTATATTAATAAAATTACAACAACAATCAGAATTATATATTTATTTTTTGTCTAACTATAGCTAAACTTATAAATCATTTTATTATTGTTTAATTTTTAATTAAATTGAATAAATTGTTTTAAACTTTAAATGGAAGCACTGCACTGTTTGTTTAATATAATAAAGAAAATCGTATAAAATCATGATAAAAATAATTAAAAGAAATCTTTTTTGGCACTTGTATCGTATTGAAAAATGCTTTAGTAATCATTAATTTTTCAGATCAGATTAGTAAACATTTGTGAATTTGAATTATAAACTCATTTACTAACCCCTTTTTAAACAACAGTATATAAAATGCTAATTTAAATGCTCATCTGCTAAATAAAATTACTAAAAATATTTATAACTTAAAATAATAAAAAAATCTCATAAATAGATTTTTTACATCACACAATCAAATACACAATTACATACACACAAAGAAATAATCTTAATAAATTTAAATGTAAAATTATATTTTAGGTTATAATTAATAACAATTAAATGTTTATCATTAAAAAGAAAAATTAATTAATTAAGATTGAAAATATGTGCACTGATAACAATTAATAATAAAATATAGAACTAAATTTTAATAGAGATTTAAAAATATTTACTAAAAAAATAGTACAGTTCAACATACTCCGATATCGTCAACGACAATAGGATTTAATAAAAACTTTTTGTATTATTGCAAAAACGTTTGCGTGAGATGAGTTTTAAAACGTTTTTTTCCGGAGTTCTATGGGAGATTTTTGCATACTCGGAAGCGGAAGTTATATTGGTTCTATGGGAAATAATTGGCCGTTTCTTATAAAATTTTTCATATAGTTTAAGAATATTTCAAAAATTAAATTTAGGAATTTTATATGTAAAAACTTCATTTCCGATGACATTTACATTTCTACATGGACAACCAGCCGGAAGAACATGGTTAAATCGACCCAGGAAGTGATTCTGAGTCGAACGGTCTACTTATGTTGGAAGCACTATTTTGCAGCCCGTTACAAGCATC
The DNA here is from genome assembly GCA_004302925.2 of Cochliomyia hominivorax. Classification (NCBI taxonomy): domain Eukaryota; kingdom Metazoa; phylum Arthropoda; class Insecta; order Diptera; family Calliphoridae; genus Cochliomyia; species Cochliomyia hominivorax. Next base: position 78,868,269 of record PYHX02000467.1, read on the forward strand.
TGCACAATCATAATATCCTACACTAAGGAGGTATATAAATAGCCGCGCAGATGGACTGAAATTGTTTAATTTCGATAGAAAGAATCACTATCCTGTTATTTAACAAAACGGTTCAATAAATTTTGCAAGTAAGATCTTCTTTCAACACTTTAAAAAATAGAAAATTCGAAATATTTAAACCTCGGAAAATAGATTTTTTGAAGATGTCGAAAAGTTCATAGATTCATTAAAGGAAAAAGTTAGAAAAATAAATAATTATTGTAAATGAATTTTTTTATTTTAAATATAATAACTGTGGTTCTAATTTCTGGATATTTTTAGGTAATTTTCCCTCTGTAAATTCTCGAATTTTAGTTGGTAGTTCCTCAACTATAAGGAAAATTTTATAAGAATCGGCCAATTATTTCCCATGGAACTCCGTCGATAAATCCAATATTTCAAATCTTTGAAAACAGTCTTAATTACAATTCAGTGTCAATTTATTTCAATATCCAGAATTAGAACATTTTCAAAATTGGAACTACCTTTGGAACAAACTCATTTTTATTTCTGAGATTCAACTGCTTCTTCACATTTCAAATTGTATATAGAGGGAGGGCAAAGGTCAGAATTTTAGCTTTAAATAATTTATCGATTAAAATTATTAAATTTTAATTAAATTAAAACTTTAAAATTATTAAAAAGTAAGAAATATGAAAAAAGATTCATAATAAGTATTAAAAATGCCACTATTAAATCCTCAATGCGATATTAAATGGAGAGTACAATTTTAGTCGTTATTATGAAATATCGGAACTAAATGTATTTAACTTAAAAATTCTGATTTCATTTTTATTATTAATTTCTAGTATTTTTTATTTTTTCTAATTTAATTTTCTTTTATTTAAATTCGTTTCATTTATTTTCCTAGTTTTTCCATTAAAGAAATAAATAAAACTAACTTTTACTTTAAAGTAAAATTTTTCCCGAAATTAAAAAAAATAATAATAATTAATTCTTATATTTTTTGCTTAAATACTTAAAAAACAGCTAAATACCAATATTTGTTCTTAATTTGTTTTTCTTGTTCTTTTTCTTCCCATTTTTTTCTTTTAAACAAATAAAAACAATAAATTAAAAAAATATAAAATATAAAAAATCTGAAATAAAATCTATATAGCTCTCACAAGGGCGTTTAATAGCCACCATACACCTTGAATTCGGTTTATGTAATAAAGATTGTGTGTGTACCGAAATCTTTAAATCGCTTTTTAAATAGACTTAGACAATGTTTAACTAAAAAAAAGATGCATTTTTTAAATAAAACACACACACACACCTCTAGCCAAGCCAAATACAGAAAATCTAAAAAACGGCCAAAATTTTATACAATTAAAAAATTAATTGATTACTAAATAACAAAAACATCAATAATTAAAACAATTCCCATCACTTTTAAGTACATTTTAAATCATAATTAAAGTACCTTTTCTTAAGTTACCATAATTTTTAATGCTTAAAACTCAAGCGAAAAAAAGAAAAATATTTATAAATAATTTACAGTTAAAAAATATAAATCAAGTAATAAGTTATAGTCGGTCAAGGCCGACTATTAAATATCCTACATCACATTGTTAGTTATAACTGGTAGCTACCAAATTTAATGAACCATCCTCGTATATAGATATTTTTTAATTTATACTAAAGAGTACAGAATGTTATATTGGAACTAACTAACATCCATGTGGAACTAGTGCGTTACAAAAAGATTTTTTCTGAGAGCATTACATGGGAGCTAGAAGAAATTATGGACTGACCTTCACACATCGATTTGTGCTTATATTTCTTTTGATTTTTGAATTTTTATTACAATACCAACGTTCACACACAGAAAAAACATGAAGCAAAATCAACGTTGAACATAGTTGGTTTTGCTTTTCATTTAGTTTAAATTAAATGTTTTTACGTTTGTGCGGAAATATTAAAAGTTAATATTAAATATTAAAATTCGATATTAATATATAAAAGTATACAACGATAAATTTTAAAAATTACTTTTATGAAGTAAAATTTCAAGCTGTAAAATTTAAAAAAAAAATTATAAGACACTATATTTACTGTGAAACAATGTTAAATTAACATATTTTATTTATGAAGCAAAATTATAAATTTCATTATATTTTAATTGATTTTTTGTCTGTGTGTATGTGAGATTTAAGCCATTCAAAATAATATTTTGAAGTGGGCGGTTGTATGGGACCTATGAGATATAAAGAACCGATCCTTGTTTAATTTGGCACATCGTTAAATATAATAAAACTAATTTTTTTCTATGGACTCTATATCAATAGCCATCGTCCTTGAGTCAAAATAATGACACATGTCAAATTTCAAATCTTTAAAACAGCGACACAAAGTTTACATGGACAACCAGTCTGCCTGGAAACCGGCCAGACGGACATCGTTAAATCGACTCAGATAGCGATCATAAGTCGAACGGTACACTTAACAGTGGTGGTAGCACTATTTTTGCTGCCCCTTAAAAAAAACCTGGTGGTGTAGGGTATAAATATTTCAAATTATTTATATGTAAATTTCTAAACTCTAATAAACTAAAGATTTAAATAACAAATATTATTATATATCTAGAGAGAACGATCCTATTTATATATTTACAAAATTATTAAAAATGAAAAATAATAGATTTCAACATTAAATTTGATTTGTTGAATTTATTCAAAATTTTATTGAACTGTTGTAAATTATTAAAAGAAAAAAAACTAAATTATATTTAGAAAACTATTTTAAATTTTATCTACAGAATTTTTGTATTAAATGCCAAAATTCATAGACAATATACATTCACATACATTCATACACGATATATTCATATATACTTTCCTTATGACATAATTATATTTCATTCATACTTTTTCTTGAAATTTATTTAAATTGTAGTTAATTAAAAACCTTAACTTTTTTAATTAAGCTTAAAAATTAAAAATGCTCAATCATAATTAATTGTTCAAAAAACCCATTTTACATCATCGCATTAATGCATTTTGTGTTATCATTTTGCTATATTTAATTAAAATTTTAATTGTACATATTTATATAATTTTTTCAACACTCTAAATGTATAAAAAATTTATTATTTAAAATCATGAGTTTCTTACAATTAACATTTAGTTTATTTTGTAGATTTGAAAACATTTTATTCTGGATATTAGTTACACTTTTCACAATTTTTAGCATAAATCTTTGTTAGAGAGGGATGATGAAATTTTGAGATATCGATAACGAATTTGAATTTTAATTTCAAACATATTTGACCATGTTAATTAAGTACTTTCAAATGTACCACATATAGACAGAAATTACCTTTTAATCATACGAGTCTAAATATAATTATAACTATTATTTGGTGATCAACTTGCAAAAAGAAAAATATTAAGTCATTTTAAAAATAATGGTACAAAATCAATATTTTTTTAACTTTAAGCAAATTTATAATTATGACTTTAAGCCAATAGTAGTTCCCCATTTTCACTCCCTTTTGGTCCATTTTCTCTTTTTTAATTTTTTAATCATTTTTCCCATAAATATTACAAAATATTTATGAAAAAAGTATCAAATATACCTACGTTTTTTTGCCTAAACATTCGAATTTCTAAAAAATACTCAATTTAAGTTTTAAATTTTTTATAACTGGTAATAGTTCAAAAGATACATTGGGTTCCAAAAAAAGTACCAAATTTATTACCTTAAAGGAACGAATTTCACTTCTATGAGTTTATTTTTCGCCTTCCCTTTAATAGATATAAGGTTTACGATTTTTTCTAGTATAGTCAATAGTGAATATTCTTCCGATTCACATATATAAAGATTTAAGGCATTTGGGGGGTTAATTTCGATTATATGAACGATATGGTCAAAATTTGCATGTGTAACCGCCTAACCCCACAGAGATTTTAACACCGGCTGAGTACAATGCGTTTACCAACGATCCCAAATGCAACAGACTGCTACATTTGAGTTCAATTCGAAAACACGTATTTGAACATTAGTTTCCCTTTGATTAGGAACGGAGCACTATATTAAACTCCTTTCGACCTATGTGTCACCCGGTTGAAGAAATTGCAATTCCATACCGAACCTATTAATTATTAATCCTTCCCGTGATTTGGGTATAAACTAAAACCAAGAAACTGTTTTTACGGGAAAAAATGTAGGATGGATAGGACCAAGGGGGGGACTATACCTCATAGTTATCAAACATTGATTATCGTATATCTAAAAAAAACTATAAAATCCCTTTTTAACATACGTCATGATTTTTGAAATTTCTTTTGAGATCTTGGACTGAGAAGATTTTTTTTCGAGCATAACGCTCTTCAAAAAACGTTTACCGATTTTGTATGATTTTTTACAATTACAATGCAATTAATCGAAATATATTCCTTTATAGAAAATATATAATATTTGTTTAATTCTTTTTAAAGATTTATCTATAAAATTGTGTTAAGTGTAATCTAAAATCCCTTAAAAAGGCATTTATTTATCTTAAGCTCAAACAATTATGAAATTATGCTCAAATCTTAAAAATATACAAGTATTATCTAGTCACCCATTATTATATTTTTTATTTATCATTCTTTTATTTTTATAATTTATATTAAACATTCTTTTTTATTTTTAGGAAGAATATTTATATAAATTTTATTAGGATTTAAGACAAAAAAAAAAACAATTTAAGTGCATTATTAAACAAAAAACTATTTATTAAAAATAACGTCCCTAAGAAAAACTCATTTCTTATAAAAATAAAAATATATAAAATATTTATTATATTTAAAAAAGTAAGTTATTTAAGTCATTTTTTTATAAAATTGGTTTCATTTAACATTTCTTTTCTTAAAATGTTTCATCTAATTGTGCTGTGACAAAAACAAAATAATTAACAATTTCTTTTAAGAAAAAAGAATTTAATTATACAAAAACGAGGATTTTTTGTATGAAGAAAACATTAAGAAATGATGAAATATTGTATGAAATACATTTTTATAAATTCTTAATGTTAAGGAAATGGTACAGTTAAGAACAAAAGTATTCAAAAACAATGCCTTAAATTTGTAATATCTAAAGTCGTGTATTAATTTCTCGTTTCGTGTAAAACCCCAAAAAGTCTCTCCACAGTGAAACATTTTATTGGATCATGTTACCTGCTCTTAAAACCCAATAAATTTTCAAAAAATTATATATCTTATTGTTATCGCTTAATAGCAGAACTATATAGATATATTCAGGACTACAGGTTTTTTGTTTAATAAGGACCACTATAACTAAGCAATATTATTTCGAAAGCAGTACAGTCATATATCTCCTAATCGCTACTTTTGGGAGTTTTTTCGAATTTCATGTTTCTGAACATTTCAGATCCTTGCTCCTTGAAAGAACAACGGAAAATCTAATAATTAGAGAAGAAACAGTTTAAAATTTTTTTCTTTAAGGTCCGGAAAGTATTATCTCGCATAATAAAGGTTAAGGTTTTATATAGTCGAAAAGACAACAATTTAATCTTAGCTGTGGTGTTAAAGCTCTTCAACCGATTTTTTAAATATTAGTTTTGAGAATTGGGAAAAATTAAGCCAAAAATTAGAATGTCTGGAAAAGAAATGGGTCGAATGTGAAACCCTGGTTCTCAAAAATTTTAAGTTACAACTTTTTTCATTGCAACAAAATTTCATTAGTTTTTTATTAAATAAAACCCATTTGAAAAAATTTGACAAGATTTGGATCAGCTATAGCGGCCCCGATTAGTTTTAGAAAGTCCAAGTTAAAATCGCCTAGACCTGTTTGAAATTTCACAGAATTTTTTTCTCCGAGTTATAGTCACAAAATGAACAAGAAAACTGTCTAAACGTCTAATTCTAATTCGATATCAACAGTAATTAATATGGTATACAAGAGTTTAAGCTTTGAAATTGGGCTGGGATGGGTTTCTCAAGATTTTTTGTAACCTGGAAATTATTAATATTTAATTCGTTATATCTAAAGCGATTCGAAAGAGTTTGACAAGAGTAGATACTGCTTTTTATCAGTTATTCAGGACCTACCAAAAAATATAACCATTAAAATAGAAGGTTACATTTTGTATATTTTTTTATCATATTCATTTGTATATGATTATTTTTGTTTAAAACTGTACTTTTCCCTGAATTCTTAAAAAAATAAATGTATGTTAATTTTTTTGAAATTTTTTTATGTAATTGCTGCGCCATTTTGTTTAAAATTGTGTCTGTGTGTGCTGTGCTAAAAAAAATTATTGTAAAACTGGTATTTTGAAAATTTTTCGTATGTTTCCCGATTTTTTACAGATTTTTTTAAATTAATTTTTTTATCATTTTATTTAATTTTTATTTTTGTATTTATTTTTATATATTTATTATTATTAATTTATGTGTTTTTTATTATTTTATTTATTTTTTTATAATTTTTAATTTATTTTATGTTCTTTTCCTTAAAATTGATTTGAAGAAAGGAAAGCCTTAACCGCCTAAAGCTTTTTTTAATTTGAACTAGTTTTTTTAATGGAATTTTTTGAATTTTTATTTTTTTCAACACACAGAGTCCACAACCACCAGCATCCATGACGACCTCAACAACTGGTGCCGATGAAAATTTAAATCAGCATACATAAATTTATTTATTTAAATCAGTAATAAAAGAAAAAAATTAATTCGATAAGACCAAAAAAATATTAAAAACAAAAGAAATTTGTTATTAAAAATATTTGAAAAAAGATATTTATCATCTTCATATTACAACAACAACAAAATTATCTATAATATTCAACAGTTAAAAATAATTAAAAAAATAAAAAACATTTTCATTAAATAAGAAACAAAAAAATGTTAAAAAATAAATAATTAACACACATTTACACTTTAAAAAATGGCAATAATTAAGAAAATTATTTAAATTTATCTCTCATTTATTAATTTTATAATTTAAAAAGAAAATATTGTATAATTAATTAAAATAAAATAAATTTATTTGTAGCAGATTTTTTTAAATAAATATTTTACGTTGCCTTAAATAGTTGAAATTTTAAGTTTGTTTTTTTTTTTAATTTTTTTATTATTAAAATAGAACACTTTCACATTTTTGTATATTTTTATTAAAATTTAAAAAAAGTAATAAAATAAAATATTTACTGGAAATTTTAAAATACAAATCAACAACAAGGACCTTTATTAGTAGAGCAACTTAGAAACCACCATGAATTACTAAAATCAATCCAAAAAATAAATAATAAATAACTAAATACCACACTGCATTATATCACAGGGTTTCTTTTTTTAAAAATAATTTGTTAAAGTTTTTGTTTTATTTAAATTATAGCAAAATTTTTAAGGGAAACCCTAAATAAAAAATACATTTTTTTTAATAAACAACTAAATCTTATTATACGAAGAAAAATACATACATATTTACCCGTTTATAGAAATTTATACGTATTAAAAGAATAAAAATAAAATAATATATAAAAAAAATAATTAAAAAAATTATTAGAAAAAAAAACTAAAAAAATAAAATCATATTTACAAACATAAATGTGCTTCTGAAATGTCTTAATGCTAAATTAAATAAGAATTTATATAATTACATTTCGTTGTTAAATGCCCAGTTAAAATAATTGAAGTTAAAATCACAGAATTTAATATTTCGAAATTTAGAACATTCAGATCTGATAAATATAACCTTAAAAACTGTACTAATCTCCTAACCAAAGTTATTGAATTCAGATTTCAAAAGCTCGGATATTAATCATTTTTAATTAATCGAAATTGTTTCTCAAAATCCCATAATATCTAACAAAAATGTTAATATTTTAGAATTTTTTAGATCTCTGCGAGACCAATGAGAAATAGTACCGATAAGAGATTTTTTCAATGAAAAAAAATATGTGTGGTCAGAACATCCAATTTCGAACCCAAATAGATAAATAAGAATTAGTAGCATAAACCAGCGAAGATTGGTGTATTGAGCTCAAGTTCCAAAAATAGTCCCCTTAACTTGGAACCTACAAAACTCTCTTCAAAAGTGGACGCTTCTTATTTCTTTCCAAGACTAATAAGAATTACAACTCCTTTGGAACTAGAACTTATCTGTAATATAAAATATCATAAAGTTAAAAATCGTATACAGTTACAAAATGGAAGTGTACTAAAATCAAGTTTGAAAAAAAAGTACACTTAGTTCACGTATTTTGGAACTTAACTTGGAGTAAAGGGTACTTGTGACCAAGTAAAAGATGTTATAAATGTAAAAGAAAGATCGAAACCCAAAACACTTTGGTCATCCAATATAGATAGTACAGTTAGCGTATGAATATTATACAGTTACAGTATGAATGTGTACTAAACTCAAGTTCAAAAAACAAATACACTTAGATTCCCCAATATAGAACCTAAACAGTATATAAATAAATTAAACAAAAAAACTGTTAAGAGACAGATTCCTTTTCCTGCAAATACAATAAGAATTGGTACCACTAAGGAATTTTTGCAATCAAAGAAATATTCATTCACAAAGTGTTAATCTGAATTTCAAAAACCTGTAAACTTAGATCATCCAATTTTAAAACATTGGAAAATTGACGGCAACAAACTTGTAAAATGTGACATTTTTTCACTGTGACTCCAATAAGAACTAAAATCGATGAAACTGGTCAATAAAAGTGTACAAACTAAATCAATCAAACTAAATAATGTAATAGATTTCAGTAGCTATCTCACTGATTAAGGCATTTTGAATTTGTTAAACGTAAATCTCGGATATCAAACCTTCTATAGACATTCGGCCTAAAAAAAAATTTTCAATTGAGGACATGAAAAAATCATCTAATGGAGAAAAAAATAAATTTATCTGATCCTAATTATGTTATTTAAAATATTCCAAATATTATTTAAAATTAATAGTGTTTGTGATATGATATCGTATAGCAAAAGAAACCAAAACTTATACCCACTAAGTCAAATTTGTAAAGAAGACAGATCCTTTCATTGTAACGAAAACTAATTCAGATCCCTTTCTTTAAATCCTTTAAAATAATTACTTTTCATATAGGTCTATAGGATCTGTGCAGATTATTCCAAATATAAATATTGATCACTCGAAGACCTTCTGATGTTCTGCACATCTCTAAAAACTAACTAGAAATATATAGGGCCTTTTAGATCTGAAGATGTAGTAACTCCATTTAACTAATTAAATTTTTATGGGACCGATAGAATCTGTGAGAAATTTAAAGATTTAGTCCCACTCAATCTCTTTCGTATAAAAGTATTTGCCTACAAATATACTGGACCGTTAGCATCAATAGAAGAAAATTTGCTATATAGACATCGTGTCTATATCAAATGTATAAGAAATTATAATACAAATGCATTTTTTGATTTATAGCTTATTACATTATCACACAGATATATCAATAATCATATATTTTGAAGATCCTCTTAGAGTAAAAATGATGGGAAAAATTGTCAATGATTCCGAAATGTTACTTCTATTTCAGTTAAAATGTCTGAATATTTAGCAGCTGATAAAGTGAAAAACTGCCAATTCAGAAATTAGAACTAAAATTCAGACAAATTTAAGGCTGATTAAGTGAAAATTTTTCGAAGAGGTGGGAAAAGAGTTTTGAGAAAAAATTCAATTTCAAACTTTCTAAAATAAACTAAATTACAAAATTCTGAAAAATTCTAAAGTATTTTCTAAAATTGTATATATAATTTTTTAACTGGGTATTTTTTGTTATTATTTTTTATTAAATCCGAAAAATAAAGCACATTTTTTTTGTCTACCAAAAAACCTGTTAAAAAATCTAAATTTTTTTCATTTTAAAGAAATTAACTGTTGAATTCAAAATTTGAAAATAATTTTCTTTAAATAAATGATAATTTAAAAACAAATGACAAAAAAAGATTTATAATTTTGTTTAATTTTTAAATAATTATTATTTCAACACAAAATTCACTTAATTTTAAGATTAACAAGAAAAATTGTAAGACATTGATGATAAAAACAAAAATAATATAAATTTGAAATAAAGATTTTTTCAGTATGTCTACATTAACAAATAAAAAAGCACTTTTATTTAAAATTCATAAAAATCATATTTTCAAAATTGGTTTAGAAATATATTTTTTGTTTATATCTTTTAATATAATTCATACATACTTTATTAAAAAAACAGAATTTAAATGATTAAAAAGTTTACAAAGATTTTTAAACCTTTAAAACTTTTTAAATAGTTTCCTTGGTTTATTTCAAATTTCCTTTTTTTCTTTTTATTTCTGAGTACACTGTAAGAAAAGCTTTTCAATTAAATGAAACACTTTATTTAAAAAATAATTTAACATTAAAGTAGATTAATACCAGCAGTATTTTGAATCCAATTTAAACACGACAGCGAGCAAAGATCACGACTTAATTACAAAAAGGCTTAAACTTAGAAAATTTGATATGAATTATTGGTATAACAAATATTTGGTAAAAAGATTCTGAACACACAAATGCAAAGTTTTTTATGCCAGCAAATCCTAGTAAGTTCACACTTCATTTATTACTTATTTAAGAAAAAATATATTTGATTTTTTAAATTATATTTAAATAAATAAAATAATAACTTTAATTTATTTATTTCATAATAAACAGCAATATTGGAAAGCTCCCAAAATTCAAAGATCCACCACATTATCAACTTCCATGTCTTTACCAGCAGAATGTTTGGTGTTGTCGGTTTCAATGCCTTCTTTGAATAATGATCATAAAAGGTCCAAGAGTGCGGGTCCCAAAAAGAAAAAGGGTCAAGTTATACATCCAAAACCCTTCCGTTTGTATTAAGGAATTAAATCTTCATTAAATAATTTATTCCCAAAATTAAACACTCTGTGTGGACATTTTACATTTCCAGAATTGAAAACTTATTTAAAACAAGTTTCGGGTATAAATTTATTTAATTTTAATTCCAAAATAAAATCATTGTAATATTGATGAAATCATAATTCAAACAAAAAAACTTAACATAAATTTCATTGAAAATTAAAAGAAATTTATGATTAAAGTTAATTAAACTAAAACAAGTTAGAATGCTGTATTCGGCTATGCCGAATTTTCCATAACCTCCACCACTTTTTTTCTACGACTGATCATTTTTGAAATGGTAATGAAGTCCGCGTAACTTAATATTATGGCAAAATTACATTATTATATATCGATTTATAATTGACAATTTTAGGAAAGTTCTTTGCTTGAACTGAGAAGTTGACTCAGACATCGCTTTATATCTTTTAATATATTAAACCGATTTAAAATAGAAAACTTCTCAGGACTATAACACATACTCAAGCCAAATATCATTGAGTTCTGTCAATTTTTGCGGATGTGAGTCTGCCAACAACAGACAGACGAACAGACAGACAGATAAACAGATGGACAGACAGTCAGAGAGACAGACACACACATAGCTAAATCGACTTGGATTTTTATTTAATGCAAGAACACATATACAATTTGGGGTCTAAGATAATTCCTTCTTAGCATTACACACCGAATGACAAAGTTAAGATACCTACTTCAGCACTTGCAATGGTGGAGGGTATGTAAATATAAACATCATTGAAAAATAAACTAAAACACATACACATACAAAAAAAACGAATCACAAATTACATTTCAAAAAGTTATATTATTGTAATAAAAGCATTTAATAAAAATTATATAAAAAATATAATAAATTGTTATTATTTTCAAATAATCATTAAAATATAAAGTAAGTAATTAAAATTATTTATTCATTTTTATTTCATATAAAAAATTATTTAAATTTTAATAAAACTAATTAAATTTTTAATTTATTTATTTCACTTCATTGTTTTATTATTTTCATTCGATTTTTGTTTAATTAAATATTAAAAATTACAATAAAAAAATTTGATCTTTACAAAATTGTTTACACATCTTATGATCAATTTAAAAAAAATTATATTTTTAAACCCTCAAAACTTGAAGATTCTTTCGGAAAATTATAATCCAATTATCAAAAATAAATCGACGATAAAATAATGGAAACTTGACTTTGAATTCAATATAACAATTAAGTTCTTCTATTATTAAGAATATTAATCCTTGATATTTAAAAAACTTTAATTAAATCACTACAAAATACATTTTAGAAACTGAGAAAAAAATTTTTATTGAAATATATTTTTATGACACTCTTTTCTAAAACAACAATCCCACAACAATTCATGAACGCCCCGACTACCAGACGGGCTAGATCAACTTGATCAGATAGAGGGAAGGAACCACAACAACAGCAACAAAACGAAATATTCGTAACACCCGTTTTTCATTAGAACTTTTAACCCAAATATTATTTGATTTTTTTAAACGTTCCAAACTTTTTTCTTTTGAATTTAGAAAAATTGAGTGGGCGATTTCTTCTACCTAAACCAGGTTTTCTATCGATGGAAAAATTCTCTCGGTACTGTTAAATTCCATTGGAAACAGTTTGATAGCAGACCTTAGAATGAAGGGTTGGGTTAAGTTGAAAATATTTAATAAATTTAAAACGCACTTCTTTCTGGTCACTTATTTTCATTAGATTAACAATATATCCATTTCTGTGTTCAGTTCGGGTAGCAAAAATGGTCCACATACAAAAAATAAAAAATGATATGCATTTTCAAAACATCTCCCAAGACATCCGTTAGGAAAGCAGCTCGGATAACTCAGTGCTCGGATTATTTTTTACGAAAAGTTAAATCTAATGTATGTTTCAAAACGTACAATGCGTACAAATGGTTCCAAACAGGAAAAATTTAAAGACCAAAAACAGAGCACGGAAATTGAAGTCAAGTTTTCTAAAAACATATTCCTGCTGCATAAATCACGAAATGTATGTTTTGCAGTTACGACAAAAGAAACTAATCAATTGTTATCAAACGTTTACAAAAAAGGCTGATTCCATTCATAATATGTCCACTCAATTTTGTCTTGACTTGATTTGTACAAAAGAGAGGCGTTCCCTTCAATCGGTTCGGAGCTAAAGCCATTGGAGAGATATTGGGCTCTTGTTAAACGAAAATTGATTTTAAGCGAACATGAACTACCGAACTACCGAGCAAAGTGACAGAAAGCACTATGAAAAAGGTAATGGAAGGGCAACCGATAATGTTTTTATAAATTAATTGTAATAATATTTAAATCAAAAAAGAAAATTTCAATATTTAAAAAAATCTATATTTAGAGGATTTTCTTAGAAATTAATTTGTTTCAGAGAATATTTCTCTAAATTTCAACATTTTAGAGAATTTTCCAAAAAAATTTATTGATAGACAATATTCGAAGAATTCTATATTTATAAGACAATTTTTCGAAAAATTCTATATCTATTAAAATTTTTAAAAACTTTTTTAATTCAATCTCAATAATCCAAATCTTAAAATTTAATATAATTTGCAATACATTCATCATTAATAGAGAATTTTGCGAAAAATCCAATATTAATATAGAACTTTCGTCTGAATTCAATGTTTATAGATAATTTTCGACAAATACATACAGAATTTTCGACAAAATTTAATATTATAGAGACTTTTCGACAAAAATTCCAATATTAATATAAATTTTTTAGAATTCAAAATTTGGATTGATAAAGAATTTTTAAAAAATTCAATACTTATTAAGAATTTTTGACAAATTTCGATTGATACAGAATTTTGGACAAAATTTTAATATTTATAAAGAGTTTTCGACAAAATTTTGATTGACATAGTATTTTCTAAAAATTCAATATTTATAGCGAATTTTCTAAAAATTTTCGAAATTTTCGAAAAATTCAATATTTATAGAAATTTTTCAACAAAATTTGGATTGACAAAAAATTCATTAATTATAGAGAATTTTCAAAAAATTCAATATTTATGTAGAATTTGTGAATTTGCCAAAAAATTCATTGATCTTAAAGAATTTTCAAAAATTCAATTCAGAATATATTTTTGAAATATAAAACATATAAATTCTTAATTTTGCATCAATTTCGAAGTTTTCTGTATTTGTAAAGGTTTTCGTTATCTTTTAAATTTATTAAAATTTTCTACATTTAAGGAAAATGATTTCCTAGAATATTTCCTATTTTTAAAATTTTTCAAGTTTCCATTGTTTTATCTAAAAAATTTCAAAAAAAAAAATATTTAAAATTATTACTGTAAACAAAATAACACCAATTCGACATTAAAAAGAAAAAACATAATAAAAAACATACATTTAAATATTTATTTGTATAATATAGATTTTTATAAAAAAGGGAAATTATTAATATATATAATCATTTTTTTTTGTTGTTTTGATTCGAGTTTATATATATAAATGCATATAGAGATATTCACAAAACATTTGCTTTCTTTTTTTTAATTAATTTTTATTTTCTTTGTTAATAATAGTAACTATAAAAATTTATTATTTTTTTTTAATAAATTTATAAAAATTAAAAATAAACGAAATAATAACAAACAATTAAGAGAAAATTTTTATATATAAGCTGCCTTTTTTCTTCTCCTTTTATATATTTCAAAAATGCAGTTTTTAATTAAAAATTAGTTTATGTTTTTTATATATAAAAATTTATTTTGTGCTTATTTTAAACAAAAATTAAAAATTAAAAAAAAAAACAAGTATTATAATGTTAATGCAACTGATAATTAGTATTCGATAGACAGATAAAAAATAATAATATGGAGGTGATGTGATTGATATGCGCTAAATGAATTAAATGTTTTATTTAATTTCTATGATTTAAGTTTTTTGTTCTTTCTGCATAAAAAAATTGTGAATTTTATTTTGTTTTTAGGTTTCATTTGTTTTGTTCTTTGCATTACAACAATACTTTTGTAAATTATTCAATTGACTAGATTAAGCATTTTTTTAATAAAAAACAAACAAAAATTATATATTTTTCTTTTTTTTACAGGCTGGTTTTTTGATTTTTTCTTTAATGATGAAATTGAAATAAAGTTACTGGCTTCACAGGGCTTAGAAAATGCAAAAAGACTTCAATTTAAATTAGATACTTTAGAACAATTAATTAAAAAGGAAAAAAAAATGTTAAGCCCTTTTGTAATTAATTAAGCTCATGTTGTCTGTTTATAGGATTAAAGGTTTCTCACTCATAGAAATAAAATAATAATAAATTTGGCAAATAAAATATTAATAATAAAAATAAAACAAAGAGTTCCATTTAATAAAATACCTATAGATTTTCTTGTTAATTCATTATAATGAATTCCTAATTAATTTAAATAAGTTTTGTTAAAATAAGCTTTAAATATTTTGATAAAAAACTGAAATTTTCAGATTGTCAAATCTATTTTCTGGAACTAATTTACACTTCAAGTTATTGGCAAAACTGAGAAGGCAGAGAATTTTCAATAAATACAGTATTTGTACATAAAAATGTTTACTACTTAGCAAGGAATTTTCAAAATCGTTTAATTCAATATTGATAAATTTCAAAAACTCTTGTATAGACAATATTCGAAAAAATATTAATCTATAAAATTCAATAAATAGAGAATTATCAAAACATTTTATATTTATAAATATATATTTTCAAAAAATTCAATATTGTGTAGAATTTTCGAAATAAATAATTTTTCAAAAATTCTACATTTCTACAAAATATACGAAAAATTCTATATTTATAGAAAAATTCTTTTTAAAATTCCATATTTATAAAGAATTTTCGAAAAATGTAATATTAATAAAAAATGTTCGAAAAATTCAATATTTATAGAGAATTTTCGAAAAAATTCAATATTTATAGAGAATTTTCGAAAAATTCAATATTTATAGCGAATTTTCGAAAAATTTAATATTTATAGAGAATTTTCAAAAAAAATCAATATTTATATAAAATTTCAAAAAAATTCAATATTTATAGAAAATTTTCAAAAAAAAAAATATTTATAGAAAATTTTTTAAAAATTCAATATTTATAGAAAATTTTCCAAAATTCAATTTTATAGAAAATTTTCGAAAAATTCTATATATATTAAATTTTTCGAAAATTTTCGAAAAATTCAATATCAATAGAAAATTTTTCAATATTTCCAAAATATTTCCAAAATTTCCAATACAATAAATTTACGAATAATTTCATATTTATGAAGAATTTTTTAAAAATTTAATATAATGAAAATATTTGAAAGTAAAATTATTATAAAGAATTTTCGAAAAATTCAATGTTTATTTATAAAGGATTTTTCGAAAATTTCAATATTTATAAAATTTTTTATTTTCAATATTTCACTATTTATTTAAAATTCAATATTTATAGATAATTTTTAAAAAACTCAATATCTATGGATATTTTTCGAATGACAATAATTTTAAGATAAGTTAAACCAAAAATAATAGAAAACATTTTCAAATTAGCTCTCAACACACCCGGTAGGAAACGAGAGCACGAAAATTGAAGCCAAAACTTTTTGCAATATGTAGTTGTGGCAAAAGAAGCCAATCATCTATAAAAAGGCTGCTTCCATTCATAAGGCTTCATAATGTGTCCACTTATTTTTGGTCTGACTTGGCATCCTGTCACTATTGTATACAGGCCCTGGAGTGGAACAAAATAATAGTGTGGTGTTTGTATCAAGAGGGGCAAATCCCCCAAACTGCCTGAAGCTATGGTCTTCCAAAAAGAGTATTAAAGAGCACAAAAAAGGCTCCCAAAAGTGTATTAGATTTTAAACGGACGGAACATTATAAAACTTTTAATGAAAGTTTCCGGAATAAGTAAAAATTTCAAAAATTACTAGTGATTAAAACTATTGAAAAAAATATATTTTTTAAATATAACAATAAATTCGTTTTATTAATATATATATGCATGTTAAAAATTTTTTGATCTCACTCCTTATAAAAATTTTCGAAAATAATTTCACTAAAATTTGAATTTTAGAAAAAATTGTAAAACTATTCAAATTAATAAATTATGATCGAAAGAAGTTTTTGAAAATTTAACATTTAAATCTTGAAATTTTTTTTATATTGAATTTTCTTAAAAACTCAGTTCACAAAATGTTTTGCAAAATTTCATGTCTACAGATAATTTTGCAAAAATTCCAATTATGATGAATTTTAAGAAATAAAAGCTAAAAGATAAAAAATGGTAGAAAAATATCATTCACTATGAAGGAATTGAGGAAAATTTTGTCAAATATTTTTAAAATTCGTGTTTTATTAAATTCTTTGTAGTAAGATTAATAGTTTTTGCTTAAATTATTGGAAAAACTTGCAAATAAAAGAAATTTACATACCTAATAATGTTAATTCAACGATTCCTTCACTAATTCTAATCACAAAGTTAAATTCTATTTCACTTCACAATTCAAACTTTAGTGAGTTTGGCAGTACGAGGTGAGTCAAAGAATATAAAATTTTAACGAATTCTTATAGTTTTTTTAATAAAATTTTTGGAACTCTTGTTTTACTCGAGCAAAAAAAAAAAACAAAATATGTTTTTAGTAAAAATTATATAAAACTAAAAAAGCTAAATTCGAAATTAAAATTGTAGAAAATAAAATTATGAAACGAATATTGTAAATGACGAAATGTTTTTAATGAATTTATGGATGTAAATTAAAGGGATGAAGTTATGAAAATGAAATGTTACGAAATGATAAAAATGAGCGAAACTAATTTTACAAATTTTTTGGGATTTTAATTAGTTTTTTTCCTTCTTATTTAAATCTAAAATTGTGTTTGATTCTTTGTTTTTTATAATTATAATCAATTCGAGGACATTTGTTTAGGTTTTTATTTTATTTAATATATATTTTGTTTTACTTAGCAATTTTGGTTTAAAAGGTATAAAAACTAGTGGTTTTTTGTTAGATTTTTTGTGTAGCTCTCTTAGATGTAAATTTATAAATATAGGACTTAAAAGGATTCTTATATTCGTAAAGTCAACTCAATGTATTTACCAGTTTAATTAAAAATAATAATTGAAAAGAAAGAAACATACTTAGGGACACAAACCAAAATACAACCAAAAATATATTTGTGGGATCGAAGGAGAAAACGAAGATTTGGAGATTTTTGTTTAAGATTTTAAAAAGAGTTTGATGAAGGAGATTTAGGAGATTTGTTAATATAAACATTAAGAATATATTTTTTTACATAACTATACATTTTCGTTGACGTCGTTTTTGGGGCTCAGGTCTTAAAACGGCACGCACAGCCTCTTCGAATACCTTTAGATAAAATACATATACATATTTATAGATATTTAAATATTTTTACAATACAAATATATAAATGAATAAATAAAAAATATAGTAAACTTATACTAACCTGTTTTAGGCCTCGTTGTGTTAGGGCTGAACATTCCATATATTTAACCGCACGTATTTTATTTGCTAATTTTTGTCCTTGTTCACGTTTTAAAGGCGCTAAGCCCTGTTCAGCCAGAGCACTTAATGTTTCACGATCTTCACGCAAATCAATTTTGGTACCTTAAAGGAATATTAATTTTGAAAATATTAATAACATCATGAGAAATATTTTAATTTACCAACTAATATAATGGGCGCATCGGGGCAGTGGTGTTTTATTTCGGGATACCATTTTGAGGTTACATTTTCAAATGATGATGGACTCGCCACTGAAAAACATATCAGAAATACATCCGTTTGTGGATATGAAAGTGGTCTTAATCTATCGTAATCCTCTTGACCAGCCGTATCCCATAGACCCAGTGATACCTGTATTGTGTCTACTTGCATGGGTGCTGAATAGTTGTCAAAACTAGAGAAGATTATAATAAGAAAAGTGTTAAATGAAAATGTTGAAAAGTTAATAGAAAGATTTGTAGAATTTGATACAAGTACTATTGTGGTATTGTGTTTTGTAACTTACACTGTAGGCACATATTCACCGGGAAAACTATCTGTGGTATATGATATTAACATGCATGTCTTGCCGACAGTACCATCGCCAACGACAACACATTTGATGGGTCTTCCTGTTGACATCTGTAATACAAAAAGAAGACATGATATGTTACGTTTGTCGTCAAGTTCTTCATTTTTATTTTACTGTAATTTAGTTTTATTTTATTTTATTTATATATGCCTAAAAGGCAGAGCTCTGAAGGAATAAAATCTTTTGTAATAGAAAATTACATGATTAAATAGATTTAATTTTTTGTTTTCTGTAACAAATATAATTGAAAATTAACAGGGAGATCGAAAAAAATCTATACACACATTTTTTTCCCATAAAACTAAAAGTACAAAATATTTTCATCGATACCTGACTTGATCGTACAAAAGGTTAGTCAAGCATTCAAAGGTCCACCATCAAACTATTTCCAACATTATTAAACTGTACTTTAATAAACTGTGTCTGTTGATAGAGAACCTGGTTCAAATAGAAGATATGGTCCAAATGACCACGGAAATTGAGGTCAGGTTTTCTAAAATAAAATTCATGCTCCATTATGATGATAAAACGTATGTTCTGACAGATTTTTTACAACTTCCTCATCCAAAATTTAATATTGCAAATTGAAGAAAAGTATAGTATAACAGTCTCTACAAATACCGTAATTTACATTAAGGGCTGCTTTTATTCATTTGACTTAATGTGTCCACTTATTTTTAGCCTAATTTGGCATGCTGTCACTATGGTAAACAAGCCCTTGAGTAATACAAAAATAATAATAATAATAATAAAGTGATTTGCACCAGGAGGAGTAAATCCTTGAAATTGGCTGGAGCTAAGTTCAGTGGAGAGATATTTGGCTCTTGTTAAAAGCTTTTTAACGAGATGGATTAGTAGATTTCAAACGGAGAGAAAAGTGACGAAAAGCACTATAAAAACATTAATGGAAGAGTTTCCGAAAAACGATAACTCTACAAAAATATTTGAAACTGAACGATTACAGGTTTCGTTTTTATTGTCATATACATATGGATGTTATAAATTTTCCAATCTCACTCCTTAGTATCTTTATCCAAATTTCAAATTAAGGTTGTAATGATTCCCTACTTTAAACTACTGACTTCAGCTATTGAGTATATATATTTGGTGCGTTCCGTATTCCATGACAAATGTTGCCTTTTTTATTTAGATGTTTTTTAACAAAAAAAGTGGAAAATAAAACTTAGTTGAAACTTTTATTCCATTTTGTTCATATAATTCACAATTCAATGAAGTTAAACAATTGAAATTGTGTGTTGTGTTGTGTTTGGTTTGTCGAACACAGCAAACCGTACTTGTGTTTCTTCGAGTGTTCATTTGTAACATTTGGACATGACAACGTAGACGGAGTGAGTGCATGGTGTTGCGTGCAATGAGGAACTTATAGAATGTTATTTTCTTATTTTTCTAATTAAATTGATTAAAGTATAAAGTAATGAATTTATGGAATTTTAAATGTATGACCAAAGAATTGTATTTTTTTGGTTTATTTATTTTTGCTATAATTTTCTTTTTTGCAAAATTAAAAATTAAATAAGTTTTCGTATTTATTTAATTGTATGTGAATTATTAATGTTCTAGTATGATGGGGAGAAAAGGAAATTGAGGTTAAAATTTCAAGACCTTTGAGTTAAAGTGCTTGAGTTTTTGTTTAAGCACAACATAAATCAACTACTTGAAATTGTTGTAGTTTATTTAATAAATTGCTTAATATTATTTCCAGAAAAACTTTCGAATTAAAATAATTAATTCTTGTTAATATTTTATTTAAATTACTTTGAATAAATTTTTATGTTAAAAATGCAAGAATTTTATAGTTAAAAAAGTGTCGTATCCAAAAAGAAAGAAAATTATTCTTTTTTTAAGAAAATTGTACTTAATATCTCTGAACTCTGTGGTAATATAAGAAAATAAAATGAAACTTAAATCTACTACTTTGTTGCACTTAGGGAGTGAGATCGAAAAATTCTTAACACACGTGTATCGTTAAAATAACTGACCAAAAAAGTACGTACAAAAATTATTAAACATGTTCAACAAAACCCAACTTGTTCCTAAAAAAGAGTTGACCAAACATTCAAAAAAACACCGTCAAACTGATTCCTATATTATTAAACGGTATCATAAATTGTGCAAATGATACTTCTAAAACCAAAAACAAGAAGTTATTTTCAAAAGAGCTCCCAACACACACTGCAGAAAAGCAAACCGGTTAGCTCAG
Organism: Cochliomyia hominivorax; assembly: GCA_004302925.2. Classification (NCBI taxonomy): domain Eukaryota; kingdom Metazoa; phylum Arthropoda; class Insecta; order Diptera; family Calliphoridae; genus Cochliomyia; species Cochliomyia hominivorax. Next base: position 78,889,522 of record PYHX02000467.1, read on the forward strand.
GGCTTAGAAAATTTGGTACGAAAAGTTAAAGCTGAACCTTCACAAAAGGCTCAAAATGTTCCTGACATAAACTATGTTAGAAAATTTTATGTTGATCGAGGAAATATTGAAAAAAAGTTTAAGAGTCAAAATTTTCAAAAAAGTTCAAAATTCAAAAAAAAAAAAAAAAAAAAAACTTAAAAATTTCATCACTATTGATGAAAAACAATTTTTTGTAAATCAAAATAAAAATAAATAAAAGTGTAGGTATAGAAGTTTCGTTTTAATAAACATACATGTATGTTAAGTATTCTTCGATCTCACTCCTTATTTAACTCGTGACACAATTTTTCGAATAATATCGACTAAGACTTTATTTGCGACTCTACACTGGTAACCGATTGATTTAATAACTAGGAAATGCGCTCTTCAAACGGCAGTTAGGAGACTGCAAATCGGTTCCCTACGCAGCACCAAATCTTGTCCGGAATCTCAGCACATTATTATATAGGAAAGTAGAGCTTTCAAACATTGCATTTATCTGTGTAAAGCACAATGAAATGTCGTACTTGTATACTAGAAAATTGTGACCCAAATTGATTGGATCTTTTGAGGAACTCATCTCTTGCAGTATCTGTACAATGTCGCTTTAGAGTCCATGTAACGCGAATGGGTCTTACTTTGAATGGCTTTTGTAAGAGTTTCGGAATGAGGATGAGAAAACAAATACTTATTTTTTCTGTCACTGCCTCACTTTAAAGGATTTCGCAGCAGTTCCCCACAATCTCTGAAAGATTTGGCGACTACTGATATTAGAGGTGACATGATCGGTATTTAGATTCTTCACAATCTCTGGCATATGAATGGCTGGACAAACTAGAGTAATAATCAATTTTTTCTCTAAACTAAACAACAATCTAACCTATAACCTAACTGAAAGACATATATGCTAACGATCTCCTTAATTAAAGGATAACTTCATTTATCTCCCGTAAATTTTCATATTTTTAAACAACAATCGTAAAATATTTTACATTTCACCAGAAAAAAATGATGAATAAAACGACACCAGTTTCGAAAGCTTCAAATAATCTATGTCATACTATTTAACATAGAAATCTTTTATATTTTCATTTATTTCAACCTTAAAATTTTGTTTGTGTGACATGACATAATGTCAATTCCGAATAACAAACTTGGCAAACAAGAAATGAAAACTGGTTATATATAACCCATAGTGCAATGACCACAAATGAAGAGGTAGGTGATCGTATAAGATTCAGCAAAAAAATAAAAACTTTTGTTTATGAATAAAAAAATATTTTTAATAAAAAATAAAAATTATATACAAATGTAAGGAGTGGCAAATGGTAATAAACAAGACACAAAACCATTAAGACTGACAACAAAAATGAGACAAACAAAATGAAACGAAATTAAAAGAACTGAATCAAAAATATAAAATAAAACAAAATAATATTAAAAATAGAATTAAAAAAAAACAAAAATAAATTTATCACACCGCACAAAAAAATAATAATAAAGAGAGCACGACACACAGTATGTCCAACAAACCGATTTTTTGGAAATAATTCGGTAATTTTTGAAACGTTTGAGACATCCTAATCAAATTTAACAGGGGCGTAGTCAGAGATCCATTAAAGTTGACCACCTCATATTTGACAAAATTTATATTTTAACTTTAATAAAATTGAAAATATGATGTAAAAAGCGTATCCATGATTCAGGCAATTAAAAGATTTCCATATACTTTTTTCACTTAAATGACCGCCTTTTTCATTACAAGGGCCGTCTAGCAGAAAATACTTTTTGTGCATTTACCATATACATACAGCTTTGCCCAAAATCTCAATCGGTAAAAATAATGTTTAAAAATTTTCCATTTTTTCACTTAAATGACCGCATTATCATAATAAGGGCCGTCCGGCTGAAAATACTTTTTGTGTGTTCACCTTACATACGTTACTCTATATTGAGGATAATTTAAAGATGATTTCAGCTTCGCCATTTGAGAGCTCAACAAAAGAAATTAAACATTTTTTTAATGACCAAGTTTGGATAGGATTGTGAGCACGTTTCTGTCCCTATCTTATCCGGACTAAGTCTTTAATTATTATCGGTAACATTTATTTATAAAGCCATTTTAAAAATAAACAAAAAATGGTGAATTAATGTTGACACCGTTGTGTAAAAAAACCCAAAAAATCTTAACTTTTTTAAAGTTCCAACTAAGGTTAACATAACTTTTTTAACGGATTCATAAATTCATAATATTATTTGCTAATATTTTTTTTTTAATTTTTAGGAAAACTGACACATATTTGAAAAAATATGATACACAATAAATCCGCCATCCTAAAAATGGGTTAAAAGTATATTTCGACTTATTCGAAATTTCTATATACAAAATTTCTTAACTCTAAATTCATAAATAGATTTTTGGAGATTTAAAAAAAATCAACAAACGCGAGGTGCTCAATTTTGGAGGGTCACTGGCTACGCCCTAGACAATGTAGAACTTCGAGTTCCTCCACATCAATTCAAAAACACCTCAGCTCCGACTAAATTAAATTTTATTAGCATATTTCTAACAGTTCAAAGGTTACATAATTATTTCCAAAAAAAAAAAAAAAAACAAAGGATTTGACACACTGTGCGATATTAGTTAAATTTTTTAGATATAAATTTTTTTCTTTGCAAAAAAATAAAAGGGGGAGGGAAATTCTAAAATAGATCATCATCCATTAAATAATCTTAGATCATCAAGAACAAAAAGGAAAGAAAAATGAAAACATAATAAGAGACAATGATAATAAATTTTGCTACACAACAAAGGGGATTTTCCTAAGTGGAAAAGCGTCAATACCTAGACAAAATTAAAAGAAAAACTTATCTTATATATCCAGAACAAGGGGGGACACTTTAAAATGAAACATTTTTTTTATTTATAATACATCTTAATTATAAACAAATTGTGGGGGGAGCTCCTAATATGTGAGTGTGTATGTGCTTGTTTGTGAATTTTTGTTTTTTTGAAAGCTACAAGTCAAAAGTGCTTAAATGACGCCGGTCGGTTGTCTAATGTTTTAAAAATAAACGCAATTAATAAAATATACAAAAAAATTACTAAATAAAAACAAAATGAAGCAAAAACGAATTTATAAACTCACGAAATCAAGTGGCACAGTCTGGCATTAGATGCATCATGATATAAAAAAAGCTAATTTCCAAAAAAGGGGACTAATGTATGAGTGAGTGGGTTTTTTTTCTCTATTTTATTTTAGATACTCTATCTAAATTTTTCAAATATTCGTGGTGCTTAATTATAATATAAGAAACACAAACAGATGAATAAAACTTAAAAAATATTAAAGAAATAAGCAACAATTATGGAAATACAACAAAATCTATAAAAGCATTCGAAAAAAAATGGTTGCTACAAATCTTTAAGCAGACCAGAGTCATGTAATGCAATGGGTGGCTGATTAAATAGAGTGCATTTACTTTTTAGTTTTTTTATTTGTATTTTATTTTATTGAGATGAACAAACTTTCTGATAAAATACGAAAACAGAGAAAAAGAAAGAAACAAAACAAAAAGTATAAAGTTCGAAAGGAAAGTCATTTCACAATATTAACAAATTTAGTATTATGTATTTGATTTGTTTTTAATTCTTATGACATTTTGAAGGGATTATCATTATGACTTAATAATCAATATTTCAAAAAAAGAGATGAGAGTAAATAAACATGAATGGAAATTAAAGATCTCGGTATTTTGATTTGTTCCTTTCGAATTGAGCACCATAACACCATTTGATAAAATTGGAAGTCATAGAGATTAGATTGGATTAAGATATGGATATAATATATCAGATACTAAATAACCTAATCGAAGATCTATAAAGAAAATCAAATTCAAATTTTTCAATATTTGTTTGATTTTCATCCACAGGTATTTCCAAATACCAGCTGAAATGAAATGAACAGATTTCATACTTTATGCGGGTGATATAATTATTGATTACCACCACTGTAATAATTTGGGCCAAATTATATATTTACTTTTCAATCGATTAAGGATTGAGAACAAAAATATATAATGTTGTTAATCTAACTGATATGAGTGATCAGAAATAAGTGTAAAGCTTTTAAAGCATTCGAAGGTCTGCCGTCAAACCATTTTGTCAATGTTATTCCAAATTTATTAAACAAAGATTGTACGTTTACAAAAAAGACCTGTTTTAGTTAGAATTAATGGTCCCCCTGATGTTTCTAAAGCAAAAAAAAAATAGAAAGTATTTTCAAATAGCTCCCAACACACCCGGTAGGGAAACAAAAAACAAAAAGTTCTTGGTATGCCAAATATGTAGTTAAAGAAATAGAAGCCGATCATTTGTACAAGGAGCTCCATAAATACCGAAATTTACATCAAGTGATGTTTACAAAAAAGGCTGTTTCCATTCATAAGACTTCATAATGTGGTCACTTAATTTGATAAGCCTATAAGTAGTACAACAACAATAATATGTTATTTATGCCAAAGAAGGCAAATCCTTGAAACTATCCGGAGCTAAGACCAGTGGGGAATTGAAGAGAAAAGAAGGTTTTCAAACATGCGGTAGATTATAAATCTGTGTGAGCAAAGTAACAGAAAGCACTATAAAAAACGTTAACGGGAAGGAATATCCAATTAATGTTGATTTTTTTTTTTTTGTAAAAATAGTATTTAAGTAATTAATCTTCACACAAATTTTTTTAGCTGCAAAAGCTAAGAAGTCGGTAAATAAAAATATAAACGTTAAGAGACATTGAAAAAAGAAAGTTATTTTGGATTCTAATGTTACTCCGAATAAAAACTGTATATTGGGATAAACCCAAGCGGAAAAAAATCATACGTAAAGGCTGGTCAACTAACCAAATCAACGCCTAAGCCGAGCACTCATTACACATAGATATACTTTGTGTATGGAGATAATACGTGTGTAAAATTTGCACCTGCCGAATACTTTTGTTTCTGTTGATGCATATGATTTTTGTTGAATAAACTTAATTTATATTTTATCTCAAAAGCGAAGGAGTTATACTTGAACTTAAACTATATTTAAAAAGTACTGTACTTGCTGTTGTTGCTGAGATGTAGAACACTTGGAATAATGTTTTAACCTATTTATACCCAACACCACCGGCTCAAAATCACTTTCCGATTGGGTTTAAAGATGACCGTCACACCATCTGGTTATTGAAACAAAATTCACGTCGAAGTATCAAACATATATTGACGAAATTTGACACGTGTAATTGTTTTGACCTGATAACGATTTCTATTGAAATTGGCGCTTCATTATTAGACCTAGTCGCTTTACACATGTTCCTCCCTGAATGATGTTTCTGTCTTTTAAACCAATCTGTGTATAAAAAAGCTTGAGTATATTTGGATTCCCAGCGAAAGCTGCTGTGGTGAGAATGAAAGACTAGCCAGACGAGGCACTACGTTCGGAAATAAATAGATCGATCACCTGCTTGAACTGCCAATGACAGAAGAAGCTTTGAAAATAAGCTAAATGGAGTATAGTATGGGAGATGGAAAACTTTACGCGATATTTGCCTCACTTATGACATACATAAGACCAATCATCTATCTGATTTTAAAAGTAAAAAATTAGGTTTATATTTTCGGAAATTATCTGAAACTTTGTTTTGGGAAACCCCACGAGAAGGATGGATAACTTCTGTAGGACCAGTCACATTACATAGTCAGGCTACGTAATATAATAAACGTATCAAGTATGTGTACATAAAATGAAACTTGCAGCGAAACTTCTGAAGCTTAAACATATTTGGATATATATAACACACATTCCCAGGAACTAACTAACTAAAGGTACATATGATGGGACATCCATATACCTCAAAAATAATTCAATATATTTTGTTTCAATATATATACACACAAATTGCTTTATACTGTTTAAATGCATTTTTGAAATGCATATAAAGATAAAAACCATAATGGATCCTTGGGTGACTCATAACTTTTTTGTTTGGGTTTTCAAAATTTTAACCAAATAAATATTTACAAAACAAAAATGTTTGTTGAAAATATTGGAAAACAGAACAGATAAAAAAATCATTATTTACAAATAACAAGAGACGACCCAAAAGTTGTACATAAATTTATACCTGAAGATGATATCTGCTGGTCATTTATATACGGGAAACATTTAAATGGTCTTTAATAAAATTGATAATCAAGAATTTTATAAAATTGTCTAGCCACAACAAAAAAAAAACATTTAGTTTTAAATATTTGTCTGTCAAACTGGAGTGAAAAAAATAATAGTTATTTAAATTCTGAGTCACTGTTGTGGTCAAAGCAAATGTAATGGTTGGTGTGGTCCTCTCCCATTGACGCTTAATGCAACTGACATTTGTTTTGCTTTTGTTTTTGGGAAAAGTTTATAGTTTTTTTGTTGGGAAAAAACTTCTTATGCTAAAATCGAGGCAAAACTAATTACAACAACTAATGCAAAAACAACAATATTTATTCCTTATATTCTTTTTTTTCACAACCCGCATAATGTCAAAGTGGATGAATTGAACTAAAATTGGTTCGGTTTTTGTTTAGTTCAAAATTTGTTGGGTTTTTTTTCGGTTGCATGAATGAATGAATGAATGGATGATTGCGTTGGTTTGGTTGTTGTTTTTGCACGTTCTCATTCGTTGTTGCTGGTGCTACTGCTGCTGCTTTATCTGCTGCTGCCGCTACGGTTTTTGCTCTTGTTGTTGTTGTTTTTGTCAATGCAATAATAGAACACCGTGTGTTCATGTCTTTATTACTACAAAAATCTTATTGTTGTTTTTGTTGTTTCACTCTTTTCAACATTTTGTATTTGGGCGGAGGTGCTGCGCTGCTAACGTAGATGATTCTTAAGAAATATCGGCAATAATCATTTATTGTTTTTGTTTTATCTTTTTATTTAATAACTTTCATTCGAGTTTCCTGTTGTTTGTTAACAGAAGAGTTTTTTTTACAACAAATATTTACTTAATTAATATTTTATTGTTTATTTAAAGATTGATGAAATATTTCATCAATATTATTTATTTTATTTTCTTTACCTTTTATAACTCTGTATAAATTTATTTTATCTTTATATATATTTTTTATTGGTGGTTTTTATTCTTTTTTATCTTTAATCCTCTTTGTTTTTTTTTTCTTGCTATTTATTCTATATTGTGGGCCCAACGAAACTAAATCTTTTCTTTTATTTCACTCTTTATATTTTTTTCACTTGAAACAACATGCATTTATTTCTTTTTTAATTACACTTTCTCTTTAAACTTTAATTAAAATAAATTTCTTAATTTCATAGAATTTTTTATAAATTTTTCATTTATTTTTATTAAATTAATTTTATCTTTAAATAAATTTACTTTTCTTTTATCTTGTACTTTTTCACTTCTCAAATTTTTTTCTTGTTCTATTCGTGCATACGCACAAACACACACATACACCCCCTTTTGCAATTTGACAGTTGGTTGCTGAAATGTCAAACTGGTTATCCGTATCTGTTATCCATAGATGTGTTTAGTTTGTATAGTGTAATGGATAAATTGAAATGGAAAATACAAGTATGTTACGTAGGGGTTTGTGTATTGGATAAAGTGTTTTTTAAACAGGGTTGCATTTTTGAGATGTCGTTAAAATATATTACAAAGAATATATTTGAAAACAAAGAAAAACACTTTAAAAATAAAAATAATGTTTAAAAAAATTAAAATATATTAAAAGGAGTGAGATCGAAATGCAATTAACATAGTTTTTCTGATCATGTTATTTTTGTAAAACATTATTTTATTATTGTTTCTATTGTTGAAGTTGTGGTAAAAGTAACAAATCATTCGTTACAATGGACTAAATGACTTAGCCCTTGAATGGAACTAGAAACTTAGAAAGTTATGCAAAATTATTTAAAGCCATATTGAACTTGAAATTCACTTATTACATACAATACGGCAGCACATGTTTACATGGAAAATGTGCATAATTCTGTGGAGGAGGCCAAGTTTCGTTTAATCTTGGAAGAGTGGCGAAAAAGTTTTATGCAAGTGTTTGGTATCTTTGGAAAGGTAATTTCTTTGAAAATAATAAAATACACATAATAAAAAACTTTAACTACATTTTTTAAATAAAATTTTTCAAAAATCCAAAAATTTTTATTTTCGCTCCACTTTTGTGAAAAAAATCAAATATTTGACATTAAGTAAATTCTATAAGAATTAAGATATTAATTTTGAATAAAATATGAAGAAAGTTGCCCTTAATGTGGGACTATAAAAATACTCCCACTTTTTCATTCCAAAATACTCAAAAATCCAAACCGGTTAAAAATTCAGTTTTTTTAGTAATTTGTTCACCCTGCTGTTATAAGACGTTTGACTCATTACAGATTTCTTGAGTTGGTAGCTGGTAAATGTAAGTAAATAATCAAGGTTTTGTTTTTTGACGATTTAACCTTTGACATATTTTCTCCTCCTCAAACAGCTAAAGAAAAATATTTTAAATTTAACAAAATTCCGAAAGGACTAGCGTTGAAATTGTTTCCATTAATGTCCTCAAATTTGCTTTATATGTATTAACGTTAGAAATTCTTTGGAATTAAGAAAAAATTGTACAGTCCAAAAAGAATTTTTTGAAAGAAATCAGAAAAAAAGCCCTTTTTAAATCCACATAGAACCCGCCAACTTCTAGAAGCTAAAAAAAATTGTCCATAAATGGGTCAAAATTTTACTTTGATCTAAATATCTATAAACTATAATATTTTTTGTTTTCATAAAATTAAAAATTGTTTCAATAAAATTAAAAATAAAATTTTGCCGATTTTTTTAAATCGTTTTACCCGAGGTGACCAACTTTGAAGATCCACTTCCCTACCTCAAGACCCATTAGAAACATGTGCTTTTTTAAAATCAATTGGAAAAACTTCAAAAATATCCATCCATTTCGTTGGCAAATATTCAATAGTTGTAAATTATTAAAAAAAAAAAAACGTTTTTAGACCACTGTGCGGTATACTTAAAGATGTGTAAGCTACATTTTTTATATGTTACAATCATCATCATACATGCATAACACCCCCACCACAACTTATGGTATGAAAATAGTTTTTTTTTTTTTTATTTTAAAATATTTTAAATGAAGTTTTAGTTGATTTTATGAAGAAAATATTATTCGTCCACTTAAAAAAATATGTGCGTTTATAGAAATATGTACCAGTTTATCACATTGAAGAGTTGAAATCTCATGTATGTATTGTAATTAGTATTAGACAAATTGAGATGAACATAAGCCAAAATCAATGTGTAAAGTTTTACGAGGGATGGTCCGTAATTTATGCTGATGTATGTATGTCTGTATGTATGTATGTATGTATGTATGTATGTATGTATGTATGTATGTATGTATGTATGTATGTAACGAATTGGCTCCAAAACGACCAATTCCAATTTCGATGTAATTTTCACAGAATTACCTCAATATAACCGAAAGTAACATAGACTATAAAAAATTCCGATAGGTCCAGGGGGAGGGACACCCCCTATACAAAGTAAATATTTCTTATCGATTATCTAAAGAATTTGAACAGCTTATATTTCTCATATTTGGTCCCAACAAATTTCCTAAGGAACTGTTTTACTGTACAAAACGTAGGATGGATGACACCAAGGGGAGGGTACCGTCCACGCAAAGCAAATATTTATTATCGAATATCAAAAGAATTCTGACAGCGAGAGTTCTCATGTTCAGTCCCAACTACTTTCTCAAGGAATTGTTTTACCGAACAAAACGTAGGATGGATAAGACCCAGGTGAGAGGTATCTCCCATACAAAGCAAATCTTGAAGAAGATCTAAAGAACTATAACAGCGAATGTCTTAAAATTTCGCAGCAATTATGCTACTGTAAGATATCATCACTGGAAAAAAATATAGGAGTGATAAAATCAGAGGCAGAGGTACGGCCAACGTATAATAATACAACACTAATGTTTGCTAAGGGCCAGCAACGCCCTAAAAATTTTATTTGGGTCTGCTAGTCCCACATAAATATTAAAACCATAATAATAAAAATAAATGTATACGAGGTCGTTCATTAACTTTTGGTAGCTACCAATTTTAAGCAACTTGGTGGTGTAGGGTATTAAATAGGCAAGCTTGACCTTCTATAAAAAAAATTAATTTTGAGGCCCTTAAGATTAACTTTAATATAAAATTTTGAAAAATATTAATTTTATCTTTAGTCCTTAATTGAAATAATTATCCTTCATTTCTTATAAAATGCCACTCAATTAAAATTATACTTTTTCCCCCTCCATAGATTTGTATTACATAAAACTTTTGCTGTTTTCAAATCCCTCAAAATCCAATTAATCAAAATTTCCTCAACACTGATAGATTTCATTGAGTTACTTAACGGTGTATAAATCGAAAAGAAAAGTTGGACAAACATATGTAAACGTTTTACCACACATTTAAACAAAATTTTGTGATTAATGATACACATCACACATTGGCTTTAGACCATTCAATATAGGCGGCGGGGGGCCGGAGCATGACTTAATATTTAGTCACGCCACAATGATTTGTATAAATTAAAAAAGAGTTCAATAAAATGTCAAAAGGATTCTTGTCAAAGGAAATTGTTTAAAAAGGACGAAAGCGTTTTATATTAAATTGGATATATCAATTAAAAAAGGAGTGAGATCGAAAAATTCTTAAAACAAGTTTTTTTTTCATATTCGTTATGATAAATTATATATTATTATGAAAATTAAGTTTTTCTGTGATTTCGTATTAAGTAGTGTGATTGAAAAATTCTTAACATAGATTTTTTATTATAATTTTGAACCCAAACTTTTATTTGATTTGTTTTCATCACAAGTTACCTTTGTAAAACATGTCAGTTATTATTCCAAATGCCAAACAAATGGATGTAGTGATAAACTGATTAAAATGAGTGACCAAAAAAATGCGTTTTATTAAATATTTTCAACATAACCCAACTTATTCCTACAAGGAATTGGCCAAATATTCAAACTATATATAATGTTATTAAACAGTACCGTGAAAACTTGTCTGTTGTTTGAAAAATGGTTTGGGTAGAAGGAATGGTCCACTTAGAGCCAAAAACTAGAAAGCATTTGCAAAACAACTCCCGGTAAGAAAGCAGTTCGGTCAGATCAGAGCTCGTACTGTTTGGTACGAAAAGTAAAAGCCAATTTAAGTTTAAAAGCATACAAGGCTTAAAAATTTCCCGACAAGAACGCTGTTAAAATTTTAAAGGGCAGAAATAGAGCACGGAATTTGAAGTCAAGTTTTCTAAAAAAATATTCCATTATGCCATTATTCAAGGCTGACGAAAAGTATGTTCTGGCAAATTTTTCGCAATGTCCTAATCAAAAAACTTTATGTGGCTGATGCTCGATGGAATGTTGAAGAAATTTCAAGATTTACAAGGGGCTCTATAATTACCGAAATTTACATTAAGGAATATTTACAAAAAAACTACTTCCATTAATAAGACTTCATAATGTGTCCCTTTGAGTGGTACAAGAACAATACTGTGGTATTTATACCGAGTGCAGCAAATCCTCCCAACTGCCCAGATCTAAGGCCAGTGAAGAAAAATTTCGCTCTTGTTAAAAGAAAATTGAAGAGCACACAAAAAGCCGTCCAAAAGTGTGTTAGGTTTTAAACGGAGATGGACTACGTACCTGTTCGAGCAAAGGGACAAAATGGAAGCTTTAAAATTTCGTCATTAATGATTTAAATTATAAAAAATATAAAAACAAATAAAAAATACAACTGTAAGTTTAGTGATTCCGTTTTTATTAACACATATGTATGTTAAGAATTTTTCGATCTCAGTCCTTAGTATCTCAAAAATCATTTAAAAAACTAATTAATAATGTATTCAAAAACCAATACCGGAAACCAGTTAACCGTTCGGTTTCGAATAATTTCTATTTTCGAATTATTCGATATACCGGTTTTCTCATTCGGTTAACCGGTTTTTAATGGAAGGCTCTTATGAAAGAAAATATTATCTATACATTTACAATAATCAAACAAATACCGATCAAGCAGCTTTTTGTCATAAACCCGTATTCATAAGCGGTTTTTATAAATATGGCATTTATCGAATCACTCGAAAACCGGTTTTTTGCATTATTTAAATGTTCTTTTAATTAAACTTAAATTTTAAATATTTTTTTTTATTTTTTACAAAACAAATAAATAAACATTTAATCGTTGGGGAATTTTGGATTAAAAACAAAAACAATATTATCCTTTTTAGAGCTTTTTGAGGACTTTTTCTATTTGGCTAAAAGAAAAAATTGTTTTGATTTAATTCGAAACTAAATAAAATAAATAATTTTCTTCAATTTTGTTCCCCCATTTCAAATTAACACTCGTGTTATGTTTATGTCTGTGATTTAATTGCACAGTTGGGATAAAGTTTTTAATTTCTAACTATAAAAAAATAACCATATTAAGTTGATCTAGTGAGTGTGTGTGTATGTGTATTATTTAAGTGAGATTATGGATACTGACCTTTCATCAACATTATCGTTATCATGAAATAACTGTTGATGTCAGTTTAATTACTAAAGTTTTTTCTTGTTTTAAATATAAAATATAAAATTATCTAAAAGTATCCTTTTTTACATAATTTTTTTTAAATGTTTTTTATATTTTCTTCCATTTTATTATCCTTCATTTCTTGTTTAACGCTAGAATATATGTGTAGAATTTTTTATTTCTACTCTCCTTAATGTATGCTATGAATTGTGTATAGAATTACTCACAGCATGTTTGTATTAAAGCTCCTTTGTTGTCTTCTGATCACCATCATAGTCATCATCATCATTATCATCATCACAGTCATTGTATTTATCATTATATGTATGTATATGTTGGACATTTTTTGTTTGACACAATAATCTGCTTTCTTGATTTATTTAATTGTCACTTTAATCCAAAATACGAACAAAATTTATACAGTGGAAATCAAAAATAAAGATAAATTTTGAAGGGAATTTTGAAATTTAAATATCAGAATACACATTCCAAATCAATGGTCCTTTTTAATGATATGATGATTTCATAACATACAATGGTAAAGCCTTTCAAAGGATTTTAAAATTATTAGACCATTTTCCTTTATGCCTAAAACACTAGATTAGCAAATACCCGACCAACTTTTAAAACGTACGTAACAATACCTCCATAGATTTTCGATTTATATTCCCTCCGTAGATGAGAGCGCCTCTGTCCATAATTCAATACGCTCTAAATTTGGAGTGAAATGAAAAGAGTATTTGTTTTGTATGGGGCATACCTCCCCCTCTGGTCCTACTGTTATTTCTAACAAAAAGTTTAACAAAGAATGGTCAAATTGTTTCCACCCACAATGGCTACATAAAAGGGATTTCCCTCATTGGTGCGAATTGAAAAGTCCCATATATACCAAAAATGGTGACGAGATTTTTAGATGTCGACGGCGTTTTTAATAATGACAAAGCAACTTCGATCTGTCAGGTCAGGTCCTATATATTGAAGGACTAGATCATTAAAAATTAGAAAAATATGTGGACTTCAAAACCATATGCTTTCGATTGTATTGACTAAACGCTTCTTATATCTATTTAAAAAATCCGGGGAAGATTTTCGTAGATTTCGGTAATAATTCTCTAATAATACTTATCAGTGAATTACATTCAGTTCCATTAGTGATTAGGAATGGGAGTTTGAAATATATAGTGAAAATAATTTTAGAACATTAATAAACTCAAAAGTAAATTTCAATATGATGTCTATGAACTTGTCAATAAAACAGAGAATTAAAAAGATTCCTAATTTTCCCTGCGGAAATACCCAAAATCTCAATCGGTGCAAATTATGTTTAAAAATTTATTAATCACTCTGTCATTATAAGAGCCGAACAGCTCAAAATACTTTTTGAATGTTTACATAAAAAATCTAGTCCAATATTAGGGATAATTCCAGCTTTTTAATTGACCACGTTTGGATAAGGCTCATGGACTGATAATTTCCCAGAACTCATCTCAACTTACTTTTTATTGAAGATTTTTTATAAATCAATAAAAAAATTATAAACAAAAGTAATAAATGCTGCCACCTTTTTGAAAAAAAGTTCCAACTTTAGATTAACAGAACTTTTAACGGATCCATATATTGATATGGACATAACATTAATATTTTTTAGAATTTCACAGGGAATGTGGTATATCTTTAATAATATTGGTCTGATATAAAAAGTCAAGTAGAATTGTTATAGTTTGTATGTATATTTATAATCTCACACCACATTATTAGTTGTAAATGACTGCTTAAATTTACCCACGTCTATATGCGATGTATGAGTTTCAAGATGATATTTGGAAGGGTAGTTGTATGGGACCTATGCAAAGTAATGCACCGATCCTCCTACAATTTAGCACATCGTTGTAGATTTTAATAAGACTTGTTTTTGCCATATTTGGTTGAAATCGTTTTATGTTGAGAAATTTTATGGACTAAAAACATCGTTCCGAATGGATATTTGTATGGGACCTATATAAAATAATAGAACGATCATAACTTGGGCCAAAGTAAAAGTGCGTGCGAAATTTCATTAAAATATAATTAAAACAGCGACCTGTACTTTTCGAACAAGCTTTATATGTGCAGCCGGCCGGACAGACGGACGGACGTGCTTAAATCGACTCAGAAAGTGATTCTAAGTCGAACGATATACTTATATATTTCCGCCCGTTACAAACATCTGCATAAACGCATAATATCCCCGCCACTTATGGTGGTTAGGAAGTTTTTTAAGTCATTTTTAGTATATCAACTTTAATATCTCTGAAACTGCAAGAGATAACATACCTACATAAATATGAAAAGTAATGAGAATTTAAAAACAAATAACATACCTTTGGACTACACCCCTGATCACATAGACGTTTTTGACCTTTCAAATCAATTCGAAAGTATCTCAGTTCTGACCATGTAAAATTTCGTAAAAATATTTTTAGCGGATTTTTTTTCCAAAAAATCACGTCATTATGCGACAATTTACACTATTTATTCCCACTGTATACAAGTACAACGTCTATGAAAAGGTCGGAAAAGTGTTGCGTTTGTATCATTTATATAACTGGACACTCACACATTTAATCTGTACTACATTATTTGTTTAAGTATTACAACCATTTTTTCCTTATAACAGTATAAGTAAAAGAAATGTTTGAAGGATTTGATGAATTTTACAACAGATTATATTAAGATTAATTATATATCATATGTACTATAATTATCTTAACATGATTCCAGTTTCTATTCATACGATTTCCACTTTAATTAATTTTTCAGCAAACACGTTGCAATAGATTTGAGTTAAAAAAAGTGTTTGAAAAACAAATAAAATATAATAAATTTCAATTAAACGCTTCCGGTTACAAATTTTACCGAAAAAAGGAAAAGAAAAAGATAAAACAAAAAAAGTTGGAGCTTAAATTTACTGTGTGAAATGGAGCCATTGTAGACACATGTTTTACATAAATCCATGAGATATAAGCAGAAGAAGAAAAAAACAGACAGATTTCGACCAAATTACTACCACCACTTCTACAAAAATCCTTTCCTGTGAGTGTGAGAGAATGTGTTGCAGTGCAATTTTCCACACATGAGGAACAAGTGCCTGAATTTCTTTTACTTTTTTTCTTCTTTTAATTTTTTCCTTATTTTATTTTGTTTCCCAATTTTGTTCATTTGTTTCATTTCTGGTTCATAATATTAAATTGAATCTATCACAGCAGGCTGACATCAATTTTATTTATTTTCATAGCACCCCCCCCCCCTCTCTCACCCCATAGTGCTCCATCGCTTTGCCTTTGATTTGGTTCAAGCAGTTGAAATTTTAAAATTGTGCAGACAGACTCTTCAGGAATTAAATTATCTATTGAATTTTTGGTTTAAGGGGGATTTGCAAATTTCTTCCTAAAGTTATAATGAATGAAAAGCAACAAAAAAGATCCTTGAAGTTAAAATCAGGACACCATATGAAAAGTAATCATATTAAAATGCCACGCAATTGACATGTCAATGAACGTTTGTTTGAGGATTTTTTGACATGTCAAATGTTTGAATTGAGTACTTTTTTTTTGAGAAAAGTTGGGAAAATTTTTATATAGAGATGCTAAAGGTTGCTCATGGATATTTGGGATCATTAAGAATTAATTTCCTTATCAAGAATTTGTAATTTTTTTCAAGAGAAGTTTTCTAGTAAAAATTTCTTATTTGTAGATAAAATTTTGAATCAAATTTTCTTAGAGAGAATTTTTTTTGAACTTTTAAAAACATTCCTTATAAATTTTCTTATAGAGAAAATATAACATTTTTATAGAAAAATTTCTCTACAAATTTTCTTACAATATTTTTTTCTACAAAATTTCTCATAAGGAACATTTCTTCTAAAAGGAAAAGTATTGAAAATACATTTTCTTACTTATAATATTTTTCTCAACTTTTTCTTCAAAGAAAATATTCTATTCGATGTTTCCTACTGGAAAATTTTCTCTTAAAATTTTCTATAGTACAAAGTTTTATCTTAAAATTCTTTATACAGAAAATGTTTTCCCCAAATTTTCTTTTGTAAAAAATTGTCCTCTATTTTTTATATAGAAAGTGTTCTCTTTGAATTTTCTTATTTAGAAAATTTTTTCATTAGAAATTATTTTTTGGTTTAGAAAATATTCTCTTGAAATTTTCATGTAAAGAAAACATTTCAATAAATTTTCTTTAAAAGAAATTTTCCTCTATAAATTTTCTTTTAAAGAAAATTTCCTCCATAAATTTTCTTGAAAATTTCCTCTCTAAGTTTTCTATATAGAAAATTTCTTCGTAGAGAAAATTTCCTCAGTGGAAAATATTTTCTTAACTTTCTTTCAGTTTATTTTCTAATTAAAATTCCTTCCTTCCTTAATATATTTTCTTCAACAGAAAATCTCCTCAATAATTTTTTTTGAATAGAACATTTCCCTATTAAATTTTCTTTAATTGAAAATTTCCCAAATATTTTTTCTTTTACAATTTCTGCAAAGAATTTTTTAATAGAACATTTCCTGTATAAACTTTCTTCTTTAGAAAGTATCGGCAATAAAATTTCTTTAATTGAAAATTTCGGCTGAAAATTCAACAGAAAAATTCTGCAATGAAACAGAACATCTAAGCAATAAATTTTCTTCAATAGAAAATTTTCTTTAGAATTTTTTTTCTTTAGAAAATTTTCTTTGGAATTTTTCTATCGAATTTGAATCTCTAGATATTTTCTTCTCTAAAATATAACTCTCAAGAAATGTTCTGCTATAAAATTCAATTCTATAAAATTCAATTCTCCATAAATATTCTTCTATAGAATTCGATTGTCTAGAAATTTTCTTTTATTAAATTTGATCCTCCAGAATTTTTTTCTATAGAACTTGATTCTTTAGAAATTTTCTTCTATTGAGTAGAATTTCTCTAGAAATTTTCTTCAATAAAATATTTTTCTAGAAATGTTCTTCCATAAAAAATCATCTCCATACATTTTTTTCCAGAACATAAAAATATGTTGGCAACCCTTGATTTCACTCAACACACAATCATTTTTGAAATGTGGAAGGAGAAACAGTAAAAAATGTTAATAAGCCACCATTGAGTGGTTGTTCCTTCTTGTAGCATAATCAAATTTTGGGTTAATTTGTGTGTTTGTAACAACACACATACACATACATATGTATGGATGGATGGATGGAGAAGGTCACACATTCATATTTTCATGCATAATGCAAATAAAAATTCATTTTTTATCGTCTGGCACTTTAATAAACTCCAACATCACAATGTGTGTATATGTTTATAAGTGTGTATGTGACACATTGTTCATATATGTATTTGCAAGGACCTTGTATGAGTTAAGTTTTTTTGTTTCCTTTTCTATTGGGATTTTATTTGTTCTATGGAATATTGTGTTTGCATTTAAATACATTTTGCAAAATGAACTGCATCTAGAATTGTATGCAGTCTATATGGAATATAATATTATTTGATATAAATATGTGTGTGTATGTATTCATGTGTAAGTATCCTTTATTCATGTTTGTGTAATTTTATGAATCCTTGTTTGTTTGAGTATTTATTTTTTATTTGCCTGTTGCATTACATTTATTTTATTGTGATTTGTATTTTTTATCCTTTTTTTGTTTGGTTGTTGTTAAGTATTCTTTGTTATCCTTTTGCTGTGTTTGTGTAAATTGTGTCTAGTGTAAGCTTTTTTCCATAATCAGTGATTTACATTATATTTGGTTAAAAGGGTTGCATTCAGGATTTTTTGTTCGTCCTTGTTCTTTAATTTTGGTGGTATGAAATTAAGTTTTTTTTTTGATTTTTTATTTGTTATACGTTTTTTGCATACGAAATTTTCATATTTTTGATTTAAAAGGATAAAACATTTTATTTGTTGATATCAGTTGAGATTTAAAATTGTTGCATTGTTGAAATATTTTGTGGAGCATGAAAATTTGGTTAAAAAAATAATTCCATCACTTACGTAACATTTAATTTGGTACAAGATGCGATTATTTTTTAGCAACATGTGAAGATAATAATTTAATTATTATTTGAACCCAGTGGATACATGGAGATATACATGATTATAATGTTGGTTTGGACAACACATGGTAAAACTATCATATTTTAAGATGGTAAAAATCTGTAAACATTTTCTTTCTTTAATGTTGAATTTTGTTCCGAGAAATATGTTTTCCGAGAAATCTGATAACCTTATTTCATTTGAAGTAAGCGGTAACTGAAAGTCATTGGTTTTGAAATTGACGACATTTGTCAACTTGCAAAGCTGGTAGACGATAGTTTCTACGATTCAAATATTGTAAGGATAAAGATTTAAAAGTCACACATAAAGCCATTTTTTCTCTACGTACAAATATTTTCTTGTGATACTTTTGGTATCACTAACAATTTTTAATGCAAGTTCTTGGTATGTCCGGGGGATTGGGGGTGACATAAGAACGAGGGCTATTAAAATTGGTGATGATGGGTTCATAATTTCACCAAGCACCTACATATATGTTTAAAAATTTTTAATTCTAATTTGTCGATTTATAATTGAAAATTTGAACTTAGAGGTTTCCTTAGATATCGCTCTAATATACTGAACCGAGTTTCCTGGTTTCCTCAGAATAATAACAAATACTCCAGCCAATAATCATTGAGCTTTGTGGATGTGAGAGTGTCAACAACAGACAGACACACAGACAGGCAGACAGACAGACAGACAGACAGACACACAAACAGGCAGTCAGAGAAATAAGCGACTCATATCTTGACCGTAGACATAACCGTACGGTGCTCTTCGCACAGGTTAAATACAATGCGTCTGCCAATGCATCCAGATGCTGCAGAGTACTACACCTGAGTATTAATTCTAAGCCATGTATTTAGCACAGCGAGCATAAGGATATAGATTCCTTCCGTAATGTCATATCAACAGTGAGGCTGAAACCGAAATTCCAGGGGCACTAGACCCCCAGAATTAAGTCTATGGCCATATTTCGTAATCAAATTGACTACTGGTGGCCCACTGTTATACAAACCAACATACTTTGACAATTTGAATAAACAATTTCGACACTGATACCTCACGAGTAAGGATTTCGTCACATGAAGTGAAAATATGTGACACTCTATGACAGACAACAAGGTCAGCATGGGAGAAAACTAAGAGTCAGCAGAAAGACAGCAGAAGCAAAATAAGAACAGCGAAGTATTTCTATCCCCATATTAGCGACTGCAACAGCAATAAGAGTAATACCATCACTTGACAGAGAACACCACAAAGGGTCATCATGACGGAGTTGCCTCACACTGAATCCCATCCCGTCCAAGTATGAGCTATTGCCATACTATTGAATTTCCTATTGTCCCAATGTTGGATAGACCTCTTTTATAACCTGTTAGTAAAACTCCCTGTGCGTCACGTTTGAAATCATATGTTGCCCTCCCCGAGTCTTTAATGGATCATTACCTTGAAAAAAGTACTCGTCTAAGAGTGTCCTTATTTACTCTACATTCTAAATTATCCGCTTCTGTCTAAGAAATCTAATCATGTTCTAGAAGTGGTAATGGATTCCTGTTCTTTAAAGGATGCTACATGAGTGCCACACTTAACAATATGTCGAAATGTTTCAATAGGGGTCTTGTAGGAATAAAGCAGATTTTGGTAATTGTTTGTATAGGAAGTGAGTTTTCTCCAAGTACGACATTCATACGCGGTATATGTGGTGCCTAAGTTAAAGTCGCTGAAAGCTGCTAAAATTAGAACAGGTTATTCTAATATGTTATGTTCATTAACGGGAGTGATTCTCGATTTCTCATTAAAATGATGAGATGTAGTTATTGAAGAGTATTGGTATCACAATATTTTTTTGGATTAAAGTAACCAGAAATCGGAGCTCTAATTTTACTAGAATCAGTCCAGTTCAATCAGTTCGAAATTCGTTCATTAATTATTCGTATCTCATTTAAAACCAGCAATTTAGTGAAGGGTTTTATACAATTAAATCCCTAAGATCCTTAAGATGAAGATTGAATAATTTTAAAATTTTCTCCAACTATAACAATAATATTTTATATCACTATTAAGTAAAATTCTATTCGTAATAGAAATCTAGGGTAATGACATTAAATCTAACATAAAATCCAAATCCAAAATCCTGAAAGCATCAAAAAGAACTTGCACCCAAAAGTCTTTAAATAAATGGAAAATTTAGAAATTTAATCTCCTGCAAACTTGTATGAAGATAAAATTTCAAACGATTAAAAGAAACATCACAAAGACGACTCAATGGCGCCAAATATAAATACGAATTATAACAGCAACAACAACAACAACAACAGCAAAATTGCAGAAAACTATTTAAATGCGAAAATGAAAAAGGTAATCTCTACCACACCAAACAAAATCTGAAATCCTTCATAGAAACACCATCATTACCAACAGCAAACAAGGAAGATCTTAAAAGAAAAGTTGCTACAAAAGTTGCCAACTTGTAGACAACATTTAAATGAATGACCCTTGCTTCCGTTATTGATACATCCGTTAATTCAAGTACTAACGAAAAATAAAGGACTTAAACTAAAACTAACCTTAAGTTATAGAACAAAGATGGTAAATAAGTATGTGTGTGTGTGTGTAACACAAGGTTTCTTTCTCATGGCAATAAGACGTTTTGTTGCCAGCACTTTTAGATTATAGTTTATGACCAAATCATAAAGGTCGTCAATAGGTCTCACTCACGCACATTCTTTCAAACAGACACACACACACACACACTTTTAACTTAAAAACGTTGTAGTCATAAGATAAACTTTTGACCGTTTTGTTGAAAGAAAAAAATTCAAACCAACAACAAACTTATAGATTTTTGCAAATATTTTATTTAAGTAAAAGAATATTTTGGGGCCAAGTGACCATTCATCCCATTCAATACATTTAACTTTGCTTTATGACCAAGTTTGCGTAGCACATTTTTTTCCTCCTTTTTAACTTTGATTTCTTGGTAAAAGGATTTCAACAAACTTTTGTTATACCCTCCACCATCATAAGTGGTGAAGAGGGAATATTACCTTTGTCATTCCTTGTGTAACGCTGAGTGTGTATATATGTATGTATTTATGTATGTATGTATGTATGTATGTATGTATGTATGTATGTATGTATGTATGTATGTATGTATGTATGTATGTATGTAACGTATAGACTCCAAAACGGCACAGAATGATCCCAATATAAAACATAGATTATAAAAAAATTTCGATAGAACCAGGGGATGGGGTACCTCCCATACAACGCAAATATTGGTTATTGAATATCCAAAAACCTATAACATGGAGATTTCTCAAATGTGATCCTAAATACTTCTTCAAGAAACTGTATCACTGGGAAAACGTAGAACGAAAAGGACCAGGGGAAAAGGCAAATATTGATTTTCGAATATCTAAAGAACTATAACAGCGAGAGCTCTAATTTGCTCCCAACTATTTTCTTCTTGGACGGGTAGGTCCAGGGGATCGGTACACCCATACAAAGCAAACAATGTTTTTCAAATATTAAAAAAAATTATAGCAGAGAGATTCTTAAAGTTTTGCAATAATTATGCTACTGCGAGACACCATCACCAAAAAAATACAAGACTTTTAGGATCTGCAACGCCCTAAAAACTGTTTTGGCAAAACGAAGTTTGCCGGGTCTGCTAGTGTTTATATATTCTAGCATTAAATCAAAATCTGAAACGATTAAGCTAAGTCTGTCTGTCAGTTTTTGGTACTCTCACGTTCATAACAATTGACAGAGCTCAGTCAAATTTGGCTTAAGTATTTGTTATAGTCCTGAGAAGTTTGTTATTTTAAACCAACAAAATTGGTTCAGTATATTAAAAGATATAGAACAACATCTGAGGCAGACTCTTAATTCAAACAAAAATCTTTCGTAAAATTTTCAATTATAAATCGACAAATTAGAAAAAAAATTTGCCATAATATATAATTGAGTACTTTTCCAAAAATTTATCCAAATCGGTTCAGTTAAAAAAAAACTATAGCCAAAATATAACTAATTTTATGACTCATTAAAAGTTCTGTGTTATATTTGAGTAAAACTTTTATATATTGTATACGTCTGTGAGTCTATGTGTGAAACATAACGTATTTACTTCATACCCATTTGTGGTGTAGGGTATTAAAGATTCAGCATAGCCGAAAAAAAACATTCTAACTAGTTTTCCTTTTATTTCAATTGTCTCTGTAATAAAATAACTCAACTTTGCTAATAATTCTTCAATTCTTGTCTTTATTCACTTTTAACATTTTTTCTTCATTTCGATTGTAAATTGTTCAATAATTTGTAGTCAATTTGCGAATTAGTAACAATCGATAGAGTTGCAAAAAAAGAGAAAAGTTTTATTCCTTTTTTTCTTCTTATTTTATCTTTGAATGTTTAAGGATTGAGGAATAAAGGACATTTAGTTAAGTAAATTTATAAAATTAAATGTTATTTAAATTACTTGTTCATTCATTATGCTGAAGGCCACTTTTGAAATAAAAAGGGGATTGTTGGGAACAGGACTTTGAAAGAATGAAGACATTTTGGAGTATTCATGCCCAACACCACCATGTGCGGTGACATATATTTGTAACATTCAGAAAAACTGGTGCTTTACCCAGCTCTACGAATATCGCTCGACTCAGACTCATTTATTGAGACGATTTTACCATGACCGTCCCTCTGTCTGTGTAAACACAAAAAAATCAATTTTTGCGATGGTCGGTTCCTAAAATGTATTTTTGAAATAAATACATTTTATGTGAAGCAAAAATCATAAAGTCAAATTCTACGAGAGTCAGTGCAAAATTGTTCATGATTGCTTTAAGGTGTAGAGTGTTTATAAATGGGCTTCCGACCGATTTTCCCACTCTTAGTTGTTAAGCATATGTAAAGCGTTCTAGAAACGCTGGGGGCATGGAGGGTGTCCCATTCAAAGGTCACTCAATTTTCTGAAACCGCACCAGTCCAATTTTTTTATTAGTTTCATATGTGTGATGTTAAGAAATGATATAATGATTTGGGCACCCCAATGAAGTGATATTTATTAGATAATCTAACCTGGGGACAAACTACTGCTCCCCAGATTAGGAAGTTAAAAAGTCCAAGACCCACTATTTTTAAGACTGACAACCTTGCACAAGTACCGATAATTCGTATGGTGAATCTACTTGTTAGCCTGTTCACCCAATGCGACATCTTTAGAAGTCCCAGTTTTAAGCTGTTGGTGGACGTTAAGTCTTCAATCCAATCGAGCGTTGCCAAACAATATGTTGCTTATGTCAACCGTCTATTGGGGGAATATAAACTTTATCCTTGACCATAATTTAAAGATATTGTTCTCTGAACGTCAGATTGTTATAATACTCTGTGAACCATCTCAATACTTCACAGATACTTCTAAAGCTATACCCCAACGTTGCTTCTAGCATGGTATTTTCAGAGAATGTTATATCCAGTTTTGTCCCTTAAATTTTGAATCGTATTATCTGAATTAATTTGCATAGTGCAACGTAGCTTTTCAAATGCTACCTTTGGTTACTTAATCCGAAACAGTTCCTCAGGTGACACCAGGTCTTACAGAAGTTTTACCTCAATGGAATTGACAAGTGGTTTAAACTTTCCATGACCGCTGTAAAGAACCTTGGACTTAATGGTTAAATACCGGAACGAATGTAAAGAAAGCAAATTAGAAGGCGATATAAGTTCAGAAGCAACGCCTTCGGAAGTAGATCTGAAATCGAAATAAATTTGCTTTAGTTTGCTGGGATGACAGTGCTTGACCAAGTAATTTCAGATTATTCCTTTGCGTAAAACTTATTGTGGTGAGAATACTCATATCAGGTCAAATAATATGGCCGTTCTTCTTTATTTCATCTCTTCAAATAAAACAATTGTCTTTATTATAAGTGATTGTCTGAGTTAAATTCGTATTTGGCAAAGATTTGTCTAGTGGACCGGGCTTTACATATGATTTTTTGGTCTTGATATTAACGTTAGTTTTCAATTTTTCTACACCGGAACCAAATCTATGCAAACTATAATTTTTCTTTGTAGAATTCAAGCATCATGTTCGGCATACGAAATTACTTCTTAACTTCCTTGAGCTTCAATTCAACCTGCTTTCCTTGTTTCAGAACGTATCATTATGTATTTGAACTTAGGTAAGATATATAGTTTGACAACATCGTCTCCGAATTATATCCCATTTTGATATATTCAAACGTATCGGCTGCCAGGCCTTTCTTTAATTGCATGGATTTTAACCGAAACAATCTATATCAATCAGCAGCCGCTTTCTTCTAATAAAAATGGGTAACAGAGTTCCTCATTTGAATTTTGAGGTTCTCCTAGATAAAGCTCTATAAGTTTTTTGTTTCTGGCTGACTTTAAATAGTAAACAACTTGGGACCATAGTAAAAAATCTGTTCAAATTTAATTGTATACATTTGTAAATTGATTCCTTTAACTCTCTGCCCTCTTTGGTTGACTTGTGACAAGAAAAGTCGCCACTTTTATCACCAACAAATTGACATGTTTTAAAATAAGTATCATTAATGTAATTGTACTCAATGATTAAATCAATTGAGTTAAGATTTGATTGGATTTTATTTGATTCGATTCGATTCGATTCGATTGTCGTTTTCATTTCATTCGATTCTGGTTTGTTAAGTTTTTATTTATGCATGAAAATTATCCTTTAACTTTCCATATCCTGGTTGTGTGTCTATTGTGAGCGGTTAGAGAAAAGACCTTGTACAACAATTTACAATAGAATTAAAATCAATGCAAAAAAATTATAATTTTAAATTCCAACAACAATTATATCAGTCAACCCTTTCAAGGTTTGTTGTTACTACAGAAGAAAAATGTAATTTGATTTGATTTTATTAGGGTTAAAAAGTTAAACAGAAGGGGGATTAAAAATGTTTGAATTTAATTTAAAGAGATTAAAATTTGATACACACTGGAGCATATTCCTCTAAATGCACATTATTTTTTTACAAAATTAGAAAAAAAAAATTAAAACGAAAATATTTAGTGGACAAATAATATTTTTATTAAATCAAATAAAACTTCATTTAAAATTTTGTTAAATAAAATAAAATCAAAATTTTAGTCGATTAATCTATGTCCGCCTGACTGTCTGACTGTTGTTGGCACACTCACATCCACAATAATTGGCAGAGCTTAATGAAATTTGGCTTAAGTATTTTTGTTATTGTTCTGATAAGTTTTCTATTTAAAACCTACAAAATCGGTTCAGCATATTTAAAACTATAGGCCAATATCTAGGGCAACCTCTAAATTTAAGAGTAGAACTTTCGTTTTTACATCATTAACATTTCAAAATGATCAAAATCGGTTCAGTAGAAAAAAGTTATAGACACAAATATAATTAATTTTATGACTCAACAAATATTTCTGTTATATTTAAGAAAAACTTTTATATATTGTATTTGTGAGTGTGTGTACGAAATATAACATACTTACTTCACATGTATTTGCAGTGGAGGCTAATAAAGATTCGACATGGCCGAATGTATCATTTTTACTTGTTTAACTTTATTTAAGAGTTAAACTGTCATTGATGTTTATAACGAACAGAAAAAATGTATTTCGGGTACCTCCCATAGAAACGTCCTTTCGGAATGGGGTTTTCAGCTCATAAATGTCCTAAATGTAAAGCGATTCTTACGAAATTCGGCAAGAATAAGTGTTATGATATTCTTAAATGATGTGGTAAATTTTTCGAGTGTCGGTTCCTTCTTGTCATAGGGCCTATACAAGATCCCTCCAAAATATTACTTTGAAGAGAATTAATCTCAAATTTACTTTGGTATTGCAATAATAACTGATCTGCAAAATTATACAAAAGTCAGTCCATAATTTCTTCTCCCCAGAAAAACACATTTTAAAACTCCTAAATTTTTTATAAATGTTACTTTCACCATAATATACTGCACACTTAAGAATAAATTAAAGAATAAACTTATACGAGGGTCATTTATTAACTGCTATTTATAAAACATTATGCTGTAGGGTATTACATAGTCGGGATTGACTGACTATAATACTTTTACTAGTTTTTAATTGTATTTGCCTAAAAACGAACTCAAGTTTATTAGTCTCTATAGCATTATTATTGTGGATTACCAAAAACAAACGATCTGGCATTGATTCCACCAATTTCCTAAGAAGATCAGAATTAATTTTCTCCCAAACTTGTTTTTAGGTTTAGCTCTGTTTTTGGTTTTAATTGAATAAGCATAACGGGTCATGTATTCCCAGAAGTTCTCCATAGAATTTAAACTCGGACTGCAAGACGGCCAGTCAAACAGCGGTATGCTGTGTTCGTTAAACCATGATTTAGACCGTCTAAATGAACATCATTTATTCTCAAATCGTGCCGACAACATATGTATGAGTCAGGACCGTCTAAATTAATTTTTTTACATTAAAGAACACTCCATTGCACATTTCCATGCGAATTTTAGACGATTTTCTTAAGGCTGGTTTTTGAGAATTTTCTTTCACTTTGGCATCTGCGTTTATAGAAATATTATACAAGAAATAGCACCAAGAACATTTGATCTAATGAACAAGACACACACTATGAAATTAAAAAACTTCAACTTTTCTTTTGGAAGAAAACAACAAAGATATAGAAAGCTGAATCAGTTTATAGGAATATGCAACAGTGTATTTAAACATGTAAGGAAATAAATTAATTCTACAAAAAATACATATAAATTTAAACGTTTTTTATAAAGTGGATTTTTTTAAAAAGTAATTTTTTTAAAATAGATTTTATACCGAGATTTAAGAAAAAACAACATTCTAATATTATTTACTTTAACACTTAAACATTTTGCAAATTAATATAAACTGTTCAAACATTTTGCTTTAATTCGAACATTATTACTCTCATGCCTTCAGTCCATTTTATACAAAATTCTTTTTTGCTATAAATTCTTCTAATAAACCTTTTGCCTTGTGTTACACACGATTTGTGTGGATTAAATGTTCTTAAATTGATTGATTGCTTGAATGATGAATAGTCGTTTTATTTAATTCCCTTTTTCACAGCTTCTCCTCTATACTAAAGTTCTTTATAATCGTTTTAAGTTCAAATACTTTGACCATAATATTTTACTTGGTATCGTTTTTACTTTGTAAAAGTATTTTAAATACGATTATACAGTTAAGGTAAAATTTATAGTAACTGGTTAAAAGAATGTAAAAAGAAAGTCATTTTTTATTATGTTCGCAGCAACACTAATGGTATCGCCAACGTGTCAATTAATGAAATTATTTCATTTTGAGAATAGTTTTGTTGCTACAATAAAATTATTGTCAACAAATTAACAATAATATTTTTAGAACTATAGTCAAATGACCAACATTTCGATAAAGGCTCAGTTACAACAACATTTTGTTATACAATAAACATATTATTTTAAATGTTTGATAAAAAACATTTTGGGCAATTCAACAATACAATTTTTTTTGGAAAAAAATATTGTAACCACTTGTATATGGTTAACACAACCATAGTTTTTCTCTGAGTGTACAGTTACACATAAAATAGAAAACTTCACTAATAAAAACGTGAACTGTTTTTATCAGTGCAAATTTCTTTTTAATCAAGCAGAAAAAATATTAACCGAAACTATATGATCGTGTTGAGCATTTTAAAATAACATTTTATAATTTTCGAATTGGTTAAGAGTGACTGTATAATACCCTACATCATGACGCAAATATAAAAAAAATTATGGACCGACCCGATTACAGTTTTATTGTATAATTTGTGCTTGTAGGAAACATGCTTATTATAATAATTATCATTTGAGGTAATTTTCAGAAGAGATGGTTATATCTGGGCTAATAAAAATTATGGACCGATTCCCCTAGAATTTAGTATATTCTTGATTTATAGAATTAAATGAATATTATTATTAAAATACTAACATGAGATTGTTTTTTTATGAACCGTTTTTCTCTTAATTTGGCGTATTTTTTGGACGAATTAAATATGAGCTTAAAATCCCATTCCGTAGAAACAAATTCCAATTATTAATAATAATTTTTGAAATTTTCAAAATCATTTCAAAAAAAATCTGACACGATTAAAAAAACAGAAAACGCATTCGATCAAATTATATTTATCTGTTAAAAGCATTTTCTTGCCTGGACCAATGGTCCTAACTCAAAGAAATTTGACCAATTTCTTATTAAAGACCATCCATATGGGTCCAATAGTAAAAAAAGTCCTAGGCCGATATTTCGAAAATTTGAAGTTAATATCGAAAGTTTTCGGAATTGTTATTTGTTATATAAACAATCAAATGTTTGTTTACAATTTGTCATCTTTTTTCAGCTCTTCAATTCTCTTTCAACAAGAGTCCAGTATCTCTCTTCTGGCCTTAGCTCCAGGAGGATTTGGGACTCTTGATACAAAAAAACACAGATTATTGTTCTTGTACCACTCAAGGGCTTTTTTACCAGAGACAGGATGTTAAGTCTGGTCTGAAATAAGTGGACACATGTGGACATCCATTCTCGTTAACATTCCTTGATATAAATTTCGGTATTAAAAGTGGCATCTGCATAGTGCTTGTCATACCAAAAACTTTTTGGAAAATTTTGCTTGCTTTTGGGTCCTAAACTCTCTTTTTTCAATTCAACTTTCCTTCTAGCATTAGCAACGTAAAATTTTTTCAAGAAAAACATAAATGATTTACATCCTTTTATCTGAACCACATTTTCTCTCAACGGACAAGCTCTCCAGGCTTTTTGTAAGACCAAGTTGGATTTTATTAAAAATATTTAATAATTTTAGTACGCACTTCTTTCGGGTCACTCATTTTACTCAGACTAACAATATATTGTTTTATAAAGGTTACTTCATTACAAAAGTGTGTCAAAATGAAGAAATTTTGTTAAGAATTTTTCAATCTCACTCCTTAACAAAAAACGTAAAACTTATATTCACAAAAATACTAACAGAAACTGCTATTAAATCTTCCACAACTGTTTGGGCAAGCATTTATTCTACACAAATGTTCTATATATGAGTGGAATTACCAGGTGATTGAAAATGTTTAGAGTCAAGAGAGTCAATGAAAAGAAAGAGAATTGCATAATTAGTTGAAGTCAGGCAAGCAGTTAATTCGACAAGATTTTAATTGATTATCTTTTATAAAACACGAAAAAAAAACTATATTGAAACACAATGTAAAAAAATGGAACTAGACATTTATACACACAGAAAAAAACATGGAGCAAAATCAACATTGAACATAGTTGAATTGAGATAAAATATTATTTTTTATTTAGTTTAAATTAAACGTTTTTAAGTTGGTGTGGTGAAATAATATTGTAAATTTCATTCTCAAAAAACTATATTAAATGCGAAACAATGTTAAATTAACCTTTTTTATCTATAAAGTAAAATCATAACTGAAAAAAGTTAAATTCTTTCTATTTTAATTAATTTATTATGGATTTTTCTCTTTGTGTACACTTACACATATATGCATATATGAAGGTAATATTACCGAGATTAATTTTATTAATTTGTAAGATTTTTTTTCTTTTTTTTTTTTTTGCAAAGTAAAAAATGTGGAAATTGTAAGAGTGAAAAAAAAGTTCCAAAATTAATGATTTTTTCAGCAAAAAAGGCATAAATTCTAATTGAGTTGAAATTTTGATTTATAAATATTTTACATAGAAATAATTCCAATATTTTATATTTTTCTATATTAATTTATAACAATTTTTCTTTATTGTTTTAAAATTTATTGTTTGTAGGATGAAAATGCGTAAAGAACAAGAAGAACAGGCGAATTTTCAGGACGCCAATGTGACAATAATTCACTTATAACGCACATTTCTTATACATTTTCTTTATTGTTCTTAAATATTGTCTGCCTTCTTCAAAATTTTTTGCTTAAAAGTATGCTACACATATTTGTTTGTGCTCCTTACTCACACTTGTACACTTATTCCACTAAAAGTTATTGGTTCAAGTTTGAAAATGTTACGTATATGAAATTTTACAATTTACCTTAAGTAGCATCGGATATGGTCGGTTATAAAAAAGATATATTACTTCATCTTCTTCTTCTTCTTTTTCTCAATGTTTAAGTTTAAATGTAGTGAAGACTTTCAGGCGTCTGTTTCAAACATCCTTAATCTTAATGCGTTCTTTGTTTTTATTCTTTCTATCTCTTTTGCTCGATTTGTTCTTGTTTCTGTGTATTTTCTTTTACTTATTTCCTTATTCAATAAACTTCAAACTAACGCACGTTTGCAAGGAAGTCCATTTTTCTTTCAGTGTTTTTTTTAAGAAGTTTAATATAAAATACTAGTGAAGACTGCAGTTTTAGCATAAAAATCGGCACTGCTATGGTAAACATATTAAGGTTTCCAAAGTTGTATTTTGTTTTAAAATTCAGTCTTTGGGTTTTCAAAACATAATGATTAAATCCAAATTTAGAAAAAATGTGGTTTGAGTTTGAAAGAGGGGGGTAAACTTAGCCGTTTAAGATTCTTTAACATGAAATTTTGATTGAACTTTCTATATAATAAAGCATTTTAGAAAATTATATTTTTTATATAAAATGATGATTTTTAAGAACAAAATATTTTTAACGAAAATGAATGTTGATTTACGTAAAAAAAATGCACAAAAAAGATTTTTTCCAAAATTGAAAATTTTTTATTTTTAGACTGGATAGAGATGTTGACCTCATTATATTCTGATTATATAAATAATTTTTATAAACATTTTTGTTCTTTTTTAACAAATAAAGAAAGTTTGCATCGAGATCGGGATAATATTTTTGGGCATATTACTAAAAAAAGTATATATTCAAGGTCTTAAAAGATCGAAAAATGCTTAACACACGTTTTTTCATTAAAACTTTTAACCCAAGTATTTCTTATTCAATATGTCATGTTTTAAATCTGATTAAAATGAGTGACCAGAAAGAAGTACGTACTAAAATTATTAAATATTTTCAACAAAACCCAACTTGATCCTATAAAAAGTTGGTCAAGCATACAGAGCTCTACGTCAAACTGTTTCCAATGTTATTAAACAGTATCGGAAGAATTTATTTGTTGCTAGAAAACCAGGTAGAAGGTATGGTCCACACGATGTTTCTAAAGCTTCCAACACTTCTGGTTGGAAAGCTGTCCGGTGAGCACAATTCTCGAAATATTTAAAACGGAAAGTTATAGCTAATTTAGACTTAAAAAGTTCCTTACAAGAACGTTGCGAAAAAATTAAAAACTCAGCAAGGACTTGGAAGTCAAAAGTTTTCTTAAAAAATATTCTTGCAGCATAATGAATGACGAAACGTATGTTTTGGCAGCTTTTTCACAATTTGCTGGTAAAAATTTGTATGTTGCAGCGGACTCTATAAGTTCCAAAATTTATGTTAAGAAACGTTTGAAAAAGAAGGCTGCTTCCATTCATTAGACTTCATAATGTATCCACTTATTATCCTGACCTGACATGCTGTCATTATGGTAAACAAGCCCTTCAGTGGTACGGGAACAATAATGTGGTATTTGTACCAAGAGAGGCAAATCCATCAAACTGCCCGGAGCTTAGGCTTGTAGAGAGCTATTGAGCTCTTCTTAAAAGATAATTGGAAAGCAGTGAAAAGGTGTCCAAAGTGTAGTAGATGAT
This sequence comes from Cochliomyia hominivorax, assembly GCA_004302925.2. Taxonomy (NCBI): domain Eukaryota; kingdom Metazoa; phylum Arthropoda; class Insecta; order Diptera; family Calliphoridae; genus Cochliomyia; species Cochliomyia hominivorax. Next base: position 78,921,955 of record PYHX02000467.1, read on the forward strand.
GGACTACCTGTTCGAGAAAAGCACTACAAAAACTTTAATAGAAAGGCTAACGAAAAAAGGCTCAAAATTCAAAATCACTAGTGATTAAAACTATAAAAATATTTTTTCTAAATTGTTATAATAATTTCAATTAAATAAAAAATGAAATTTTCGGCTTCTTCGTAAAAACAGCATTTAAGGAAAATAATAACTTTTTAAAATATTTTTTTTTAAATTCAGATGGATCCTATCACAACATAATCTATAATATAATAATTATAAATATTTGATGACAATATTTTTACAATTTAAATTTCATTTAAATATTTCATAATTTTTTTATTAAAAAAGTCCTTTAAATTTATTATTTATGCATGAATTATTACCAACAAATAAATGCAAGAGAGATTAAATGATGCATGCAACTGTAGCACCACCCACGATGCTACATAATGATGCATTATGTAGATAAAGGAATGATAACATATCCATTGTAATTCATATCCTTATAAATATATAACAACTTTATTTGTATATAAATTCCATACAAACTACAACAATAAAAATGAAATAAAATGATAAATTTTATTTTGATCGAACTGTCATCCAAACTATTCCATTCCCTTCTTTCTACTTTTAATTTATCAAGAGCAAAGAATATTTCACAAAAAAATACTTCAGTAATGGTGTTTTATACCCTACACCCCCATAAGTGGTCAAACCGTTCGACTTAGAATCACTTTCTGAATCGATTTAAGCATGTCCGTTCGGCTGGTTGTCCATGTAAAGCTTGTTCACGAAGTACAGGTCACAGTTTAAAGATATTTTAATGGAATTTGGCACGTGATATTATTTTGACCCAAGAACGATGCCTATTGAAATTGGTTGTGATCGGTCCATTTTTTAATACAGGTCCCATACAAATATTCCACCGGAATGGGTTTTCAGTCCACACAATTCCTAAATATAAAATGATTATAACCAAATTTTGAACATGTAAGTCTAATTATATTCTAAAAAGAGAATCGGTCTAATATTTCTTATAGGTCCCATACAAACAACCTCCAAATATCACTTTAAGACTCATAAAACGCACATGGACGTACGTATTGCAGAAATATTTACTCAAATAAGGCTAATATAATTATCTTAATTTCTTAATTAAGCCAAAACCACTGTGCGAAATTATACGAGGATCGGTCCATAATTGTTTTAATTCCATAGAGAAAATTCCTTTTAAAACACATAAATTTCACATTAATGTTATCACAGTAATCTAGTGCATACATAAGAATTAATAAGAACAGCAAAATATACGAGGACCGTTCATAAAATTTTCGTAGCAGTCACGTACAACCAACAATCTGGTGTAGGGTATTAAATAGTCGGGTTTGACCGACTATAACATTTTTACTTGTTATTTGTAAACAAGTTAAAAAACTATATTCGGTTATGCCGAATCTTTAATACCCTCCACCACAAATGCCTAAGAAATATATAAATTATATTTCGTACATGTACATTATACGCACATACAAACTCACATATACACTCACAAACGCATTTATAGCTGTTTATAATTGTTAATTTTACTAAATTTCTTCGCTTTAATTTAGAGGTTGTCTCAGATATCGGTCTATAGCTCTTAACATACTGAACCGATTTTGCTAGTTTTGAATAGAAACATTCACAGGATAATAGTAAATACTCAGGTTAAATTTCATTGAGCTCTGTCAATTATTGCGAATTTTAGCGTGCCAACAACAGACAGGCAGACGGATGGACAGTCAGGCGAATAGACATACAGGCGGACAGACGGATGATTATAGCTAAATCGTGGAGGGTCCTTGATGATTCCTTTATAGCGTTACACATGAAATGACAAAGTTAGTATACCCTCTTCACCACTTGTGGTGGTGGAGGATAAGAAAAGGAGATGAATTACAACAGTTTTTCTTCTATTTTTATAGAATTTCTATTGAATGTAGTGGTGATGTTACTCACACAAAAATAGTAAATTTAATTTGAAATTTATTGAAAAAAAAGAAAAAAAATAAACGTAAAAATTGTAAGTGATGAACATTTTCACCAACTCCCTTTGGCAAACATATGCGATGACTTACTATAAGGATGTAAACGTTGATGAATTTGTCACCAAAACGTATTTTTATTTTGAAAAGCGTTTTATTTTTTTACGATTATTTGAGGATATGAAAATCATATAAATAGAAGGACATATAAAAAGAAGGACATGAATATGAATAAAAATATAAAACTTAAATTTACAATCGAACGGGTGGAGCTCAATAAACGTTTAAATAAAATTTTAATAATGTAAACGATTGATAAGCAATTTTATGACTTTTTTTCTTCTTTGGTACGATTTACTCAAATAAAAAATAGATAAAGTTATTAATAAATATCAAGGACTTAAAGGATTATGAGATTTTAGTCATAAAAAATAAAATTTTAAATTCAAATTAACGATAAAAAGAAGCTAAATTCATTAGTATAACAAACTTCTGTGGAACATTTTCTATAAGAAAGAAAGAAATTTCTTTATAAAATTTTTAAGAAAATTAATTAAAGTTATCCCTATAAGAAAATAAAAGAAAAAAATTCAATTGAAAATTGTCTATAGAAGAAAATTCAACTGAAAATTTTCTATAGAGGAAAATTCAATAGAAAATTTTTTATAGAGGAAAATTCAATAGAAAATTTTCTATAGAGGAAAATTCAATAGAAAATTTTCTATAGAGGAAAATTCAATAGAAAATTTTCTATAGAGGAAAATTCAATAGAAAATTTTCTATAGAGGAAAATTCAATAGAAAATTTTCTATAGAAGAAAATTCATTTGAAAATTTTCTAAATAAGAAAATTCATTTGAAAATTTTCTAAAGAAGAAAATTCATTTGAAAATTTTCTAAAGAAGAAAATTCATTTGAAAATTTTCTAAAGAAGAAAATTCATTTGAAAATTTTCTATAGAAGAAAATTCATTTGAAAATTTTCTATAGAAGAAAATTCATTTGGAAAATTTCTATAGAAGAAAATTCATTTGGAAATTTTCTATAGAAGAAAATTCATTTGGAAATTTTCTATAGAAGAAAATTCATTTGGAAATTTTCTATAGAAGAAAATTCATTTGGAAATTTTCTATAGAAGAAAATTCATTTTTCTTTATAAAATTTTTAAGAAAATTAATTAAAGTTATCCCTATAAGAAAATAAAAGAAAAAAATTCAATTGAAAATTGTCTATAGAAGAAAATTCAACTGAAAATTTTCTATAGAGGAAAATTCAACTGAAAATTTTCTATAGAGGAAAATTCAATAGAAAATTTTCTATAGAGGAAAATTCAATAGAAAATTTTCTATAGAGGAAAATTCAATAGAAAATTTTCTATAGAGGAAAATTCAATAGAAAATTTTCTATAGAGGAAAATTCAATAGAAAATTTTCTATAGAGGAAAATTCAATAGAAAATTTTCTATAGAAGAAAATTCATTTGAAAATTTTCTAAATAAGAAAATTCATTTGAAAATTTTCTAAAGAAGAAAATTCATTTGAAAATTTTCTAAAGAAGAAAATTCATTTGAAAATTTTCTATAGAAGAAAATTCATTTGAAAATTTTCTATAGAAGAAAATTCATTTGGAAATTTTCTATAGAAGAAAATTCATTTGGAAATTTTCTATAGAAGAAAATTCATTTGGAAATTTTCTATAGAAGAAAATTCATTTGGAAATTTTCTATAGAAGAAAATTCATTTGGAAATTTTCTATAGAAGAAAATTCATTTTTCTTTATAAAATTTTTAAGAAAATTAATTAAAGTTATCCCTATAAGAAAATAAAAGAAAAAATTCAATTGAAAATTGTCTATAGAAGAAAATTCAACTGAAAATTTTCTATAGAGGAAAATTCAACTGAAAATTTTCTATAGAGGAAAATTCAATAGAAAATTTTCTATAGAGGAAAATTCAATAGAAAATTTTCTATAGAAGAAAATTCATTTGAAAATTTTCTATAGAAGAAAATTCATTTGAAAATTTTCTATAGAAGAAAATTCATTTGAAAATTTTCTATAGAAGAAAATTCATTTGAAAATTTTCTATAGAAGAAAATTCATTTGAAAATTTTCTAAAGAAGAAAATTCATTTGAAAATTTTCTAAAGAAGAAAATTCATTTGAAAATTTTCTATAGAAGAAAATTCATTTGAAAATTTTCTATAGAAGAAAATTCATTTGAAAATTTTCTATAGAAGAAAATTCATTTGAAAATTTTCTATAGAAGAAAATTCATTTGGAAATTTTCTATAGAAGAAAATTTAATTGAAAATTTTCTACAGAAGAAAAATTAAATTAAAAATTTTCTATAGAAGAAAATTCAATTGCAAATTTTCTAAACAGAAAATTCAATTGAAAATTTTCTATAGAAGAAAATTCAATTAATAATTTTCTATAGAAGAAAATTCAATTAATAATTTTCTATAGAAGAAAATTCAATTGAAAATTTTCTGTAGAAGAAAATTCAATTGAAAATTTTCTATAGAAGAAAATTTAATTGCAAATTTTCTACAGAAGAAAATTCAATTGAAAATTTTCTATAGAAGAAAATTAAATTGAAAAAAAATCAATTAACAATTTTCTATATAAGAAAATTCAATTGAAAATTTTCTATAGAAGAAAATTCAATTGAAAATTTTCTATAGAAAAAATTCAATTGAAAATTTTCTATAGAAGAAAATTCATTTGAAAATTTTCTGTAGAAGAAAATTCAAATCAATATTTTCTAAAGAAGAAAATTGAAATTAAAATTTCTATATTTTCTACTCAAAAAAAAAAACATTGAAAGTTTTTAAATAAAATATTCCGTTAAATATTTTCAGCTCAAGTCAAAAATTACTGTATAAAATTTATATAGAAAATTTGCTTTATAAAAAATTTAGAAGAAAATGTAGAAGAAAATTTCTAGAGAAAATTTTTCTCTAAAAGAAGTATCAATTATTTAAATGCAAGAGAATTTCTTTAGAATTTAAGTTAAATTTAAAATCTATAATTCAAAATTTATCAGTAAATGTATTACTTGAAATTATATATACACATACATATGTAAATGTATTTGTGTGTATAGAAAGCATTGACAATGAAAAATACAGAAGGGGTATGAAAATAATAACAAATATCCATATGCAAATGAAATTTATTTTCTAAATTACTCATATCATCTAAAATCCCTGCGAAATCGCACACACATACACATACATATATAAACTTATACATATACACACTAACTAAACATTCAAAACATCCTTATAGTCAGTCAGTCATACAATACGATAAAAGGAAAAAAGTCATTGAAATAAAATTTTGCTAAAATTTACATATGAACTCTATTAAAGAAGGACCTATTTGTAGTCGTAGATGTATTAGTGTGAGAATACACAGACACATACATTTGCAAATGTAATAGAAAATCCTCTAATATCATCACCCATGATGATGATGATGGAACTCATTATAATCTAACTACATGCATACATTCATATATTCATTCATACAGATACAGCTCCTGTCAAAATAATAGCACCACATACATAGGTATTCTTCAATAATTTAAAAAGCTCATTTGAATAAATAGTTGTTCCTATATTAAGGTTTAATATAATCAAAAATAGGTTAAAAAGATAGTGAAGGAGAAATAGAAATATTTCTCATCATTATCTTTCTTTAAGTAAATTTTTTCCAGAACAATTAATAAAAAATGGCGTCAAAATGAAAAAAAAAATGGCCACCCGGATAATATAGTTGCGTGCCTGCTCAATACCTATGGACTCCTTCCTTTATACATATGTAGACAACATTATCGATTGGATTTACATCGGGAGATGAAGAAAGCCATTTCACTAAAGTGACTCCATTACTTTGAAACCACTTTTTAGATATATTGTTGGTATGTTTCGGAGCTTTGTCTTGTTGTATGGCCCCAATCAGTCACATTTCTTCATATACATGCAGTAGCATTACTTCGTCTAATATTTTTTTAAGTCCATTATAGTTTTAATATGGTAAATTGGTCCAGCACCATAGTACGAAAAGCACTTCCATACCATAACTCTAGAACCGTCGTCTTCGGGTTTTTAAATTATATTCCCTAAGTCTTCTGAAACAGTTTCAGTACTAATTGACAGTTTTAAATTATTTGTAAATCCCTGCTGCTGAGATAAATGTCGACTTCTTCATTTGACGTTACATAAGATGAACCCCTAAAGGAGTTGCCACAGTTTTTCGTCCAAGACTTCCTACTTTTAATTTGTAGGTTATGGTATTTCTAATAACTTAATTCGATTATCCAATAATTGTTCTTATTTCGGCATAAGCTTGTTCATCAGAGTCATGCTTTTTGATGAGTTCCCGCTTTTCTGAAGTAAAGTGTTTGGTCCAGAAAAAAGACGCTTCTTAAAAACTTCTTTACACTAAATGTTATAGAAATTGGATAGACTTTTGTGGTGCTATTGTTTTGAGAGGACCCAATCTGATCTTTTTTCTTTATAATAAAGTTTATTGAAATATTCGTGTTAAATTAAAAAAATACATTATTTTTTTAGGGAATATATTTTGAATAATGGAACTAAAAATTGTGGATAAAAATATTCATGAACAAAAACACAAATTAGCAAAGAAAATGTGAAATATGAGTGGTGCTATTATTTTGACCGCAGCTGTACACATATAAATTCATAAATATATGAACGTTACAGTTATTTTAATATAAGTACATTTTTATTCATAAGATTGATTCACATATATTCATATGTATGTGTAAGTATGAAGTACATAAGTCATAAATGATCCATGTTTATACTGCGAGTTTCCTTAAGATTTTCACTTTAGATTTTCTTGTGATTGTGTACATGTATGTGTGTTTTTCATTTGATGCTGCCAAATGTGAAACAACGATAAAGGATTTCAATTTCATGATTTTATTTAGCCTCCGTTATTTTACTGTTTTAGTTCCAAATAGTTTAACTTTCTGGTGAATTTCTATTTTTTTTCTTGTCGTTTTTTTGGTTTTTTTTCGCTGCGACAAGATTTATTCGCTTTTTATAGGATTTTTTTTCAATTCAATTTAGTCTATGGAATTTATTTCATTTCATTCTCTTTTACTCGGTTTACTTTTGCACACACATGTAAATGGCTTTTGCGGTGGTTGTGATTTGCATTTGTGGCAAAGATTTCAGTACATTTTTTTTCTATAATATGGAAATTTTGTATAATCGATTGGCTGGATTGCGAATATGGAGGACACAATCAAATAAGTGATATTAAAATTTTAATACATTAGAATGAGAGGTTATGAGGGCAGGGGGAGAAAGGAATTCGATTGGGAGAATTATGAAATATATAATGATATAATTTATAAAACTAATAATAATAATTGTGAAATCCTATAGGCTGGAGATCAAAATTACATTTGAATTAAAAGGCTTTAAACTTTAGTTAGGAAATTACATCTGCTCTACATTGTTTAAGCAAAAGAGGAAAGAATTTGAATTTGGAGTAACTTACCTCCCATCCCAATTTCTACCAATAAAGCAGTTCAATAGAAAGTTATTTGGATGATAATTAAAAATATCATTCTTCTGGATCAAGGGAAGAGGTAATCCTCATACAAAGGCAATTTTAATTATCGAATATGTAAAGAACTATTACAGTGGGAGTTTGAAAAATTATTCCCAATCACTTTCTTAAGGAACTGTTTTACTGGATAAAATATAAGATGGAAATGATCAGGGGGAGAGGTTCCCGCCCTACCAATCGAAAACGAGGAGATTTTATGTGCCCTGGGTAAAAGCTAGTCTTTTCAAAGTCCAATACACTAATGTGTATTTATTCAAAGAGAATAATTTTGCTAAAGTTATAGAAACGATGGAAAGAAACTTTATAGTTTCTTAGTTCGATAATTATTCTAAAAACAGGTGCGCTGCATTCGACACCAACTAACGCTCTCTTCACCACATAAATTCGACTGGCTGTGATTTTTCATTATCAATCCATGCATAAGATGGACCAATCTCTACTTCTGTAATACTCTATGAGTGTTTTACAGGCGGTAATAATTGCTAACATTTTATAGGCGAAAATCTCTGCTATAAAAGGGCAGTAGAGGAATTATTGAATTGTGGAAGATATCAGTATTCTTGATGACACTCGAAAGTACATCAGAGCTAAATCTTTATTGTTATTTGTTAATAAAAACCCGTTCTTTTTAAATCGATTATTAATAACTTTTAATAATAAAATAATAACTTTTTAATTAAAAAAATAAATTTATACGTTCTGTAACCTTTATAAAAGTTTGTTTGAAAGTTTAAAAGCCTTTTGGTTAAAAAAATATTTTGACTTAAATTAAAAAATGCACTTTCTCGCACTGTAAAAAAATGCACCTTTTATAATTTTTTTAAATTAAGAATAAAATATATAAAAATCCATATCCATAAAAAATTCACTCTTGTTAAAAGTGCACTTTTTATTAAACTGTTCTTTTTTATAGAAGTGCACTTTTAATTTATAATTTGTATTTTATAGCAAAACATTTTTTTATAAAGACAATGCGACTTTTATATAAAATGTACACTTTTATTAAAAAAAAAAAAAAAAAAAAAAAAAAAACACACTTTTTCATAAAATGCTGTTTTAAAGTACAAAATAGATTTTTTTTGTAAAAAATTACACTTTTTGCACTATTTTGTATAATGTATTCGTTTAATAAAATTTTTATTAAAAGTGAAAAAAAATAATTTTTTTACTAATAATTCACATTTTTAGTAAAACTGCACTTTTAAAATAAAAAATGCACTTTTAAAAAAAAAAATCACTTTTTTGATAAAAATACATATTTCATTTTTAAAATGTAATTCTACATAAATACTTTTTTATGTACAAAATGCAAATTTCTTTAAAATTTACATTCATTTCATAAAAGAGTGGTATTTTTATTGGAAACATTTTAAAAAATTACACTTTTCTTAGTGAAATTTGTTAAAATGCACTTTTTACAAAATAATTTATTTAATTAATTGTCATTCAAAATATATTTTTAATATTGTAATTTGGGAAAAAATCAATTTTTATTTATATTTTGTTTAAAAATATTTTTTGATGTCAAGACTTTTTAATTAAAATTCAAATTTTATGGCGAAAAATACAATTTTGAAAATCGAAGGAAAAAAGCTTAAAATGTAATTTTTAACTCTTAGGGAATTTATAATGTATTTTAAATGACTAAATAAATAAATAAGTTTTGGATTTAGACTCTAAAATAGAATCTTTCAAATAAAATACTCTAAGTTGTTTTTCTTGCTTTAAAGAATAAAATATCCGAGTTAATACCTCTTAATTAATTACAAATAATAGAAAAAGGAAATAAATTATTTAAAGAAAAATATTAAAAATTAATCCCGACGAGGATGGGATTCGAACCCACGCGTGCAGAGCACATTGGATTAGCAGTCCAACGCCTTAACCACTCGGCCACCTCGTCACTTGACATCCAATTGACAAAAGCTCTAAATAAAAGCTTTCGCATAAAATCGCACACAAAATGTTCTTTTCTGCTTTTTTAAATATTTTCTGTCAAATTTATAGTTTGTTCTTAAATTGTAGTTGTTTTTTGGATTCTTTTGCTTAATAAAATAAAAATAAATAAAAATCCAACTCTTTTTTTAAACAATAATTAATAACTCCTCATTTTTAATCTTTCGAAAATAAGCATAAATAATTAAAAAAACAACAAATAAAAATAATAATAATTTAAGTTTATTTTTAGATTATTTCATTATTCTTTTATTTTTATTAAAATCATTTTTATACCCTCCACAACTACAGGTGGTGATGAGGGTATATTAACTTAGACATTCCGTGTGTTACGCCAAGAAGGAATCATCTCAGACTCCGAAAAGTATATATATTCTTTCATCAAATCAAATTCTGAGTCGATCCATCCGTCTGTTTGAAACATCTCACGTAATAATGATTGTCCGAATACAATGAAATTCGGCCACATTATTTGTTATTGTCCTAAGGATTTAAATTTAAACAAAATTTTCATTACACTAAACAAAAAAAGTTAGCAAATATAACGAAAAAGGGTATGTAATTGAATAAAAGTAGGCTAAATATTAGCCAACGAAACCTTTATTCTTCATAACGAAAAATTTCGTTAATTCTTCGTAAATTCTTCAAATTGACGAAAAATTGTCAATATGACTATTTGAATTCGTTAATAAAAATGGGTTTCATTTGAATAAATATTATTCAATTTGAATAATACATTATTCAAATTGACAAAAATAAATTATTTATCTTGATGCATGTTATTCAATTTAATTAAATTTACGAAAGTTTAGTTGAATTGAGGAAAGAATTACATTAAATTAATTAATTAATACACAAACTATTAAGGACCAAAGGAAGGAGTACTTCCCATAGAAAGCAAATATTGATTGTAGAATACCTTAAGAACTGTAACATCAAGAATTTTCAAATTTGATTCCAAATTTTACTTCCTTAAAGAACGGTTTTACTGACATGTAAGACGGATAGGATCCGGGTAGACGAAGCCTCCATACAAAGCAAATATTGATTATAGAATATATATAGATCTACTATAGCGATAATTTAGTTCCAATTACTTTTTTAATACACGTCGATCTGTGAAATTTCTTTCTAGAACTAGAACTGAAGGGAATTTTTGTGCAGCAAAGCCCACTGGGTAAAATCTAGCTTAAGATAAAAATTAAATAGTGCAGAAAACGTAATAGACAACTAAAAATAGTTAATTAATTTGTACAATCTCGGTACATATTTTGCTAAAGCTCCCATATAAGATCCCTTATCGGAAAATATTTTTGACCTTATAAAATTAGTAAATGATGACTAATCCTGCTGAATTGAGCCGACTCAATTATTTTTCCATTTTGAATATTATTAATCTGACCAATATCGGTCCATATTTTGCTATTTCTCCCATAGAACGGATTTAGGCTTATAAAACTATTATATAAATATGAACCAATTTAATTAAAAATCGCCACGATTATTTTTCCAACTGTCTTAAATCTATGGTATTTTCCTGGCGAATATTCCATATTTAGTTACAGATTGAAGTCTTGTTCTCGGAAAAAATTATAAACTTATAAGACTTTTAAACTTGAAACATTTTTATTGAAATTCGGTACAATTATTGGTGGAGGGAGGATATTAAAGATTCGGTACCAAGGAATATTAGCATTTTTACTTTTTTTGACTTATTTCCCAAAAAAACGTTGACATTTATAAGTTTGTCATTTTTAGGTTATAAATATAATGTTTATTTAATTTTAGTTATATTTTTATTTAACATAAATTAAAATTTATTTACATTAATTAAAAAAAGTTAAACATGTGTTTTGGATTTAAGCTAAAAGATATTATCGCGGGATATGTATTCAAATGAGGGAAAATGTTCGTTAAACATGAAGTGTCCAAAAAAAATTTATTAAGGTGCCAGTAAAATGGACACATTGTTGGATTATATAAAAAAACTCGAGCCGTTTAAGCTATACTCACCTATAGAGAAAGTTCTAATATTGTACAGCTGTTTGTGTACAGTCGTTTTTTCTCAGGAAATAAGAATTTCACTAGAATGTTTGAGTTTGACAGCTAGAACAATTAAGCAGGAGATAAAAGTATTAGAAAATTCTCAAACTTTTTAATTTCTTACAAATTTTCTTTAGCAAAATTGTCCTTTTTTGGATTTCTCCTCATTTTCTTCAAAATCTCAGAACCGAACACTTGAAATCTTTAAAAAAAACTCCAGTTATGTCAAGATACAATATATATGTTTTAATACGATAAATTGAGAAAATTTGGATTAGAATGCTTTACTAACACAAAAGAATAGTAAACACATGAAAATGGCCTAGACAGTTCTCTATAATACTCCGCTATTAAAAAGATTTGGTTCAATATCTCCAACAATCCAGAAATGCTGAAAAGAGTACTGAGTTTCCAAACAAACAGTTTTTGATTTGGACAAGAGGATTAGCTCCACTGTCACTCCACTGACAGTTATCTATAATTTTTATTGAAATAAAACTTTAATAAAAATCGGCATTTCTATATAAGGAATGTGATCAAAACATTTCTCACATACATATTGATTAAATTTTTGTTTAAAATTTACAATAAAAAATATTTTTATAATTTTAATCAATAGTGATGAAATTTTAAACCTTTTTCGGAAACCCTTCCATAAAGTTTTTATTGTGTTTTCTGTCACTTTGCATGAACAGGTAGTCCTTTTTATTTAAAATCTATCACACTTTTGGACAACTTTTTCAGCTCTTAAATTCTCTTTCAACAAGGGGCCAATATCTCTGCTTGTCTTAGTTCCGGACAGTTTGAAGGATTTGCCTCTCTTGGTACAAATACCACATTATTGTTCTTGTTGCGCTTGTTTACCAGAGTGACGGAATGCCAAATAAGGCCAAAAATAACTGGACACATTATGAAGTTTTATGCAAAGAAGCAGCCATTTTTGTGAACATTCCTTGATGTACATTTCGGTATTTATAGAGCACGTTGTAACAAATGGTTAGCTTCTTTTCCGCAACTGTATATTGCTTGCAATACCAAGAACTTTTTGGGAAATTTTGACTGCTTTTGGGACCTAAACTTTTATCATCAACAACATAAAATTTTTGACCAGGAAATTGCGGAAAATCTGCCAGAAAATAGGGTTCGTCATTAATTTTGCAGCAATAATATTTTTTTTAAGAAAACTTGTCTTCAATTTCCATTCTCTGTGTTTGACCTCTAAACTTTTAGCCGCGTTACTGCACTGAGCGAACCAGGCTGCTTCCCTACCGAATGTGTTGATTTCAATTTTTTGATTTTAGAAACAACGTGCGAACCATTCCTTCTGTCAACGTACAATATCTCCCGGCACTGATTTATAACATTGGAACCAGTTTGACGGCAAAGCATTTTCTTGACGTTAGACATAATAAATGACATGTTTCACAAACGTAACTTGATCAAAAAAGATTTATATCATAATGCATGGACCAGTGTTTCAAATGAAAATTTGAAATGGATATAAATATTTAAGTTTCGAGTTAAGATTTTGTGGACCTAACGGAAGTCGGTCAATTGTGTCGCAAAAATTCTCAAATTCAACCTAGTTCTGCACAACACTCTAATTTCTGGCTAAATTTCTCAAATCGCAAAGCTGGAATTTTAAACAAAACTTATGTAACCTTCCAAGCTTGAAGAAATTGCTACACAAATATAATTTACAAAGAATTGTAATCTTACGATATAATATATGACTTATGGAAAGATGAAGGTAGACAAATTATATATCAATGTATAGGAAATAAAGTAAACTTTTCAAAACAGATTTATTTCCATTTCATTTTTTCATTTAAAACACTGTGCATGAGTTAAAAGTTTTATAATGAAAAACATGTGTTAAGAATTCTTCAATCTCACTTCTTAGTATCTACTTATCGACTCTCTTGTTGAAGTATTTTAACATTATGAAGTTTCCTATTTACTTCTTAGTGTTTGTCATAACTTTAATCACATTTTACTTATATTTATGCTAAAATGACATAATTTTATTTCAACCTGTAGTGATTTGCAAATAAGATAATTTTGACTTTATTAAACATTTTGACATTTCCCTCCCCCCAAAAACAAAAAAATGAAATCTCACTGAAAAAAACTGTTAAATTATCCATTTGATTTAACATCCGTAAGATAACTTTATTATTTTAAAGTTTCAACTTTATTTTAATATTTGTTCACACACACACACGCATATACACATAGAAAACCAAGAACACCTTCAGAATATTCCTGCGAACATTCAAACAAATACATTCGCATTTGGTGAGTTGGTGCGTTTAAAATGTTACACACCAATAGAGAGAATGGAGTCATTTGTAAAAGTCAAAATTTTGTTGGCGCCAAACATCTTCAATGTTATAGAAAACTAAACATTTTTTTCCATTTCGTTTCAAAAAGACAGAGAAAAAAAGAATAACGAAAATTGTTACAAAAAAATCATAGTGCCAAAGGTATCACACAAACGATAATTTATATCCTTAAAAAAGTTTACAGGGGAGAGAAATTTTGTAAATAACAAAAAAGATTCGGAAACTTCAAAAGCCTTCACATTAAATACAAGTGAAGTAAATACGTTATGTTACGCACATATACACTCACACATACATTTATAAACTTATACAAAATATAAAAGTTTTTCTTTTCAAATATATCACATTTTGCTATAACTTTTAGTAAAAACTGAACCGATTTGGATAAATTTTGGAATGGTAATGAAGTATATACACTTAACCAAAAAAGGTAGTAAATATAATGGAAAAGGGTGTAGAATTGAAAGAAAGTAGATGAAATATCAGTCAACGAATCCTTTATTCACCGTAAAGAAAATTTTCGTTTATTTTTCGTAAATTCTTCAAACTGACGAAAAATTGTCAATATGACTATTTGACTTCATTAATGAAAATGCGGTTAATTTCAATAAATATTGTTCAATTTTAATAATACATTATGGTGGTGAGTCAACTGGCTTGTATTTTTGATGAAAAGTTATTTACATGTTCGTTGATCTGCTGATCTTTCATTTATTACATCAACTAAATATCTGTTGATGTAAAATATTTTTCGTAAATTTTTTACGAAATTTTATTCAATTTAAAATTTTTTACTAAACAATTTTTTTGATTATTTTTTAATATATTTGAAAAAATTTCTTTAATTTGAAGAAAAAATATGTTAATTAAAATAAAAATCTGTTTATTTAACACCATTTTTTCGTTAAAAGTCTACGAAATGTCTTGATTAATATTACCTATGACATTTTGTTCAGTGTATAACGTAATATTATGGGCAAATTTCTAATTTACGAAAGTTCTTCGCTTAAATTTATAGGTTGCCTTAATTATCGGTCTATATCTTTAAACACGCTAAACCGATTTTGCTAGTTTAAAACAGGAAACTTTTTTGGACTATAACAAATACTCAGGCCAAATTTCATTGAGCTTGTGCATGATATTGTACCAACACAAGAATATATATACATAATGGGGTCTGTGTTCATTCCTTCTTAGCGTTTACCACCTGTGTTGGTGGAGGGTATAAACAAAACAACACTATTTAGGACTTTATAAGATTCAAAGTAAAAAATCCTTAATTTTCATATTCTTAATAAATGTTGGCCCGCTTTAAAACCCATATAGCACAACCCCTGTATTACATACTCTAATATTCCCTACCTTTCGAACACAATACCACACTCCAATAAATAAAGTTTTTCATAATTTTTTTCTTCTTTCTCTCTCTCTCTCTTTCTCTCTCTTTAAAAAAATAAAAAATGTTTTAAAAGAATTTTATTTAACTAAATTTTTTGTAAAAATTTTATGCAAAGATTTGTTCTTCTGCAAAAAAAAGTGGTTAAAAAACTGTTGTGTAAAATTAAGCAACTTCAGTGTAAAAGTAATGCGTGTGTGGGTGGATGATTGCAATATTTAAACTAAGTAATGCAAGGACTAACAGGCGTCATAGTATATAGTTTTGTATCCTTTTGTTGAGAAAAAAATCAACATTGAATTTTTATAAGGAGTCTGAGGAGTCTTTCATTTAAAAAATTCTCTTAAGTTGAGGCAAATTTTTGGCATGTTTGTGTTGGTATAATGAATTTAATTTTACTTTTTTTTTTTTTTTTGGAACGAACTTTTTTATTCACTTGAACTTTCGTCAAAGTGAAACTTTTCAAACTTTGTTAAAAACATATAAAATTAATAAAAATGCTGATAAGTTGATTTTGAAAAATGTTGCGTGAGAACTTTTTTTGAACTTAAACCATTTCCAGAGAAACAAGAGAGATCATTAGAGTGTAAATCTCTAATTACTGGAAGAAGGAAAGTTGTACTTTACAGACATGAGAAACTATAAAAGAAAATCGAAGCGAAAATCTTATAAAAAAATTTAAATTGAAGAGAAATATTTCTACATAGGAAAATTTGTTATTAAAGAAAATTGCCTGTAAAAGAAAAATATAAAGAAAATTTTCAGAATTTCATACAAGAAAATTTGTTTCGTGAAAAATTCTATAGAGGAAACTTTTTACGGAGAAAATTTTCTTTACAGAAAAAGTTCATAAAGAGAAATTTTCTATATTGGGAAAAATTCTACATATAAAATTTTCTATAGAAAGAAATTTGCACTGAAAAATTTTTCTTTAAAAGAAAATTTGCAAAGAAAAAATATTTTTTATAAAAAAAAAGTTTGCGCAGGAAAAATTTTCTATAGAAGAAAATATGCTCAAAGAAAAATTTCTGTAGAAGAAAATTTCCAGAGAGAACATTTTCTATTGATGAAAATTTATAAAGAGAAAATTTTATAAAAAAGAGAATTTCTATATATCATTTTCTATATGAAAATATTTCTAGAGAACATTTTCTATATGAGAAAATTTCTGTAGAATATTTTTTATATAAATAAACTTTTAGATAACATTTTTTTATAAAAAAATTTGTGGAAAAAAATTCCGTATAAGAAAATATCTATGAAGGAAAATTTTTGAGAAATTTTCTTCATAAGAAAATTGTATAGAACATTTTCTTTATAAGAAAAATTTCTCTCTTAAGGGAAATTATAGATAAAATTTTCTCTATAAGAAAATTGTAGAGAAAATTTTCTCTATAAAAAAATTATAGAAAAATTTTCTCTATAAGAAAATTATAGAAAAATTTTCTCTATAAAAAAATTAAAAAATAAAATTTTAAGAAAATTGCAGAGAAATTTTTTTCTATAAGAGAAATTTTTCTCCTTAAGAAAATTGTAGAAAAATTTTCTCCATAAGAAATTTGTAAAGAAAATTGACTCTATAATAATTCTGTAGGTACATTTTCCTCTGTAAGAAATTTGTACAGAAAATTTTTTCTATAAGGACATTTTAGAGAAAATTTCCTCTATAAGAAAATTGTAGAAAAAACTTATAAAAAATTTTAGAAAAAAAATTTTTCGTATTAGAAAATTGTGGGGAAATTTTTATCTGTAAGCAAATTGTGAAAATAAATTAGTATAAGAAAATTGTGGAGAAAATTTGTAGGGAAAATTTTCTCTGTAAGCAAATTGTAGAAAAAATTTTCGTATAGGAAAATTGTGGAGAAAATTTTCAGTTTAAGAAAATTGTAGAAAAAGTTATCTGTATAAGAAAATTGTAGAGAAAATTTTGTGGAAAAATTTTTCGTGAGAGAAAATTTTAGCTGTAAGAAAATTGCAAAAACAAAATTGTGGAGAAAATTTTTCTTCTTTTAAAGAGAAAAGAAGAAAAAATTTTCTTCTTTTGAAGAGAATTGTATGAATATTTTTTTTGGAATCAGTGTAAATATTTGCTGATGCAATTCAACTGATTTTCAGCTTACGCAAGAATGTATTTTAAACCCTTAAAACGTGTATCCTGTATTGTAAACCTAAGCTGTATACACATACATATGCATATATCTTTGTATCTATATTACGATTATAAACTATAACACAAAAAGTTTTTCATATCAAAAGAAAAAGAGAAAAATCTTTTTTTTCTGCCACCAAGAAAACTTAAAGAAATTTTAGTTTCTTTATTTGTTGGTCAAATTCTTTAAAAGTGTCACAATAAATTGCCAAAAACATGTTATCAGAGTTATAGATTTATGGTTTTAAAATTTTATTCCAAATTTTGTTTTATTTTCCAACCAAAAAAAAGGAGAAATCGTTAAAAAATATAAAATAAAACATAATATTTGACACATGCAAGTAATAAAACATTATATTCAGATATAATATATTTTTGGTGACATATTACACATACACACACACACAATAGACATACACATACATGTATACAAATGATTATTGTATTTTTATTACAATTCGATTATAGACAGTCATCACTATCTGATAACTTGATAACTTTAAAAGTCCTTCCTTTTTTTCTATAAAGTTTTATATGTGATCTTTTAATAATAAAATGGATGATTGTTAGTGTGTGTGTATGATAGTGTATATGTGAGTGTCATAACATTTTAAAACATTTACAACCGTTTTTCCATTCAATTTGTATTTTGTTGTATCGTAAAAAAGGAATTGTAAATATATTTTTTACTACCACTACTATAACATATTATGTATGTCATATACATATATGTATGTATGTTCACTTTACAGACATTGATCTTCCTCCTGTTTTCATGCCTTAAAGCGTTTTAAAACCACTTTTACGATGTCATGAATTAAATGATGTTTGTGGTTATAAAAGAAAGAAGAAGAGAAAAACGCGTATAAATAAACATTTTTTAGTCTTTCGATTTTATTTTTATTTAGTGCTGATTGTGGTGTTTTAATAGTAACAAATATATTTTATGACTAAATAATCCCTAAATCCATTCTATTCCAAAATTAAATGTGATGAATTGTAAAAAGAGTTAGAAAATAATAAAATATTGAATTTGGAAATGTAATGAAAACTGATTGATATTGATGTCATTATTGATGAGATTTCAAGGATTATATTTCTATTTCAAAAATGAGTCATATAGTAGATGTTTCAAAAATTCATTTAATATTAGGGAGTGAGATCGAAAAATTCTTAACATACGTTTTTCATTGAGACAAATGAATATATTGTTAATCTGATTAAAATGAGTGACCAGAAAAAAATGCTTAATAAAATTAATAAGTATTTTCAACAAAATCCAACTTGGTCCTACAAAAAGTTGGCAAAGCATTTAATGGTCTGCCGTCAACTGTTTCCAATATTTAATTAAACAGTATCAGGAGAACTTGTCCGTTAATAGAAAATCTGGTTCAGATAGAAGGAATGGTCCGCATGATCTAAAGCAAAACATTAGAGTCGAAAGCCAAAACATTATAAGCTTTAGGTAGAGCAGATTAGCTTAGTAGCTCGGACTATTTGGTACGAAAATTTACAGCTAATGTAGGTTGGAAAACACATAAGGCTAAATAAGTTACTGACTGGAATGCTGTTAAAAATTTAAAGGTCATAACAAGAGTACAGAAAGTTAAGTCAAGTTTTCTAAAAAAGCAATAAAAGACGAAACGTATGATCCAATAGATTTTTCGCAACTTCCTGAACAAAAATTTTATGTTTCTGACGTTCGGAGGAATTTTAAAGAATTTCCCAAAAAGTTCTTCATATGACAAGTAATATGCAGTTAACGCAAAAGAAGCCAATTATTTGTTACAACGGGCTCCATAAATACAGAAATTAAGATCAACAAATGTTTACAAAAAAAAGCTACTTTCATTCATAAGACTTCATAATGTGTCCATCTTTTTTTGGCCTGACTTGACATGATACAAGCACTTGAGTGGTATAAGAACAGTAATGTGATTTTTGTACAAAGGGAGGCGAATATTCCAAAATGCCCGAAGCTAAGACCTGTAGGGAGGTATTGGGCTCTTATTGAAAGTAATTTGAAGAGTACAAAAATATGTCGAAAAATGTGATGCGGTGTGGCGGAGATG
Organism: Cochliomyia hominivorax; assembly: GCA_004302925.2. Taxonomy (NCBI): domain Eukaryota; kingdom Metazoa; phylum Arthropoda; class Insecta; order Diptera; family Calliphoridae; genus Cochliomyia; species Cochliomyia hominivorax. Next base: position 78,941,535 of record PYHX02000467.1, read on the forward strand.
GACTACTTGTTCGAGCAAAATAACAGAAAACACTATAAAAACGTTAATGGATGTGTTTCCAAAAAAGGTTCATTTTTTCATTATTGGTGATTAAAACTACAAAAATATTTTTTATTGCCAACTGCAATAATAATTTAAATCAAATAAAAAAATTAAACTTAAAGTTTATTGGTTTCATTCTTATTAACATGTAGGAATTTTTCGATCTCACTCTTTATCTCAGTTTTACTACAAATTCGTCTTACATTTTGTCCAGTAAAACAGTTCCTTGAGAAAGTCATTGGGACCTTGAAAATTCTCGCTGTTACAGTTTTTCCCTTGGTCCTTCATAATTTATGTGTTAATTTATTACAACAATTTAGCATAATTTATTTCTTAATTCAACTAAAATTTCGTAAATTAAACTTAAATGCGGTATTTAAATTGAGCAATATTCATCAATATAAAAATTTTTTCGTTAATTTGAATAATGTATTATTCAAGTTGAACAATATTTAATAAAATTGAAAAATATTTAATCAAATTAATCCCACTTTTATTAACGAATTCAAATAGTCATATTGACAATTTTTCTTCAATTTGAAGAATTTACTAAAAATTAACGTAAATTTTCATTATGATGAATAATGGTTTCGTTGGCTGATACTTTACCTGTTTCTTCTTTTAATTCTGCATCCATTTTTGTTATAATTGCTATCTTATTTTGGTTCAGTGTACTCTACTGTTTTATTAAAATCTAATCATAAATTGTATTATGTTTTTATAAACTTTTCTACCAGACAATACTGATTAGTTTGGGATAGCTCTAGAGTCCATATAATATATAGCAAAATTTATTATGATTTTCGAATTCCACTAATTCTCATTAAAAATTCTATAATATAAATATCGCCCCATAAAGATCTTAAAAATGAACTAAGAATATATTCGTCATATCATAATACTTCCTGGGAAATAAACGAGTGACTCTCAAAGCAATAATTTAACAAATTAGTGGCATGTGTGTGCTAAACATTTATAGCTTAAATACAAAGTAGCGAATATATTGTGTGTTACACAAAGGTCAGTATTTTAAGTGCATTTAGTAGATGGAAATGGAAAATGTTATATAATTCTTTAAAAACTTAATCACATTCTAATACATGTTTTTAGTATGCAACAAAAAAAACTTAAACTAAAATATTTAAAATAAATATTTGATTTTCTTTTATTTTATTTTTAGAAATGTCATTTTACAATAACGATATTTGTACTAAATTTTTATATCAGTGTAAAGTACTTAAACTAATAATATTTACAAAATAATACTTATACTAAATACTAAATACTAAATAATAATAAAAATAATAAATATAGATAATGATAAGTACTTAATGTCATTAATATTTAACTGATAAATTTTTCTTTATTTATATTGATAATGATAAGAATGAAATGCACTCAGTGACTTACACATGTTCACGTTAGTGTACACACCTCCTCTCTCACCACTCTCTCTTTCATTCGTTGCTCTTTTAGTTAAATCAATGGAATTTTTATTCAAATTAAATGACAAAAATGTAATTTTATTATTAAATATTTTTATTAGAGGAAATTTTGTAGGAAATAAAAATATTTTAATTAAAGTTAAACTTATATTAAATTCGAAAACACGCTGTGCTTAGTAGAGTCACCCATGTGACTTTACTTGCGCTTGCAATATGCTCAACCGTCCATTCCACTCCATCAATATTGGTTCATTAAATCACTGCATTTGTTCAGTAAAGTTAACATATGATCCGCACGTTTAGGTCACATGATTCGCACGTTTGCAATCAATCCGCCACAATTAATCATTCCGCAAAAGCAATTAATATAAAAACTTATCATGTTTTTCTGTTAAGAGTCTTTCCGATCTGATTTTTGATTTAATGGATTTTTGTTTTCGACTTTTGCGTCCCTGTTTATGGGCTCTTTTCCCATCAAGCAACAATTTTGTAAAGTTCTATTTAACGTCGAATTGTAGTCCACTTAAAAGAACTCTTTCTACAAAATCATTGGTTCAGTAAGTTTTTTTTCTAAAATTCGATAAAGCTGTAAGTTTACATTACTTTCACTTTTCAAGGACTCATTGGAATTATCTGAATCTGCTAAGTTATGTAAATATGAATTTAAACATTTCAGTCTTTTTTTAAAGCGCTTAACATTACAAAATCTTAAAGCATGGATATATCACCAAGACTTCCAAAAGATTTAATTATCTTTACTTTTTGTATAACGAAAGCATTAGTGCCTCCATTTCCTCAATGTAGAATTTGAAAGATTCAATCTTATCCGAAACTTATATCCAAAATATGTTAGACATCTGCCTTTGTAATTCAGTATTGTTAACATTTTTCCATTTAATAAAAACGACATCCAATGACTTCCAACAAATAGAGAAATTAAAGTTATCAATGCTCCTTATTTGGTGATGGTCTCAAAACAGTTTCGTATTATTAGCTATTGAAATCGAGTCAACGATCGCAGAGAACATGTTCCGAAGATAACTGATTAAAAAGGAAAAAAATGGCTTTAAATTGAGGCTTTTGTATTCTAAGAACTAACTTTTGTAAGGATGTAAATCACAATAACAGATCGAAGTCAAAATATCAATTACGCCAAGGCAGTGCTCTATATTTGGAGGGATCTACAAAATGTTTTGTATTATGAGCTATCGAAATCAAGCCAGACAATTGCAGGTTATTTATACCGCAGACAACTGATTTAATCGAAAATATCAAAACTTAATAGAATTCAAGGTCGTTGTTTTCCATTAACTTTCAACCATATGATGCAAAACTGTTGAAAAACGCCCGATATTGCGGCGAAGTCAATATATCCTTGAGGCCATAATGCTCTATATTTGGTGGGATCTACATATTTTGTATTATAAACTGTCAACATCAAGTCAGACATTTGCAGGAGTTCTATACCTAAGACAACTGATTTATACGAAAATAGCAAAAATATCTAGACCTCGTGGTCGTTGTATGATAACGTTTAGCCTGATGTAGCAAAACCATGTAAAAACTTCCAAGAATTTGTCTATTCTGACGATCAAAAGACCTTTTTCGATAATCTTCCACTTGGGAACAGGGTATGAGAAATTGGTTTGAATAATTTTTACCTCAAAATTTAAGTAGATCTTTTGGTAGCAAAATTCAGTTGCTACCAGAATATTGGAAAAGGTTGCGCGCTTATATTGGAAAATATATCAACAAATATATCAGATGAAATCAATGTAAAATCAATTAAAAAATATAAATAATTTAACTTTTTTAGTTATGATTTTGCTTCATAGATAAAAAATGTTAATTTAACATTGTTTCACAGTTAATATAGTTTCTTCAGAATATTTTTGAAATTATACCACTTTAAAGAAGTTTTAAAAATTTTACGTTGTATAATTCTATATATTAATATCTAAAGGTTCTAATGTGTACAATTTTATTTCATCTAAAACATAAAAGCGTTAAATTGAAACTAAATGACAAAAAACATTTAACCTGAAATCAATTATGTTCAATTTTGATTTTACTTCACGTATTTTTATCTGCGTGCACTGATTATAGTTTAAATATAGATTTACACATTTAAAAATCTGACTCAACTACCATTTCTTATCATCCATTTAGCTTGTATCACTCTATTTTTATTCTATTTAAGAAGTTAAGAATCTTGAATTAAAGTTGAAAATCAAAAGATTTTATTAATTCCTTTCCCAACTTGTTGTTATTGACCAAAAGGCATATTAATATACAATTTACCCTCTATTAATAACATTAATACTATTAAAAGGTTCTTTATTACAAAATACAAAGATTTCTTAGATATGAAAAAAAGATATCAATAGAAGTTCCATTGAATAAGTAATTTAACACTCTTTAACTTAATTACTTAATACGTATGTTGGTAATTAGACGATTTAATGAATATACTTGGAACTATCTTGATTCAATTAGTGGAAAATACTTATTATACAAGTCCAAGTTGTATATAAACAAATCTGAATATTTGTTTCATTGAAAAAAAAAAATCGTACTTCCAAAATTCCATCAACACACACTTATACATTCACAAGGAGTTTGGGGGAGAAGAAGAAATTGTTCATTTAATTTAATAGTAAAATGGGTCAAAAGTATTTCATGCTGATTGAACAAATACAATGCTATAAGCATACTTATACACACATACCTTTGAACCAACCCAGCAGTTTTTGGAGGTTATAATGAAATGATACCCTGACTAACTATATTCAGATCACATAGTGGTCCCAAAACGCTTCTGAAAATAATTCTATAACTTTAGCACTATTGAATATTGTTTACTGAAATTTTTCATTAAAATTTTGAGCTCCTTAGTATGTCCAGGGTACTAAAAATTAGTTATTTGTGGTTTCAAAGTTACACTGAAAGCCTTTTGGGACCTCTATAGTACACTTGTATGTAATAATCTGTTTAGTTTTTTCGTCTTAAAGTCAATACAAGTTAGGAATCACAAAAGCACTTAAAAATATACATTCGATTTTCAATTTGTTGTAATTGGTGTGCTTCAATACGAACTACTTTCGTGATCTGTAAATTGGGAATGGGGATTGTTATATGGTCGTGCGAAAGACATTATCTTGTTATATATAAACAAGTAAGTCTATTCTATTTTGCCATTATCGCTCTATTCATGAGTCAAAACTTAAAAAAAATTCTGCGACAGTTTTAGAGATATAAACTATATTAAAAATAGCGATATGCCTCCACCTGTCCTAGTCGAAAAAAATGATATGAATAATTTTGGATTTATCAAAAAAATTTCCCTTACAGTTTCAGAGATATACTACCTGCAAAATTCTGTTTGTAAAGAGGAACCACTCCCCTGTGGCGTATCCAAAATTTGATTAATCTTTAAAGTTGTGTATCAAATTTACTTAAATGGTATTAGAGATATGCGATATTAAAAGTTTTATTTGTGAAGAGGGATACACCACCCCGTGTCCTATCCATAATTTTTTTTAATCTACAATAATGCGTTATCAAAGCATTTTTCGTTTACGTGATATACGGTATTGTTACGTTTGTCAAGGGATACATCTCCCCTGTTCCCTATCCAAAATTTTTGAATTGAGTAACGTTTTTCACTAAGGGATCTCATGAAAGGTAAAATTCGATGTTGTAGGAGGTTGTCCCAGATAATAAGAAATATTCAGACCAAATTTCATTGAGCTCTGTCAATTATTGTGGATATGAGGGTGATAACAATAGACAGACGGACAAAGCAAAATTCACTAAGATTTTGAATTGGTGCAAGAATATATATATACTCTCTGATGCAAGAATGTATAAATTTCCTTCTTGATGTTACATACGAAATGACAAACACTATACACCCTTACCACCACTTGTTAGTTGCTGGGGGTTATAAAAAAGTATATTTTTTTGAAAAAATTAATATCAATAATAATTAATATATTCAGAAAACATTATTTATTGAGTTATGACAATTTTGCAGCAAATGGACAATGTACAAATGAAAGAATATGTAAAGAAAACGGAATTGAAGAACTAAAAGCGAATTATTTATATAGATCTGATTGAACTGTGGTTCACAGAATCAGAATTCTGCTGAGAAAAATATATGATCTGACATCCGAAATCATAGTTATTTTACCCACCAAGAAGTGATTTGAAGTAGCTATGGACTAGAGATGAGAGATAAATCACTGGTAACTACGGAGACTGAAACTATGAAATAACCATTAATTGAAATATCGTTCTTACTCCTTTTGTTGCATACTTAAATATATTTGTTTGTATATATTTGCGATTCAATTAGAAAGAAAATTATTTGTTTCCTACGGTACACAGTGTGAAATCTAATAGACTCCAATATTCAAAGAAAACATGTTCTTTGTCGTCTTTTATTGAACACTTTTGTTTTCCATGATTTTAAACTTTTTTATTGCGATCACTGTCACTGTTTCGAAGAACAGTGATTTTAAAATCACTTTCACTGGGAACAAAGTTATTCAAAAATCACGGTATCGCATATCTCTTCAATGGATTTTAGACTGTTGCTTGTTGAACTTATGAACAGTTAAATTTTTGAAATGTTTTTAACACATTTCACTGATCCCAATAACTCAAACAATCTTTACCTAAAAAAACAACAGGGTTGTTGGTGTATAAACTAGAATTTTTGTTATTTTGTTTCTATGACTGCTACACAATTTTTCCTCCATTTCTTTTCATCTTCTTCCTCTTAGTTTTTCATATTTTTTGTTTCCTCTTTATGTGGAATTGTAAACGTAAATGTGTTTTATCGAAATATTATGAATACAAAATACATATACAAATATTTTGTATTGATACTTGTTGCTTCACCTCTACATTCTCTTCTTACATTCTTTTATCATTTTTTTTGTGATGGTGGTGATACGATGTGTCTAAATTTTAGATATAAAGAAATTTTTGATATGAATATGATGTCGTAACGAATTGTTATTATTTAATGTATAATTTCATATTTCCATGGCAAAATATGAAATTAGACCATTAGAATTGAAAACGTAGGCGATAGAGAAGCCTTGTTAAAAGTAGCAATTAATGGAGCTCTATAGGCCGGTTTTAAGACCAATTAGAAAATATGTAAAATTATATGTGATAAATATAACTGTAAGCACCAGCAAGCAACCGGCTCTATGTCGGTTATAGGTGCATTAGATTTTTTATGACACTAATGAACAATATTATTTCGGATTTCTATTTCACGTAAATAGAGTGAAAAGCGTCATAAATTAGGCCTAACTAAAGTACACGATACGTATTGACAATGCTTGATATGTTCAGTAGATTTCTATAATGACTGTAAGTTCAAAATTTTATTCCAATTGACCGTTAAATGAGACGAGGACAATGCCTCATTTCTACCTCCTAACGTGAACAACAATATCAATGTACACAGTACATTTTCCTAAAATCTCGTTCGACACACAAAAGAAGGTCAATTGAGGATTTGTAGATTGGTAAGTGGTTTAGAGTTAAGTCATTTATCAGCCAAAAATGGGTAATAATTGGTTCTATAAAAGAGCGATCAACATGTGTCCAATTTTAAAATCATGTTATTATGTTACTTCAACGTTTGCAGTGTAGTTATGATAAAATCAAGATATTAAAGTTTAGAAAGTCTATTTCTTTTGAATTACTTATGAGTTATAAAAGACCATAGTTATAGGGGAAACAACGGTTCCACAGAAGAAAATAGTTGCAGTATTTTTATTAAATTAAATAATAATGAAATAGAAAACATCAAGTTAGCATTTTCTAAAATTAATTCAGAAAACGTCTAGACCATTAAATACCTAATCAAGTCCATTAACTTCCTGAATAGTTCAAAGATCTATTCAAAAGTCTAAGCTAGTCCTCAAGCTCACTCAAATACTAGTTAATCTCTTATGGCCGCACTCAGCTTAATCATTAAAAAAATTATCACAGAACGAATTAAAATTTTATTTAATCAGTGATGGATGTGATTTCTATTATCTGCATGTAAAAGTTGGCGCTACCTGAGGGATATATCTAAGATCTGATGAATGCAGTTAAAATGCTTAGGAACCGTTTTATGTTTATAATTTCGATTTTGAGTAATGATTAAGTGGTTTTACAACGGATTCCAGACAGATTTTTCTGGAAACTTGTCCGATCACGTTTGACCCCCTTTTTAATAAACACAAGCCAGTAACATAAAAGTTTTCGAAAACTTGACTTTATAATCATGATTTTCCTACTCAAAGAATCGGTTCAAATAAAATTTAAAGCAAAATTTAGATGGAGGGAACTCTCTATTTTAAATTCTTAACACTTTCTTTGAGAGAAAATTAATTTGGATCAATTTTACGGTGAAAGTTGCAAATTTAAATACTTAAACGATGTTTAATGGCGAATTGCTTTGTTTTCTGATAAAATCCAGAAAATTAAGAATTTTTAATACCCTGCACCACGATCAATTTGAAAGTAATTGTAGGTGCATATTAAAACTTCCGTTTGTAAGGTGATATGAAAACCCACCCCTCCCTGTTCTATCCCATAATTATGTAGTATATCTTTCTTTCCAATTTCCTAAGCCTTTAATTTAGGGTCTAATTTTATTCGACTTAATAATCGTAATTTTATTACGCACTAAAATGTTGCTCATTTAATATCTAAGATTACACTTCACAACCTAATTAATTTCCATAAAACGGACTTTAGGGTACTTTTGATTTATTTTTCAAGGATAAAACTATAATAGAAATTACTTAGAAACAATTTTTTTCTAAATATTATCTAATACATGAATACGATATAATAAAACCAAAAGTAAGATATATGTATGAATGTATGTATGTATGTATGTATGTATGTATGTATGTATGTATGTATGTATGTATGTGTATATGTATATGCTTATAGATATAAGGAATTGGAAAAACCCAAAAAAATCAGACTTTTAACAACAAACATTCATAAAGTGCCAATAACAACACCAAGAATAGCAGCAACAACAACTAAATATGAAAAGGAAATATCCTACAACTTTACATCAGTAATTGTAAACATAAATGTGTTTTATCGAAATATTTGTACTGTACTGACACTTGTTGCTTTACCTCTATATTCTCTTCTTAAATTCTTTTATTATTATTTTTTTGTTGTTGGTGATACGTGGTATCTTAATTTTAGATGTATGGATGATGATGATAATGTCGTAATCAAATTGTTATTATTTAATGTATTATTTCATATTCCCATGGCAAAATATGAAATTAGATATTAGAATTGAAATCGTAGGCGACTGAAAATTGATGGAGCTCTATAGGACGGTTTTAAGACTTGTGAGAAAATGAAAAAAATTATATGAGATAAATATTATTTTTTGAATGTAACTGAATTATAGTATAGAAGTCGGTTATAGATGCTTTCAATTTTTTGTTAAACTTATTTACAATATTATTTGGAATTTCTATATCACGTTAGTAGAATGAAAAGCGCCACACATTAGGACTTTTAACAAGTAAAGGATGGTCCAGCTAAAGAGTATAAAACGTATTGACCATGTTAAATATGTTCAGTATATTTCTAATATTGCACCCGATAAACTTAGTGCGCGTGCAAATTCATATTGATCATTATAAAATTGTTCCACACACAAGATCCAAAAGTGTCATGTAACCTGTTTGTGTAATAAGATTATTTAGGAAATGTTAATATGATATAACAGTTTAGAGTTCAGCTACTTATCAGACGAAAATGGATAACAAGTGGATCACTAAAAGAGTGATGCTAGCAATATCATTATGATGTAACTTAGACATGAGAGCTTGGAAATTCAATTTCTTCTGAACAAGAGGTTAAGTCAAACCATTATTCAAGTTACAAACTAATCAATAGACTCAGTGGAATAAGAATTTCGAATCACTTATGAAATATAGTGAGTCATAGTTATTTAGAAAACATCGGTCCCACTGAAAAATAAAATACACTTGTTAAAGTTGTTATGATCACAAGCTAATTAAATCAAAACTAGTGAGAATGCTATATTCGGCTACGTCGAATCTTTTTTATTATTATGTTATAAAAACTATATATATATATAACCAAAATTCGTTTTTAAGGGGGAATAGTACCCCGTGCCCTATCAAAATAATAATAATAATAATAATAATAATAATAATAATAATAATAAAAATAGTGTTTAAGGTTTCCTACTGAAAGCCTTATCAGTGTGCAAATGTCATAAAAAATAAGTTGTTCGGTCAAAATCGTTGTTCAATTTTTTTTTGTCACAGATATCTATAATTGTTTTTCTACTGAACCGATTTAGCCAATTTAAGAAATTAATTCAAATACTTCAATGATTTTTGTCAATGAAAATGGGTGTCAATCAGTTATAGAAATACAGATTTTGATTTCATCCTAGACTTTATCTCATTCACATCCAGTAAAAAAATTGGTCAAAGAACGAATCAAGGCTTCTTTAAGGAAATCAATGATAAGTTTAATTTCAGTCCAGTAAATAAAAATCGGTACTCTCAGAAGAACATTAATCAGATGTGGATATTTCAGATATTGAGTTTCCGAGACGATTTCCGTTTATTAGCAGACATGAAATTACAAAAAATTCTGGTCTTGAGACATAGAATAAACAAGTGATGTTATAATAACTTCGAAAAATGCTTTCTTTGTAGACTTGACCGATCTTAGGACCTACTGTTCGAATACATACAAGAAACCTTCAAAAACTTTAATGAATATGATGACTTTTTTCGACTCAAGGAAACGTTTAAAATACATTTAAAATCTGTTTCTTGTAAATCGACTCATAACATTTGCGAGACATAAATCTAGTGGACAACAATTTTATTCCAGAGGGGATTGCACGATTATTTAATCGATAATTAAGACATTTTAAAGATTTAAGTCAATATCTTTCTAATCTGTATTATTTAAAGCTTAAAGCTTTTGGATTTTAGAATATCTATTTAAAAAAAGAACACATTATGGACTTAAGGGATATAAAATTTTAATTACAATTTTTTATTTTAATTATTTGGAAAAAATATCAGAAAAAAACGTAATTTTGTGAATTTTAAAATTTGTAAGTTTTGGATCAGATATTAATATTATTTTTTTTTTCTTTTGAGAGTGGGAAATTCAAATGCAAATAACTCAAAAACTATAAGAGGTAAAGGTCAAGAAATGTGTAGACATCACAAGGTCCATTAAAACCGCTTAAATTTTATAGAAATTAAATAAAAAAACAAAACTTTGAACAAGTCGTTACAAGAACTTAACGCATTTGCATCCCTTTAACTATAACCTAAACGGTCCAATGCTATAATCCTCCACCATTCAACTAATCGAAAGTTACAGATTTATTTAAAACAAACGATTATGTCCCAATAGCCAATCAATAAAACTGTTGTCGAATTTTCCGCATAAAAGGAGAACTACTGAAAAATGGTTAAAAGTTTTTTTTTATTCAAAATCTAAAAGGTCTAAATTTATTCGACTTATTAATCGTTATTTTTATTACGCATTAACATTTTGCTTATTTAAATTATTGCACTTCACAACTTAATTAGTTTCCATAAAATGGTCCTTAGGGTACTTTTGATTTATATTTCAAGGATACTTAGAAATAATTTTCTTTGAAAAATCCTTATGAAATTAAGACCTTCAAAAATTATATTCTTAATATCATCTAATACATGAATACGAAGGAAATATATGTGTATGTGCATGTGTGTATGTATATGCTTATAGGTATAAGGAATTGGAATAACCCAAAAAAATCAGACTTTTAACAACAAACATTCATAAAGTGCCAATAACAACACCGAGAATAGCAGTAACAACAACTAAATATGAAAAGGAAATACAACTTTACATATATAAATTTGAAGATAGATGTACATATACATATGTAACTATTAAACACCCACTAAAATAATTGTTGAAAAGTCGGCAAACGATATGAAATAAAATGATATAGAGAACGAACATACATAAATTTATAACAACCAACTGCTCATTAACATATTTATGAAAAAAAATTACGTCAATGGCAACGTATGAATTCAAGGACATTTCATTGCAAAGACATTCACATATAAAATCCCTATAAGTCAAGAAGTTTGAATAAAAAATACTATTGCGTAGTAGAACGAACATGAAACAGTAGGCACACTTCACTACTTGTCATGTCCTTTTAGTAAAAGTCGATAAGGTGGAGGGATATTGGCGCATATATTGTACGTACACACATACAAACAAACAGACATACATTTAAAAGGACAAACCCCGACGGCAAACAATATAATTGTTAAAATATGTGTTTATATACAAGAAAAAGTGTAGCAGCAGCCTGAAAAAGCACCTATTTGTTAAAACAGGACATCAACCAATGATGTCAAAAAATGATTTGCAGCGTAAAGGAATGAAAAAAAATCGTTTCAAATCGGTTCTTAAGGCGCAGGCTCATTATTTAAGGTAACATTTTGGACACTCCCATTTCATATAATCGTAACACACGCACACACACACACACACACAACCATTAAACGAAGTGTTATTAATGCATTTTATTTTGGAAATAAAATATATATCAGTCATTTATTTTTATGAGGTGTAAAAGAGAACAAAACTTCAAGATATCTTATGCACGATATTAAAGACTTTGAGAATTTGTAACAGAAAAAAGGAAAGAAAGATCTTTGTACATCTCTTTCTAACCCACAATTTATAAAACATTTAAATTATTGTGAAATATTTATAGTCCTTTTTTCTTAATGATACTTTAGTTGGAAATACCACAAAACCACCCCATACACTCACAACTACTTCTATAAGGATTTCTTTAACTGCTCTCACTCTCATCTTCTGAAAAAAATATATGTCAATTTTGTTTTCCAATAAGAAAACTCACACTTTTTTATTTCTCATTTACGATTTACTTAATGGAAAGAGCGAGAGAGAGTGTGTGTCAGGATATTAAAGAGAAATTCATGTATCAACATAAAGATACAACAAGTGTTTTTTCTCTCTGTCTACTAAAGAGCATTAATTTTGTGGATTGTTTATGTTTTTTTAGTTGTGTTGATTGTTGTTGTATTTTCATGATATTACCTGCTGTTCTTGTTTATGTTTCCTTTGAGTTTATGGAACGTAATCGTTATGTTTTCTGGTTTCAGAGTTTTTTTCCATTTTTTATTTTTTGCTAAAATTTTTTGAAAGCGCAGGTTTCACCTAAATGTTTTATAGGTATTTTGGTATTTCTTTGCGATTTTTTTGAAAATTTATTTAAAAATTATTAACTTTATCATGTGTACTGAATAAAACTCTTGTTACTCGGGTTACAGTACTTGTGAGATGATCAGTAGGATTAAAATATAGTTCTGTTCGAAACCTACAGGATTATTGTGATACTCAATACGATTACCATGCAGTTTTTATTATCCAAAAATGATAACAAACTTAAAAATTTTGTTGTTCGAAACTCAAGCAACTTTTATCATTTCCTGCATCATTTCGTTTCTTTGAAACTCAGCTCAGTTTTTGGGCAAACTTTATATAAAATTGGTTAAAATTGGTGTTGTCATTGCTTTAGACTCTGATCTTTGGCAGTTTATCAGCTTCAGATTACTTCTGAAGCGAAGTAATCAATCTCACCCCTTTTAAATGCAAAAAGGGAAATTTAAGTGATTCAAATCCTGAAACATCTATTGTGTGGTATTTTTGACGTTTTTGGGATAAAGCTTTACATTTGGATGCCAAAATGTCAATGCAAATAAAACAAACCACTTTGGTTTATGATTTCCATGAAACGACCAATTACACTGTCTGAAAAACAGATTTATTGACTTTGGTAGGCCTCGTAAGTAGTATCTTTACAATGTTTTTCTTACTTGACATCAGATTTGAATTGATTAAATTTTGATTGAAGAGGAGATGTATGACAACGAATACTAAAAGGAAAAAAGTTGCTTAGGCTTCGGACAACACTATATATTCCAGGAGAGAAATTGGTGACTAATTGATCCGAAGTAATGTCTGCCCCAGTGAATCAAAATTCATTCCAAGAAAGTTCTATATTTGGTGTGATAAAGAATTTTGTTTTATGTTCTGTGGAAATCGGCAAAAAGGGAATTTATACTAAAGACCAAGTAAATTGTCTGACGATATCAATCAACGAAAATTGATCTAAATATTCGACCAATTTTTAGGATTTTTAGTAAATATTTTCCAAACTTAAATTACAAATTACAACTGAAAACTTCAAAAAAATATCATTATTGTGGAATATTTTATTGTAAATCAATTTTTTTAATTCCTTCAATTTCAAGATCTCGCAAAATTTTGAAAGTTTGAAATTTGAGTTATCCACTGATGTTATTGTTTTCTACATTAAAAAAAATTAGAAAAAAAGTATAATGAAATCCATATAAATTATTAATTATAATATTCAAGCGTTTACCGAGAGTCGAGTGTATAACATACCCAAAAACATAACCACCACAAATTAAGGCGGTTGTGAAAGCTTAAGGAACTTGTTTTTCTTCTTACTTTTACATATTTTCTCGATTATTTTCATGCTTTTCGTTTTTGGAATTTGTGGTCAATTTAATTATACCCTACACCATCATAGGAGATGGGGTTTATGCAGATGTTTGTAACGGACAGAAAAAATAGAAAATTATTTTCAAATTAAATTAAATGAAATATTTATTCAGTCATATTTTTTGAAATTTATAATTGAAAACATCATTGTGGATCCCCCTTTTCACTGTTATATATATATAATGTGACTTCAATATTTTACTTATCAAAACTGGTAATCTGCGACATTAAGTTCAAATTGATATTTTTCATGTATTAATGACCATATACTGCTAATACAGCTGGCAGTTTTTTAATGATTGTCCCATCTAGTTATTCAACAGTCTAAAGAGGGACGTTGCTATTTAATTTACTAAACATCTGACTTATAACTTGTGAATTCGTAAACTTTTTCTAGAAGTTAACCAGTTGTCTCTTCTATAATCTCTTAAACAGAGTCATTTTTGTGCACTTGTGGTGGTCAAGTGATTGAATTTCTTATCACTTTGCTACATATTTTTGGTCGTGGGATATGACTATTTACGAACCTTAAGCGTCCACTGATCCCTTAGAATAACATTTTACTAGTGGCGATAAAGTGTTTGAATGTATTAGGGTGTGTTATCGGACTGTATTCAAAATGAATTTTAGTGTCTTTCAGCGATCAGCTGAGATTTGGCTAAGGGAAACTGTTCCCCAACAGAGCTATGATGCCTATTGATTATGATTGCAAAGGGGTTTCAGTCCATAAAATTCTTAAATATTTAAAAAGAGTTCTATTACATTCTAAAACGATGTTCTAATTACACGAGGATCGATCCATTACTTCGCATGGGTCCCATACAACCCCCCTTTTAAATATCACTTTGAAACTTCTAAATCGCACATAGAAGTGGGTTTGTAAAAATATTTTGTCAAATTAAGATAAATATCAGCAACCTACAATGTGGTGTAGGGTATAACATAGTCGGACTGGAATGACTGAAACATATTAACTTGTTTTTTCTTAATTTTGCCAAACATAAAATACAAAATTTTATTTTTTTTCATTAGTTTGTTTAAAGGTATTTTAAGTGAATTTCAATACCTGATCATCACATACTTATATTATGCTTATTTTGATGGACTGTCTACTTATTCGTTTGAAGAAAACACTAGAGGGGGCAAAAGAAACTTGCGTAAGTTGTTTGTTTTCTTTTGAGTTTCGTTTTTTATTAAAATTTTTGTTTTGATTTTGAATTTTTGTCGATTCTTTTTCGGTTTGTTGTTTTTCGCTTGTGACATATTGCTGACGTCTACTTTAAGTAGTACTACGACAAAAACAACCACAACAACAACAACATGGCGTTTATGTTGTTGCTGCTGTTGACCCTGCTGTTGGTGGGGATGATGTTGTTGATTATTTTGTTTTTATAATTTTATTTTGTATTTAAAAGAAATCACACACAGACACACTCATACAAATTGTATGCGGTTATGATGACAACTGTTATACATTAGGAAAGGTTAGGTTTTTGTTTCCGCAAAATTTTGTTGTAGTTGTTGCTGTTGTTGTTCATGTTGTTGAGATGTTTTATTTTGATAGGCTGCTCCTTGTTTTCTCTTTAAGAATTGCGATATTCTACACACAACAGGTGTTGAAAAGAAATTTTAAGATTTTATTACTGTTTGCGTCGCTTTTTTGAAATCTTCACATTTATGCGTATTTACAGTTCTAGACAAATTACTGATATAATCTTATCAAATTTATTAAATTAACATATTGAATTATAAATGTGATATGATGAAGACGAATTCAATTTGTTCTAAAATGTTGAGAAGAAAATTTCATTCCGAAATATATTAGAAATAAAAACCGAAGATGCTATAAGAGGGATATAGAGGTTGGACACAAGGGGACACAGAGACATTTTGAATTAGCAACAACAGACACATGACAATTGCAGGACCTTTCATCGTTCCTTGGGAGACATTTTTGGATATTAGAACAATTTCGTTAGTTATTAAATAATATTTTCAAATGGTTTCAAAATAAACTACACTGGTTCCAGCATGTAAACCATTGATTTAGACGTGTGAAGGACAAATATTCATCCAGCATCGTCAAAGCAAAATAACTAGTCAGGAGATAACTTCAGCGTTCTTAGTCAAGAGGCACCTAAACCTTTGAGGGAGCACATTACTAAGACACATTTTTTCAATGAGTGACAGAGAACATTAGGCTCCTCATAGAAAAATTAAGTAGATTTTAATCTTCTCTACTAAATAAACAATCTGCTACCAGATCTAATAATGATCTTTTTAACCGTTAAGACATCTATTTTTGATCTTCTTAATCGTTAAGACAAAATTAATATACAAGTTTTCATATATTTGATTTTGCTTTAAATATCGGTCTATAGCTTTTTATTATTTTTTTGTTGTAAACATTTTTGAACACCCTTAATGTGGGGTGTATGTTTAAGTGCGAAAATACGTTCTTGACATACAATCACTTAGATAAGAAGAGCAATATTCTGTTAGACTGCTGGTCTTTTTCCGTAGTTTAAATTTGAATTAAATATTAAAATTTTGCAGTGTAATCGTTAAAAGTTATAATGAAGCAAAAGTATACGAATACTTAAATATTTTTTCGAACATAAAAATCAATTTTACAATAGATTGATATCATTAATTTCGAACTTGGCAAATTGGTAAAAAGGAACAGTGAAAAGTTGAACCAGATGAAAAAGGAAATTGTATGGAATAACTGTGGAAATGACGAAATTTCCTTAACTACTTTAACAACATTTACTTCTTTGATGATAACATCAGGGCTTGACCAATCAAGCATACTTTGCGAAATAAAGGTATGTATATGTAAACGAGAGAATGGGGAAAAATCCCCATATTACATCACAACTAAAATTCCATGTAGAGGATAAATTTTCAAGTATTTAAAACCCTGTAAATCCAGTATCGATCGTCTAAATTTTTAAAATGGCGTTGTGACTGTAAATCCTATACCTTGAGAAAGCTTTAAACTTATCGTTTAACAAGGAATATATAAGCGAATTCAAACGACTTTAAAGCTTAGATTTGGTAATTGGAACTAACTTGTTTATTATTTTCTACTTCATTTTAAAATTTTATTTTAGTTATTGAACTCTTCATGTTTTACAGAAGTCCCAAACACTACTCTTCGATCTGAATCTAAATTGAACTATAAATTGTTCAGAGAATCACAAAATATTACATAATTGTTGTCATTTAATTTGATTAAAATAGGAGATTCGAGCCCTGAGAGGAGTTAGAGTCTTATGCTGCTCAAAACCAATCCATAAGTGCCTTAGAAATAACTGTGCAAAAGTTATGTAACATTATTTATATTTATGTTTAAATTGATATTTAATTACTTCATAGAATACTGCAACATATACTTACATGGGCATATGAAAATTTCTGAAAAGGGGACAATATTTCAATAATTTTTTTGAAATAAGAGATGTGACCCATTATAGATTTCTTCAGTGTGAAGCTAATAAATTTAGCTATAAAAACAAGATACTTTAGATACTTAAGAAAAATAGTTAAAAATTAACGACATTTTGATAGGGCTAACGGGGATATTGTTTCCCCTACTGCCCTCGGATTTGCTTTATGGGCATAATAATTGAATTTAAAATGAAAAACTGTCACCACTTTTTTGACAAAAATCAGAAAAATCGCTTTTTTTCTAAATTTCTAAATTTCACTCTAAAAAATTTCGTGTAAATTTACGCTATTTATAGCAGGTAATTGGACTCCTACTACTACTATAAATAGAGTAAAATTTCATATTGATTTTTGTTTCAAATTCTTACGCATTTTATATGTAAAAAATCGAAAATATTTATTATTTAATATTTTTAAAAATTTAAAAATTTTTCCATAAAATATAAGTAATTTGAAATGAAAATGTTTATAATTCATACTACAACATTCATACTGCTATATTTTGTGTGTATTTTTGTAGACAAAAGTCTGTAAAAATTATATCAAGAATTTTATGTTCATTTTTACGCAGATTTAGTAATTTTACATGAAATCTTATTTATTGTATTAGAGTAATTTTACATTTTACATTTTTTTGAGTGTATTTCCATATAATATATCTTTTTATTGAATCCACATAGGTATATGATTGTTGCACATAAAATATTTGGAATTTTTTACGGAATTCAGACAATAAAACCTGTCCGTAAATGAGTCAAAATTTTGCATTAGTCTCAATATCTCTTAAACTATAAGAAGTATGTTTGTAAAGAATTCAATTGACTTTGTGTATATTAAATATTATTTCAATCAAATCATGAATAAAATGTTGGCGATTTTTTTAAGAAATCGTCATACCCGAGGGGACTAGCTTAGAAATCCCCTTCCCGACTCCAGGACCCATTAGAAACAGTCCTTCTTTAAATCATTTGGAAAACAACACAAGTTACAGAATTATTTCCAAAAAAGCGTTTTGGGACCACTATGCGATATCAAATATTCCGTTTGTCTGCGCCCGTTTCTTTTCCAAAAGTAAGTGTTTTTTGTTGTAATAGATTCAGAGGTGTGCAATATTCAATATCCTGTTTCTAAGAGATATACTACTGAAATTTTAATAAGCTGTTCATTCACAATCCATGTTCTTTTTTTATCCAATTTGAAAAAATAGTATGAGATATCGGTCTATTGAACTGATTTTGTCGCTTTTAAATAGAAAACTTTTAAGGACAATAACAAATATTTTGACCAAATTTCATTGAATTCTATTTTGGATGTGAGTTTTCCAACATTTGTGAAATAGACGGACAAAGCTAAATCACTCGGATTTTCATTTAATACCGAAATAAATATACTTTATTCGATACTACACCACTGAGTTGTGGTTCAGTTCTCCTAAAACTATTTGATAATGTCGAAAATAATTTAAGGCGATTTACTTTGTTAATCATTTGTTACAACACATTTGGAACCCATTTTAAAATGATCAACTCCAATTTGCTAACCGCCATTATTAGCACCATTCACAAGTGCAAATGTACTTAAGTTTTCAATAAATGAATTCTTTTCAAGATCTGTAAAATTGAACGAGTAAAAAAAGTGATCATTCTTATTTTTACTATTTTTTTATTTGGCTCTTTTTTGCGTATCATGTGTTAAAAGACAACAAATAAGCTACAACAGCAACAATTGAAAATATACATATATGTATATGTATGTATGTGTGGATATATTTTGCCATTGTCTCTCATATTATTGTAGTTTTTTACTCACTTACTCACACACACACACAACTATTCAATTGATTGTAGTACTATTAAATATTTAAATTGTTATTGCTGTTGTTGTTGTTTTCAACGTAATAATCGTCACTAAAAATCACTACTTAACTAACTACTCACACATACTTTAACATATTAAATTATATCTATGTGAATGTATGTTTGTATAGAAGAGAATAATTATAATGATTATTTTGCGAGTAAAAAGATAGACAATGATGATGATGATGATGAAAATATCTTTTCGTCTCTTAGATTTTTTGTCTATTTGTATCCATGAGTTTATTATTATTTTATGTGATAGTTGTTCAGTTATCTATGTGTTTGTATGTGTGTGCTTGTGTATTGTGAGTATTTGTGTTTAGTGTATTTGAAATTGTACAACAATACGAAAAGTGAACTTGAAAAACCACGTGTTTTTGTCAATTTCGCTTTTTTTCTAAAATTCTCTTATTTGTTTTTCTTTATTTTTATCTTTTGTTTTCTTTTACAGTTTTGATTTCAGTTTTAAAACAAAATGAATTGTGGATAATGAACAAAACAAAAATTCGTTTATTATTGTTTTTGTTTTTGTCTGTATATAATTTTCATTATTATTCATTCATTCATTCGTTCACTGTTGAACATATTTGGCGCTTTTTTCTCCCAAAACAAATTTCATTACAAAAAGTATAAGAAAAAGTATTGTTTTGTCTGTTTGTTTATATATTTTGCATCTATTTTAATTGTTTTTTGTGTTTTTTTCAAATATTTTGCATTTGAAATTTTTCGAAAATATTTTAAAAATTTCTTTTGCTGAAAAAACTGTTTTATACCCTACACCACTATAGGTAGAATGCGTTTAGGCAGATGTTTGTAACGGTCATAAAAAATATCACTACTACCACTTTTAAGTATACCGTTCAGCTCAGAATCTACTCCTGGGTCGATTTAAGCATATGCGTCCATCCGACTGGCTGTTCAGGTAAAGCTTGTTCGCAGAATACAGGTCGTAGTTTTGAAGACTTCCTAAAAAATTTGGCACGTAGTACAACAGTACCAGTTGAAATTGGTTATCGGTCCATTATTTCATATAGGCCCAATGCAAATGTTCTCCCGGAATGGGGCTCTAAGTTCAAAAAATTCCGAAATATAAAACGATTTTAACCAAATGTTGCGAAAATAAGTCTTATTACATTCTAAAACGAAGATCGATCCATTATTTGCCAAAACAGCTGTGCAAAATTAAACGACGGTCGGTCTATAATTTTTTCTAACCTTAAGATCTGTAATAATGACAGTTTTTACATTTGTTTCCAACTTTTTTCTCGTGGAACAGTTTTATTGAACAAAACGTAGGACGAGTAGAACCAGGGGAAGTGGTACCCCGATACAAAAGCAAATATTGGTTTTCGAAAATCTAAAGTATTATATGAGCGAAAGTTTTGAAATCTGGTCTCAATAATTTTCTCAATGATTTCTTTTAATGGAAAAAAATGTAGGACATATAGAGGAGGAGGAGGTGGGGTATCGCCATACAAATCAAATATTTATTATCGAATATATAAAGAATTATAGCAGCAAGAAATTTTAAAATTTCTGAAATTTCTTTCGAGATTTTGGACTGAAGAGAATTTTTGTGCAGCAACGAGCACCGGGTAAAAGTTAGTTCCCATAGAACCCTCCAAAAAAATTCCCTTTAAATCACAAAAATTATCACAATAATATTTTTGGCCACAAAAGCATAAATAACCAAATTATACGAGAGCCGTTCATTTACAATCAATAATGTGGTGTAGGGTATTACATAGTCGGCCTGTAAAGACCATAACATTTTAAATTGTTTATTCTCTATTTCATTTTTTTGTTTTGTTTAGGGAAGTACGTAAATAAAAACATAGTATGTATGAATGTTTGTATGTTTGTAGGTTTCTTTATGTTGATTTATAAATTTTTTGCTATAAAATTGTTTTTCTATTAAATTAACATGTTTTTTTTTATTCTAAAAATGTTAAAAACACTAACGGAAGTATTTGTTTTTGTAGGATTTTTTTTTCAATTGTTTAAATTAATATTAAAATGAGGTGAGTTTGAAAAGTGATTTCGACATATAATAGAATTTATTAATTAATTTATGTTAAAGAAATCCTGGAAAAAGTTTTTGAATGGAACAAAACTTTTATGAAAATATTTCAAGTTAATGAAAATATTTTATTTTTTCATAATTTTTTCAAGAGACAAAAAAGTGTGTGAAATGATTTGATAAATAATTAAATATTTTCAACATAAACCAACATGGTCCTAGAAAAAGTTGTCCAAGCATTCAAAGATAAACCGTCAAACTGTTTACAGTGTTATGAAACATTACCGAGAGATTTTGTCCGTTGATAGAACACCTGGTTCAGATAGAAGGATTAAAAAGAGCTTCTAACACATCCGGTAGGAAAGCAACGCGGTTAGCTCTGCATTCTGACTATTTGCTACGAAAACTTAACAATAGAAAGCACTATAAAACACCAAGGAAAGCTTCCGAAAAAGTTTCAAGGGGAATGATGAAAGAATCCCTTCAGATTCTGCTTTAAGGTAGTTTATCAGCTCTAGATAATTTCTTAAACGTTGTTCTAAATCTCTTTCTTTAAAAATGCCAAAAAGGTTTTCTTTAGAATTAAAATCCAACCATCACAATGCCCCTCGAGGAACCACACCAAGAGTCTGGATGGAACCGGAGTTTCAGGGACACCTGACCTCCGTAGGTGTTGTTGCTTTTGCTGAAATCTTTGCCTATGAATTTCGGAAAATTCTTGTGCAAATAACTGGCTGACTCGACTAATACCAGTTAAACTCTAAACATTTCGAAGCTGGTGGACCACTTCTCCGTATCTCAGCACACATAAACAATTAGGGCAACAATTACAAAATAAACGTCGATCAGAGACCCAAGTATGAACAAACACAACAACGTAGTAGAGTAGGCGGTGATTACGGGGATGTCGATACACAGCAAGGGAGAGTTATAAATGGAACTCTCTTGTCAGCAGAATAAGTCTACCACAAACGGGAGAAAGGCAACAGTGACGCAAAAACGCACGAGCAGGTGATAGAGACTACCACATAGGGAGATCACGTATCATAGTTGCATCTAATATTTCTCATATTTTTCCTGAAAAGTACTTCTCACGAATAATTACCCTACCTGCTTAAATCACCCCACTTACCAATAATCAGTTACTTTCACACCCTCTACATTGCAAATGTCCCCATAATTCCCACATTTTGGAGAATCGTGAGCTATGCCTCAAGGTCCAAACTATTATGAATTCATACGGTATCCATCCTTGTCTACAATGATCTTCAAAACAAAGCACTCAGCTAATAGTGTCGTTATTTCCCTATTATCTAAATTTACTAAGTCATTCGCAGAATTTTAAGCAATTTTAATCATGTCCCTTCTTAACTTTAGACGCGATAGAACGCTGTATCAAATGCAGTCAAGGAGTGTTAAACTTAACAAATGTTTAAATTTCAAGCGGAAAATCAGTTTATAGTCACAAAAAGATGTTGATATTGTGGTATATTCGGTCCACCATTTTTTATAGATTCCTAACTTCAAAAATCTTTTCATCTCGCACAAAGATCTTACGATCAAATTTGAACGTGAGATGATAAGATGGAGATAAACAGATATCTGCTCAATAAATATGTTGTCCAAAAATACACTTGTGATGATAATCTTATCATTTAGATTGTGATGGTCGAGGAGTTTGAAAAGCATAACTAATATTTGCCGAGTTACTTTAAAATTTGTTCATATCTCAAATGGATAACCAAAATCAAAGACCTTTTCAAACCTCTCTCCCTCTAATACAGAGAAAGAGTATTTGCGCCTTTACTTTATGATTATGTGTAAATACATTCACATATACATACATTCAATCACATATTTTTGTTCGATCATACGAGGTAGTTTACTGCGCAATTGTAGCATTCCCAAAATAATGTCATTGATATATAAACAATTATACGAATTACCAACAATTTACGACGTCATCAGTTTAATGAACGGTTTGTCATGAATTGTTTGCCCGAAATTTTTTTACACCCAACAACAACAACAACAGCAGATTAAAGAAACAACAAAATTTGGGTTTTTGAATTAACGAGGTGATTTCGATTGTTGTCGCTTTTCTTCTGCTTCATTCCATTAATGAAATGCAAACGCATTAAATTAATATTCTTCAGGTTTTTTTTCGATATGAAATAATTTACGAGATTTTTGTCTTTTTTGCTTAAATGACTTTTTATACACTCCACCACTGCAAGTGGTGAAGAGGGTATATTAACTTTGTCATTCCGTGTGTAACGCTCCCAGACACCATACTGTATGTAAATTCTTGCATCAAATCAAAAAGTGGGTCAGTTTGCTAATTTTTGCTTATATCCGTCTGTCCGCATCTGTCAATTTGTCATCTGTGTGTCGTTTTTCAGTCCGTATCCACAATAACTGGCAGACCACAATGAATAGCAAATCGATTCAGTATATTAAAATATATAGACCGATATCTAATGCAAACTTTAAATTCAGCCGAAGAACTTCAAAATAGAATAAAATTCTGTCATAGTGCCATAACTTATAAATACTTCATTAAAAAAAAAGTTATAGACAAATTACAGCTAATTTTAAGACTCATTAAGTGTTCTTGTGATATATGAAAGAAAAATTTTTGTACATGGTATTCGTTTGTAAGTGTACATGAAGGGTAAACATAATGTATTTACTTCAAGCACAAACGTGGTAGAGGGTATTAAAGATTCGACATAGCCGAATTAAGTATTCATACTTGTTTATTATCAAATGCATTGAAATTCATAGAGGCAAAGAAGTCATTTGAAGAGGAAAGAAAGAAATAATTTTTGAATAGAAATTTTAATTGAAATTTTCATTAAGAAAAAAATCAACAAAGAAATTTAAGAAAATTTTAAAATGCGGAACCAATTTCCAGTTTCCAAGCAATTAAACTCATTAGACTGATTTTCAATACTAAAAATTGTATTCATATTGTTGCCAGTTTAAGAAATACAAACTAATTAATAAATTTATATATACAGAACGATTTATTTATTCAGATTGATTAATATCAATTTAATGAAAACATTTGTACGAGATATCGTGAAATCTAATATCTAGACATTATATCTCGATTGTACGATTGTTACTCTTCCATATTAGAGACGAATAAAATTACTCATTTGTTTATTCGCTTAGTTAGGTATCGCCACCAATTGTATGCGATGAGCTCTGTGCACAGTGGGGGTGTCATAAATTTTTTAATCGATTACGTGCTGTTATTTGCGTATACTAGAAAAACGTATGATAGCTTTATTCGGCGGAACCGAATCGTAGGGTACCCTTTAATTTAAATACAAAATATATATTTATAAAAATTTTACGAAAGTAAATACAGTTGAATCTTTTAAATTAGACTCTCACAAAATTTAACTCTCCAGAAATTAGAACCGCCAATTTCAATACATTAAACGCTCTTCAATTAGACTCTGTGGTTCTACTTCCTGAATACTTTGTACTCATTAAAGCTATAAATTTGGTATTTACTCATTGATGTAATTTTTAAAGGGAAAAATATCAAATTTAACCTGGTGTCTACAACTCCATAGCAATGTGGGTCAGATGAAACAAAAGGTCTTAGCAGGAATTCCACAAATCGAAGAGGATCTGTGGCATTTTCGTCGACATTCAAGCGGCAGTTAGGTCAGTGAAGGTCTCTATTATTACGTCATTGCAGGGAGGTGGTAACATGATTGGTTGATCTTTTGATTTTACCTTAATTTGGTTCCTACGCACAGAGAATATGCAAATGACTTATAACAGCTTTTACGTCAATGTATCCATAAATGGTTTGTGTCAACTAGTGTAAATGTACATTTTTGGTTAATTAAAAGTGATGTTTTGGGCCAAGAAGCTGCCAGTTGTAGTTGAGTAAAAATGGTGATTTTAACACAAAGCACGATCAGCCGAAAAAGCTTGGTGATGAGGAATTACAAAACTGTTATCAACTCAAGAAGATATTGACAAAGATGGTTCTCAAGAGTTATGACCCGGTCTCTAAAAGTCATGTCCGACAAATGAACATTTAGAAACATTCGGTATTTCATGATCTAGGACTATGAAATATGTCCTAGAACATATATATGTGGCAGCCATATCTTTCTAAGAGTCAAATTAACAACAAGAATATCTCGAATGCTACAAACGAGGATTACATGATACCACTAAAATGTATGAAGTGAAGTTGGATTTGCGAGAATTAAATGCCTTTTGTCTCTTGACGTTCTTGGCGAATAACGATTCTCCTTGGACAATAGTTTTACGTGAAACTGCAGGAAGTCTAACTACGTATCTTTTTCACCTCTATTGTTGCCCAGCTCTTGAAATAAAGAAATACAGATTAGGTGAACCAATATTTGGTGTCAATATTGGAAGATAAAAAAGTTCGATATCGAGAGCTCAGAAGGCAAAGTCTATTAGAATTTTTAAAAAAGGTCTGATTATTGGTGCTGTGGCTTAAATCGAATTTCCTGGGGGGGATTGATGCTCCCGATATGCCACTTTGAAGTCATTAAACGTGAGACAGACATTTAGATAATTCCAAACTTTAAACTTTAAGAGGAATTTTTATATCCGGACAATGTTAAATCCATGTTGTTATATGTGGACATAAATAAGCACATTGGAAATATAAAACTTACCACCCGTAGCTGCCGGAAATCTTCCGAATATATATATTGTATTTTTAAGTAATTTTTTTCAGATATCTCCTATTTTATCGAACCGATTTTACAGCCTCTAAATATCAAGCTACAACATTGTCACGTTTAATTAATTTTGAATTATTAGTTCAGTGGTGATCGTGCCAAAAACAAACGAATATTGCCTCTGAATTTGGTATCATCTAACCAAATTTCGGTGCTTCAAAATTTTAGAACTTTTTTTTAAGTATAACAAACAAAATGATAAACCTACTTCACCTCTTGTACTCGAGTAGAGTATAAACATTATATTATTTTAAATGTAAACGGCGTAATGTCGATCTAATAAAAATTAACAAATCGTACGGTTTCAATAAAAAAAATAATAATCAAAATTATACTTAAAAAAGTCATAACCTATAAAATTTCGTTAAAATCATTAAATTTAAAATTATTAAATTTTTTTTTGTTAATTCGATATTTTTTTGTCATATTTGTAGTACAAACATTAAATGCTAAAAAAAAATTAAAATTTATGGTCATCGTAATTGGAATTAGATGAAATGGAATGAAATTAAATGTTACCAGTTTTAATTTTTTGTTCTATACAACAGTTCATTTCAATTCATTTACGTTCATCGTTCGTACGTTCATTTATTTATTTATTTTATTTTTTTGATTTTTTTTCATTTGGCCTTCAAAAAATCTTAAACTGTTTATAGAAAGAAGCCAACAAATCAACTAAAATAAGAATTTTATACCCTCCACCATCACAAGTGGTGAAGAGGGTATATTAACTTTATCATTCTGTGTGTAACGCTAAGAAGAAATCGTCTCAGACCCCAAATGTATATAAATATTCTTGGATTAAATCAAAGTTTGAGTCCATTTAGGTATGCATAACGGACATAGCTGCGTCCCTCTGCCTGTTCGTCTGTCCGTCTGTATGTCTATTATAGGCACGCCCACATTCACAATAATTGACAGAGATCAATAAATTTGGCCTGAGTATTTGCTATAGTCCTGAGATGCTTCCTATTTTAACCCAGCAAAGTCGATTCAGTATATTAAGAGATTAATACCGATATCTGGGGTAACCTCTAAGTTCAAGTAAAATTTTCGTAAATATCGACATATAAATCGACAAATCAGAAGGAAATTTTGTCATATTATTGAGCTATATATACTTCATTACCATTCCAAGTTATCAATATCGGTTCAATAGAACAAAATTTAAAGCCAAAAATATAAGTTATTTTATGACCCATTAAGTGTTCCGTCTTATAGTTAAGAAAAACTTTATACTTCAGTAAGTGTTTGTGAGAGTGTGTATTTACGAAACATAACGTATTTACTGCACACATTTTTGAGGTGGTGGGTATTCAAGATTCGGCATAGCCGAATATAGCATTCTAACTTGTTTATTGCTGTATGATTTTACTATTCGAGTCTTAATTAAATAAAAATATATTAAATATTGTTGAAGTGCGAAGCGTTGCTGGACGTCAACATTTAAGATTAAACAAATTTGATGTTGAAATGTTTGTTAGTGGCAATTAAACGTTTTATTGATATTTATTTAAAATTGTTTGATCGTTCTGTTGTTTTTCACTCTTTAGTAAATGTCATTATTGACACATTTATTTGACAAAGTTTATTCCTGTAAATTATAGTAAATTGGGATTATTAAAAGTTTTTAACGCATAAAAAATTGTAGACTTGAAACCGTAGCATATCATTCAACAGCTCTTCCGAAGAATGACCCCTTGTTCATTATGCTGAAGCTCTGGCTTCCCTCCAATCATTTGTACCGTAGTAAATAAGTTCCAGGATCTCCTATAATCAGGTAACCTTTATCACTTCATTGAAGATTTTTCTTACAGATTGCGAGTGCTGGCTTTTTTATTCTGACTACAACTCAGATCGTTGACGTTAAGGTGCGACTTTTGACGTGTAGGCTGTAGGGTTTTAACTAAATTTTTACCAAACTGATCTAGAAATTGTTCGGTGGCTCACTTTTAGGAACAAGTAACTTTAGAGGGGTTACAAAGTCTTGTTTACAATTCCTCAAAACTAGCACGCGGTTAGGGACGCCTTTAGAAACAACACCCGAAAAGGTAATGTGGCCTTATTGTTTATAGGCATGGACCTAATTAGCTTTGATGAAGTTGAAAATTATTTCCTTGCATTTGCTTTCCTTTCTGGGAGCTAGTTTTGCGCATTTGGTAGACTTGCTTGGAGATTGTTTATCGCCAGTAGCTTACAGATTAGTCTAATCTGACTAAGGTATCTGGCATCTAATCTAACTTATCTGGACTTCTGTTGCTCTCTATTCAAAAGATCGTGTCGTATGTTCATAGTTTTTTTCAGTCCACCCAATTATGCATAATTATATTCGGACAAATTGGAAATGATGACAGTTATTCAACACCTTTTAGCTGATCCACTATAGTATTGACAAATGAGCTTTATCAGAAAATTGTTATGAAATTCGTGATGGGTAATAAATTTTGTGGACCATGTTTTAATCCTGTCCTTTTCGCTATCGTTTTTTTTTCAAATGAAAAAATAAATATAGAAATAATCTAAAATTTCTGATTGGGTATCCCGACTTCAGTAACATTTCACGTAGTAATAACAGATTTGTAGAAGAGTTTAAACTTTGTAAACGTAACGGTGTCCGGTTCAAAGGGTTGTCGATGTTTTTAAAAAAAGCAAAAAAAAGTTTCAAAAATTTTAATTTTGGGAGAATCAGAGTTTCCCAAACTCAAGCTACTTTCTATAATCACATAATCTGAAATATGGCTTATCTTCCTTATGATAATGAAGGTTCTTTTTGCGTTTGATAACAATCTTGGACGGTAAATGCTTCCAATTTCTGATTTTCAATATTCAAGGAAAAATTACCACCTTTGAATTGGGCACAAAAATTTTGGGTGCACAGTAGGCCATAATTAAAACGGATTATTTTTTCAATGACCTTGTTTATAACTTTGTCGAGATATAAGCAAGATACTGGAAAATGTGAGACAACCACGAAGTTCCGAAATTAACCATAACATCTTTTTCATTCCACTTCTTAATCGTACAAAAGAATTTTAATTATGCAGGGGCCATTATTTGACTAGTTTCAATATTAACCTTCCCGGTATCTAATTGAAGAATTTGTTACCATATTTCACTGTAGTTTTTATAGAGACCCTTTTCGGGAATCGGTGTTTAAGCTGATAAATGAATAATTTGTTTTTGGTGCAATATCTTCAACTTATGTAAGTGGTGGAGGGTAATTAAGATTCGGCACAGCCGAGTACAACATTCTTACTTGTTTGAATAACCTGAAAAATGAGATTTCAATTGAAAACGTTGCTAAGAAAAATAATCCGAAACTAAATAAACGATTTGTAAATAAAGTTAATTTGCAAATAACTGAAGCAGATTAAGTTGGTCACTCTATAAAAGTTATTTCAATTAAACATACAAAGTTTTCATAATTAGAAATTAATGAAATTAAAATTTGTGCTAATTATTTTCTAGCAGCATGTTTTTTTTTCTGCTTTTACTACTAATTCTAGTCTTTTAGTAGTCTTTTTTTTTTTTGATATTGACTTTTGTCACACTTTGGAATAGTTTATGTTCATATTTGTATTTGAGTTCAGTTGAATGTGTGTGTGTGTGTGTGTGTGAGTATTAGTTTGATATTAATTTTCTTGTTATTCGTATTTAATTTAAAATTATGCTTAAATGTCTAGACATACCAGATGTCGGCAAGTAGTTGTAGCCAATCAGTCCGATAGTTAGTGCTTTTTTGAGTGGAATGAATGAGATGCTTGAAACTGAAACTGAAACAGAGAAACATAAAAAAGACACACGCTGGTGATCTTAGAAACCGGTCTATGAATTTATAAAACGAAAAAATTATCATTTCTTTCAAGGCTTTTTAATTCAAATAAAAATTAAACAAAAATATTCAACTTAAAATAAATAAAATATTAATAGAGTTTGTAGCAAAATTTTAAAGTTCTCTCTATAAAAAGACTTATATTTTCAATGTTACGTTATGTTATAGAAATTCTTTTTTTTTCAATAAAATTTTGGAAGATCCGCACAAAATATTAAAGTGATCAAAATTTATAATATAAAAGTTCTTTTTGTCTAAATTTGCCTTCAGCATCTGCTACTGTTTTAAAATAAATTTTTGTATACCCTCCACCACCACAAGGGATGAAGAATGTATATTTATTTTGTCACACCGTGTGTAACACTTACAAGGAATCATCTGAAATCTCATTACGTATATATATTCTTGCATAAAATCAAAATCTGAGTCGATTTACATCTCAATAATTGATTGGGCTCAATGAAATTTGGCATAAGTATTAGTTATAGTCCTAAGAAGTTTCCTATTTAAAACCAGCAAAAGCGGTTCAGTATATTAAAAAACATAGACCGATATCTGAGGCATCCTTTAAGTTCAAACAAAAGTATTTCTTAAAATTACTAGTTTTAAATCGACAATTGTCATATTACAAGTGTTTATGTACTTCATTACCATTCCAAAAATCATCAAAATCGGTTAGAAAAGAAGTTATAGCCAAAAATACAATTAATTTTATTACTAATTTAATGTTCCGTGTTATATTTCAGAAGAACTTTATATATTGTATACTTCTTTCAGTGTATGTTTGAGTATGTATGTACGAAATATAACGCATTTCTTCACTCGCATTTGTGTGGGTGGTATTAAAGATTCGGCACAGCCGAATAAGGCATTCTTACTTGTTTATATTTTATTTGTTGTATCCTACTTTACCGTAGGTGGTTGGGGTATAATGCGTTTGTGCCTATATTTTAGGTACATACCATACAAATGACATCCCGGAATGAGGATTTAAAGTCGTAAAAGTATTTTACAAATTTTTCGGAAAAAAAGTCTTAAAAATTCTAAACCGATGTGTCAAATTATGCAAGGATTAGTTCTATACGTCCCATACAAGCCCTCTTCTAAAAATCACTTTGAAGGGTATAAATCTCATATATACGCTAATATTGCAACAATAATTGATTAAATTAAGATAAATTATGTATAAAATTATACGAGGATCAGTTTACAATTTCATGTAGCTCTCATTTAACACCAATCCAAAAAAATTTTAAAACTTCACTGAAATGTTAGTTATAATGTTACTCTACGAGAGATGAGATATACATTATGATTATCACGTGATTGATGTATGATAATCATTTCCTGTAAAGTACATCCTGGTCACTGATTGACTGTTTCCCAGGGTTAAAAACTTTCGCTTGAAAGTAATTTCGCTTGAAAGTAATTGGTAATCGGATCGTTCCGAAATGTAGCTAAATTTGAGTGGTTTTTATTACGTTGTTTCCTTTCCAAGACCCTCCTATTAGTTAAATTAAGTACCGTTATTTTAAAACAAAAATCATAAACAATATTCTGTGATCACTGTCACTGTTTTAACGAACACTGATTAAAAAATCACTTTCACTGCAAACAACATTATTTTAAAATCACAATAGAGATCGTCTCTATACTGCATGCATAAGAATAAATCAGAAAATAAAATTATATGAGGGTCGTTCAAAACTTTTTCGTAACTGCCATTTATAACCAACATTGTGGTGTAGGGTATTACATAGTCGGGCCTGATCGTCTATAACATTCATACTGGTTTCTTTTGTATCTTTTGTGCTTTTGTTTCCAAAGATCAGAAGCGTGTCTCCCTCCAAAAAAATGTGTGCACTTTGCTGGTTTGAGTTTTCAGTTTCTGATCTGATTGTGATCCTGAAATTTCTTTTTTTTTACTTATTTTTCTTTCTTTCTTTCTTTAGAGGTTTATTATGATTTTTATTTATTTTGTTTTTGTATTTGTGGTGGTTCAATGCCTTCAGGAGCTTTCGCGTATTATTAGCTTTTGTGGTTTATGAAAATATACTTCTTTTCCTTTTTTTTTTGAATGGTCAATGAACCTGGACTTTGATTACGATTCTAAGAAATCACCAAAATTATTACTTTTTTCGTTAATCAGTGTTTATTTTTTTAAAATTAATTTAAGTTAAAAATGTGATTTTCACATTTTTATTATGAAAATAAACCATAATGAAATTTGTATTGCGATTTAAAGGAAAATAATTATTAACGTGATTAAACATTTAATTAAGAATTTATTTAACTTGAAAGTAAAACTTTATATTTATAAAACGTAAAAATCTAGTTTAGAAATTCCACCAAGAAATGAGGATGCTAAAAAAGTGGTTTTGAAACGAAATATGGTTTATTTTTAAAACACGTGCTTTTTGGAGTAAAAATCAAGTTTTCAAACCAGTTGATGATGACATTTATATTAAAGAGAGAAACAAAAAAAAA
Source organism: Cochliomyia hominivorax (assembly GCA_004302925.2). Taxonomy (NCBI): domain Eukaryota; kingdom Metazoa; phylum Arthropoda; class Insecta; order Diptera; family Calliphoridae; genus Cochliomyia; species Cochliomyia hominivorax. The sequence continues at coordinate 78,974,102 of PYHX02000467.1, forward strand.
AAAAAAAAAAAAAAAAAATAAATTTTCTCTTTAAAATAAAATATTAATAATGGAAGATCATTTAAGGGAACAGACATGGATATTTTTGTAATTTCTATCTGGCATTATTTTTTTCAAAATTAAAGTTCAAACAGTGGAGGCACTGTTGCCATATTGAACGATTTATCGTCATTTTCACTATTTAATGAACCCAAAATTGCATTTTGAAGATTTATTATGCCCCATTTTGACGATTTTCGCAATCATCAAAATTTGAATCACCAAAACTTGGACTAAAAGGAAATTTTCGGTCCGCTTTTTAAAAACTAAATTAAAAAAAAAAACCAAAGTCCTGAAAAAATTTTGATGTTGTAGTTCTTTAGATATTCAAAAATCTATATTTGCTTTATTTGGGGGGTTTCTATTTCTCTGATCCTAACAGCTATCTCAAGCCGCATGATTACAAGACACTTACTGCAATACTTCCAGTAGCATGATTTCTACAAAAATTTTAAGACCGTCGTTGTTATTGTTCTTAAAATATTTAATAACTAATATTTGTTTTGTATGGGGGGTACCTCTCCCCTTGCTCCTATTCAAAAAACTTGTAGCGTATGTGTCCTCCCAGATATACAGGAAGACACTGTAAAAATTTTAAGAAAACCAGTGCAACGGTATAAACAAATACACACATTGATTTTTATATAAATTGATGTAATTTTTTACTAAAAATTTTAATTTCTTACTAAAAAATTCGTTTTTTCACAACGATACGATTTTTCATAAAAACGATTTTTCATTAAAAATACGATTTTTCATTAAAAATACGATTTTTCATTAAAAATACGATTTTTCATTAAAAATACGATTTTTCATTAAAAATACGATTTTTCATTTAAGTTACGATTTTTCATTCAAAATACGATTATACATTAAAAATAAGATTTTTCATTTAAATTACGATTTTTCATTAAAAATACGAATTTTAATTAAAAATACGACTTTTCATTAAAAATACGATTTTTCACTAAAAATACGATTTTTCATTTAAGTTACGATTTTCATTGAAAATACGATTTTCATTAAAAATACGATTTTCATTAAAAATACGATTTTTCATTAAAAATACGATTTTCATTAAAAATACGATTTTTCATTAAAAATACGATTTTTCATTAAAATACGATTTCTAATTAAAAATACGATTTTAATTCAAAATCGATTTTTTCATTAAAAATATACGATTTTTCATAAAAATACGATTTTTCATTAAAAATACGATTTTTCATTAAAAATACGATTTTTCATTAAAAATACGATTATACATTAAAAATACGATTATACATTAAAATACGATTTTTCATTAAAAATACGATTTTCATTAAAAATACGATTTTCATTAAAAATACGATTTTACATTAAAAATACGATTTTTCATTAAAAAATACGAATTTCCGTTAAAAATACGAATTTCCGTTAAAAATACGATTTTTCGTTTAAGATACGATTTTTCACAAAAAATGCGATTTTTCGTTAAAAATAAGATTTTTCTTTAAAATTACGATTTTTCGTTAAAAATACGATTTTTCACTAAAAATACGATTTTTCACTAAAAAATACGATTTTTCACTAAAAAATACGATTTTTAACTAAAAATACGATTTTTTAGTTAAACATACGATTTTTCGTTAAAAATACGATTTTTCACAAAAAAATACGATTTTTCACTAAAAATACGATTTTTCACTAAAAAAATACGATTTTTCACTAAAAATACGATTTTTAACTAAAAATACGATTTTTTAGTTAAACATACGATTTTTCGTTAAAAATACGATTTTTCACTAAAAAATACGATTCTTCACTAAAAATACGATTTTTTAGTTAAAAATGTGATTTTTCGTTAAAATATGTTTTTTCACTAAAAATACAATTTTCACCAAAAATACAATTTTTCACTAAAAATTTTCACTAAGATTTTTCACCAAAACGATAAATTTTTCACGATTTTTCAAAAATGCGATTTTGTTCTAAAATACTATTTTTCGTTAAAATACGATTTTTTACTAAAAATACTTACTTAGTAATCGATAAGTTAATTTCAATTACCTGCAATTCACCAAAAAAGAATAATTTTTTAAATTTAAGATACATAGTTTAAGATATTAAATATATAAAATATTGTTTGGAATGATATATCGTTTATTTAATTTTTAAAAGTTGTGAATTACAAAATTTTGTTGAAATGACCTGAAGAGTTGCATGCACTTTAAAAATAAAGTACACTCTACCACAAATCTACAAAATAATGATAGAATTTATATTTATGTCCACATTTAATTCTCATTATATTGCACAGTTAGAGAGAATCGATGTTTCCGAAATAAATCTGTAATTTTTGACTGACTGAATGGATTTGTTTGAAATTTAATATAATAAGAGAGAAGGAACATACTATCAGGTACAATCCTGACTTCCAATTTGCAGTACCATGAACTAATACAATGGGAACCCTATAAGATCGAAGGTCCTAAAGATTTATTGGTACAATCGTATGCTATAATTAAAAGTTATTTTCAAAAAAATATTCTGCCCAGAGTGCACACAAACATAACTGAAGAATCCTATTTTTAGAACACTTTTAAGATGGCCCTCGCATAAACATTAATAACAGAGAGTACAACATCATCATTAACAATAATCATCAATACATCATTATTATCATCTTTATCACTATCACCAACTTAACAATCGAATTTAAAAACCAGTTAAAATTTTTCCGAAAACAAGAAAACAGCTGCAACAGCCCTGTCAGGCTCTTTAGTATTCAAAATCATTCACTCTCTACGGCTGAAAACCTAAACTGCAACAATGTATGATGAATTGAACGCATGAACGGAGAATGATGATGAACAGCAACAACAACATAATAAGATGATCATTACGTACTAATGAAAGATTATTAATTATAATGAAGAGAAAAAGAGAGTGATGAGCAACAACAATTTAAAGAGAATAATTAACGAATTCATACATACAAACTTGAATATGGATGAATTTCATTTCGTTAATGAAACCAATTAATTATAAAAATTTAAATATTTTTTCCAATGATAATGTTATGATTAAAAAAGAATTAACCCATAAAATTTTTCGAAAGGAACTTATTTTAAATAAAAATTAATTCTTAAGAGAATTTAAATAACTGTTAAGAAAAGAGAGTTTCATAAATAAAGAGTCTAAGGGAGATCAAATATTTAATCATATAAAAAATATATGTTATATGTATGTATGTTTGTATATATGTATGTATGTATGTATGTATGTATGTATGTATGTATGTATGTATGTATGTATGTATGTATGTATGTATGTAAGTATGTATGTATGTATGAAAAAAGCACAAAATATATATCAGTATGTGTGAGTGTAAGTGATCAAGTATAAACAAAATACTTTTGCGCATTACTTTTATTCTGATTTTGCTTTTATAATAAAATTCGTAATTTTATTTAGAACTAACTTTTACCCGGTGCGCTTTGTTTCACAAAAATTCTCCTCTGTAAAAGATCTCGAAAGATATTTCAAACAGCGAGGGTTTTTGCAAATCCCTCTGACCCTGACCGTTCTAATAAGTTCCAATTAAATCATTTCATGGGAAAATGAAAAAAATTGGAAACTCTTGGTGAAATAGTTCTTTAGATATTTGATTATATAAAATTGATATATATGAGGTCGGTTCTGCTTTTTTCTTTGTTTGGCCACATCTTCCAGCCATCGTGTAAAACTGTTTTATAGGAAATTTAATGGGGCTAAGTTTAGGAATTCGAACTGCAAAAGTATTGTGGTTCAGATGGCCTTTTTTCATCACATCAAATCTTTAAGAAAGTGATTGGAACATTTATCCATTAAAACAGTTGCAGGAAAAGTAATTGAGATGAAGGTTGAATACTCTAACTTATCCGATCAATAATATTTGTTTTGTATGGGGGCTACCTCTCCCCCTGATCTTATTCCATCAACAATTTGTCCACCTAAACTGTTCCTTTAGAAAAAGATTGGGGCAAAAATCTGCCCTACATTTTGTTAAGTGAAGTTCAGTGTTTTAGTTCTTTAGATACCCAAAACTCAATATTTGCTGTGTTTTTTAAAGTGGTACCCCACCCCTGGTCCTATATCCTTCCATCCTATATTTTGGGCAGTAAAACAGATCGTCCAGAAACTGTTTGGGACCAAATTAAAGAAATAAGTTATATTTCTTTAGATATTCCATAATCAATGTTTGCTTTGTATGGAAGCTACCCCTCCCCTCGGTCCTATCGTAATTTGTATAGTCTATGTTACTTTCGGTTATATTGGGATCAGTGTGTGAAAATTTCAGCAAAATCAGTTCAGTAGTTTAGCTGTCTAAAAGTTTCAAACAAACATACAAACAAACACAGATTCTTTATACCCTACACCACCATGGGTGGTTGGATTATTATTTTAAAATATATTTAGATTAAATCGAAAATTAATATTCAAAGAAAATTTAAAATATAAACAAAAATCAAAATAAAAAAGGTAAATAAAGGAAGAAATTTATATGAAGCAACATTAGAGAAGGCAGAGCTTTCTTCTAAAAAGCGGGCCCTCAATATTGATGACAAACATATTGGAAGTGTAAAAATAAACTGGTAAAAATAAAAGTTGCTTGAGACAAAAAAACTTGTAAATATTTCGCACCAAAAGTGTCAAAAAAGAAATAAAGCAAACGAAAATATTCTCCATATAATAGAGGTGCCACCACCACCTGAAGAGACTTTATGATTTTATTTACTCTGCTGAAGGTCGTTCAAGAACAGCTAAGAGTATCTAAATATCTAAAATATTGTAACTGAAATTCTTATTATTTGAATTAATTTAGATTTTGTTCTGTGTTGGTCAATGACTACCGGAGAGGAGATACAACTTTTTAAACTCGTTAGATATCGGGCAAGAAAGAAATTCATATTATAGTTGAATTAATATTGTCAAATTTTAAATTTTAATAGATATTTGCAATTATCCGTTCTATTGCGATTCTTTTTATGTTTAAATGTTAATTGTTTCTGACAGAATTTTTGAGGTTAAACTTCATTGACAAATTCCATTTCCAAATTAAATTTTTACAAGAAATTTTTTTACATTTTATATAAAATACACCTCCTTAAGTGGTAATAGAAGGTATGTTAAGTTTGTCGCGCCATGTGTAACGCCAAGAAGAAATCATCTAACACCCCAAGTATAAATCAAGTTTTGCTAATTTGAATAAATAATTTTGTGAATTGCACAGCAAAAGTGTTGGTACCATTTAAAAATAAAATAAATTGAAAAGCTTAGGGAGTGAGATTGAAAAAATCATAACACACATATATGTTAATAAAAACGAAACCACTTAACTTGCAATTTTAAATTTGATTTAATTTGAAAATATTATAACGTTTTTTATAGTTCCTTCTGTCACTTTGCTCAAACAGGTAGTTCATATCCGTTTAAAATCGACCACACTTTTGGACACATTTTTGTGTTCTTCAATTCTCTTGAAACAAGAGCCCAATATCTCTCCATTTTCTTTAGCTCCGAAAAGTTTGGAGGGTTTCCCTCTCTTGGATCCCAAGACAGACCAAAATATGTGGACACATAATGAAGTCTTATGAATGAAATCAGCCTTTTTTTTAAACATTCGTTGATGAAAATTTCAATATTTATAGAGACCGATAGATGTAACAAATAATTTTTTTGGATCATCCTCCACTTAAATTGTTGATCAGGAAGTTGCGAAAATTCCGCCAGAACCTAAGTTTCGTCATTTATTATGCAGCGAATCATTATTTTAGGAAACTTGATTTCAATTTCTGTGCTCTGTTTGTGGTTTCTAAGTTTCTAGCAGTGTTCATGTTCCGAACTTTTTGAGTCTGGTATGTTTTTAAACTTAAGCTTTAACTTTTCGTTCTAAATAGTTTGAGCACTGAGCTTACCGGTCTGTTTTCCAATTATGGGTGTTGGGAGCTCTTTTGAAAAGATTTCTATTTTCTGGCTTTAGAAACCTGCGATTTCGACATAAACCATTTACATTATTTACCTCTACGAAGCGGTTCAAGATAAGTCAAAATAAGTTTCATATAGTCGGTCTGAAAATCACATCGACAGTGTAAGAATTTATTTAGCGATGTACCTTAACCTTTATAGTCCATATGGACCCTCGAAATAAAAAGTGTAATTAAATGTACGCAAAGAATAATACAGAATGATTTGATTTCCACCCCGGAAAGTTATCTTCTTCTCCCATCCTTAAAACCTTGATTGAAATGAAAATTTTTGGATCCAAATTAATTGCAACTTTAAGTAAGTCCATGTCTTAATGTACTCAGTAATTTTTATATTTGTAGTTCACAACCATAACATTTAGCAGAACAGAAGATGTTATAATTACATTCCCAAAATGCAAGAAAGTCATCTATTAACCCTGGACTTGTGCTCTAAATTTTGATAAGTTCGTATTAATATTGACGTTTTCGAACAATTAAGTTCTGGGAGACATTACCAATAAGAACTTTGAAGTTGTGATGTCGTAAGAATTCCTGTAGGTTACTCAAAGTTTTAAGAATATCGCTATGGAGGGATTTTAAATCAGAAGTCTTGGGAATTTAAGAAGATCAAGGGCTGCCAGAAAATTAAAATGTTTCTATTAACATTTTAAGTAACTTCACTATGATCTCATCAATCAAAGAACTTTCGAGCTCCAATTATTCTTAATCAAAACAATTTTTAGTTGATCATTATTATCTTTACATCTGATAAGGTCATTACAGCATATAATGAATAAAATCACATGAGTGAAGTCCCTGTGGTAGTTTATGTTCGAGTAGTACTTTCATATTTCTACTGTTTGATTACGTTTGCGATCTTTGAAGGACATTCAACGGAACGATTCATCAGTTCTTGGAATATAGTCAAAAGGTGTTTTCAGTTATTTCGAATACCTTATGTTTAGATAAAAAATAAGGATTTACTAATTTCAACCTAATTTTTAGAATTGATAATATCGGTCTATAAAGCAAAATTATATATAAAATTTTCAGTTTATTTTCCTGTTTATGGAAGTAAAGAATTCGTTCAGAATTTTTAAATGAATCAAATGAAATGGTCTTTCTGTACTTGAGTTATAGGCAAAAATGGAATTTCCCGTAGTTTAAAGATCTTATATCCTCTATAGACTTCATTTTAATTTGGACGGGATTTATGATTTATGATTTTTTTGAAACTGGATGAATTTTGTACTCCAAAAAGTTTCTCTTATTCCCTTAAATTTTAAGGTTTTTAAAAATATGTAACGGTTTTCAAATTATAAGAATTCTATAACTGGAAAAAATCTGAACATTTTCCTTTCAATAGACTTAATTTTGAAATCAAGATATTTTTTATAAAAAAAATTCTATAATTTACGATCACTTCTCTAGTTTTTTAATGGCGGTACAGCTTTTGGCGAATTTCCTAAAGAAACAAAAATAAAAACAAAAATATTTTATTTATTTTTGTTTTTGTTTTCCTTCTTCTGCTTTTATAAAAAGTGTAAACATTGGAGTCGTAGTACGAGTACTTTATTCGGATGATAATGAAGCCAAACCACGCTGAAATTTTTTAAAATTCTATACAAAAAAAAATAATAATGGGGCCGCTAAAATGAATACAATGATTTTTTTCTATTTGTGGAATCTATTGAACGAAAATAAAATGTGAAATCCAAGAGAGAGTGAGAGAGAAGAATAAGAGAGTGGATTAACATAGACTTATTCATATGTAGTTAAATGAAAACTGGGGGAGCTAAGTGTAAGGGTGTGTGTGTGTGTGCGTATGAGTTTCTCTTTAAAGAAGAGAATTTTGAGAAATAAAGTGAGGCAGGCCTTTTTTCTAATAGTTGGGGCTGTTTTCTCTTCGTTAAATCATTCGTTTTTTTTTCTTGGGATGAATGTATTGAATAGAGCGTTACTAACACATAATACATACACTTATAGATAGTTATGGGTACAAATTTGTATTAAGAAACGAAATGTTGGACAATGTTCGGCTAAAATATTTGTTTTTGTTGTGGAAGAAGAAAGAAATAATAAGGTATAAGGAAAACGAGAATACTGATTATTTGAAATGAAAATAAAATACGAAACGAAAAAAAAAACAGAATTGAAATTGAAAGAAAAATTTGAACTCAGAGAATGTTTGTTGGATGTGTGTGTGTGTGTGTTTGTGTTTTGGAAGATTGTATGGGTATTTTAACCACTAAATCGTGTAGCTAGTAAATAGCAACGAATCAGTTGACAGTTCGCATCCAACTTGTAAGCAGGTAGAGACCGTATATTATGTTTTAAACTTAAAAGCCACGAGGTCGTTTGTTGCTTTTTTTTTCAAAAACAAAATATTTTCAAAAAAACTATTAAACGGTTTAGAAAGAAATTCCTATAAAATTACGGAAATAATTTTGAAAACTTTTTCTTAAAAAAAGCATTAATGGTGATTTTTGACAAAATTAAGCTGAATCAAGAGGTGTGGTGAAGCATATTTGATGTGAAAAAAGCTTTTTTTCCTAAAAACTTAAAAGATCATACATTCTTTGTGTATATATAAGATTATAATGGGGATCATAAGCAAATATAAATAATAAAAAATTATACCTCGAATAAATAAATAAAATCGAAAACGATCTGTTTTAATCGCTCAATATCAAAGAAAATTTAACAATAACGAAGTCATAAAATCCAAAAGGAATAAAATAACAAAAGAAAAAAACAAAATAAAAAATAATAACAAATGAAAGAAAAAAACAAAAACAAATTATTCATGTTTATGATTTTAATTAATTAATTGTTGAAAATAAAAAATAATTTGTTTGATTCTTTAAAAAATCTATAAATTTTATGTAAATTTTTCTTTTTATTTAAAATTAAGTGATTTAATTTTAATTAAATAAAATTCAGAACATGATGATCATATTTCTTAAGTTTTACCACTGTGTCAAAGCAATCAACCTTAACTTTATGATAAAAAGTCAGAAAAAAAATGAAGAGAATCACAGAATTCCGATGTGATCACTAAAAAGTGGAAAAGAGAGAGAGATAGCGCAAGAGAGGAAGCCCCATCTTAGGCTCCTAATTTGTTTTTATTGCTTTTTATATTTTTATACTTGTTTTTTTTTTATAAATTTTGTACTATCACTAAATTTTGTTTTACAACAACAATAATAAACACTACAACAACAAGATCAAGTATTAAATAAAAAAATAAATAAATAAAAAAAGTCAACAAGTTTAATTCGCTACAATTTTTATTTTTGTTGTTGTTGTTGTTTTTTTTTTATTTTTTTTGGTGTGTGTTTGTGTTTTTATTTATATAATTTATTTTTTTCGATTTCTTTCCTTAACATTTTCATTCGTTTCTGTTTGAATCTGTTTTTTATTTCGAAATTTCTTTTAAGAAATGTGTTCTGAACAAAACGAATTTATATATAAAAAAATCTAAAAAATATATATTATATATAATCAATATATAAAAAATATTTTACGCGCAATTAAAGTTAAAGTGCAACGTCTTTATTAAAAATATTAAAAATTTTGATTGAAAAAAAATTAATAAAAAAATTAAAAAATTACAAACAAGTTCTTTGTTTTTAAAAATTTAAAATATAAAAAAACAATCTCAAAATAACTGAAATTAAAATTTAAAAAAATATAAATTGGAAAATTTTGTAAAAAAATATAAAAAGTGAATAAAAAATTAAAAAAAAAATAAAAATTAAAAAAATAAAAATCTACTAAAAATTATAAAAATATTGGCAAAACTTAAAAACAGTTAAAAAATTGTGTTTTAAAATTGAAAATAAAAAATAATATATTAATCACAAGAAACCCTCAAATTTGGCGGAATTATTCCATATAAACTTCAATCAAATTAATTCCATATGTTAGTGAAATTCCCGTTATATTATAATCAAATTTCACATTTGCTAATTTTTTATTTGATCAAAAATAGTTCTTTTGTGTTCCCACTAGGCAAACAAATCTGAATTTGAATCAAAATTCTAAGTGGGAAAAATTATAGTTCTTATTTTGGTTAATGATGTTTTCACAAACTTCAGATTTAAAAATAACTGTAAATTAAAATATATATATTTCGTGAAATCATTCTGAAATCAAACAAATATTTTGTCACAAGATATCAAATATTTGTGTCATCTGAATTTAGTTAGGCAGTTAGAAAAACAATTAAAATTCATATTTTTTCAGTGAAATCTTGACAAATTTAAAAATCACAAGAATTTCTGAAAATATTTGTAATTAAAAGAGTTCAAAATATTTCCTTATTTATCATTTAGAGCAACAAGAAAAGTCGTTGCTTAAAAACACCTTTTCTAACTCTGAAGAATGGAGAATGTTCTTAATATTATTGTGGTCAATTAAAATAAAAATCTATGAAAAATTTAATTCCGAAATTAAAAAATAAGTTTTTTTCGACAAGTAAAAATATTTAGGCATAATAAAGTCAATTTCTATTCACTTTTATTTTGAATTAATTGTGATTTTGGCAAACATTTGCTTTTTGATTTAAATCATAAAGTTCAGATTAAACATATATTTTATGCCGAATTACAAATATTTGAGTAGTCTGAACTTATCTTAATAAAATTATTATTTTAATTAAAATTTTATTTAAACCAAAAATGTTTAATGTTTTGTTTTTAAGATTTAAATGTAAATGTTTTCGGGAAATTTACCCAAAACATCCGAATTATTCCTAAATATATTGTAAGAGAAAAATTGTTAATTAAAAAATAAAAATCAATGATTTCGAAATACTTCCTTATACACTGTTAATTTGGAGACATTTTCAGAAGCGCAAGTTATCAAACTAAAAGCAAATCCTTATGAGTTCTAACATTTATAACTGACAATTTTTAGAGAAATTTAGAATTGAGCAAAAATTTCAGAAAAATGAAAAAAGTTTTAAACTTATTCGCGGACCCCTAGAATCTTTACTGGACCCCTAGAATCTTTTTCCGATACTGAAATATAGCAGAATTTTTTGTATAATTTTTGGATAATTTTTTAAAAAAATGTTTTTTAATTTTTCATGTTTGAAATATGTATCAGTAACCAATTTTAGACAAGCTTTGTGTCGACAATTTGGAAACA
>PYHX02000467.1:78985384-79009734 GCA_004302925.2 Cochliomyia hominivorax
TGATGTCAAAAAAATGATTTGCAGCGTAAAGGAATGAAAAAATCGTTTCAAATCGGTTCTTAAGGCGCAGGCTCATTATTAAGGTAACATTTTGGACACTCCATTTTCAATAATGTAACACACGCACACACACACAACAACCATTAAACGAAGTGTTATTAATGCATTTTATTTGGAAATAAAATATATATCAGTCATTTATTTATGAGGTGTAAAAGCAAACAACTCAAGTCTATCTTACGCAAGATATTAAGGACTTTGAGAATTTAACAGAAAAAAGGAAAGAAAGATCTTTGTACATCTCTTTCTAACCCACAATTTATAAAACATTTAAATTATTGTGAAATATTTATAGTCCTTTTTTCTTAATGATACTTTACTTGGAAATACCACACCAACCACCCCATAACTCACAACTACTTCTATAAGGATTTCTTTAACTGTTCTCACTCTCATCTTCCGAAAAAATTATGTCAATTTTGTTTTCCAATAAGAAAACTCACACTTTTTTATTTCTCATTTACGATTTACTTAATGAAAAGAGCGAGAGAGAGAGAGTGTGTCAGGATATTAAGAGAAATTCATGTATTAACATAAAGATACAACAAGTGTTTTTTCTCTGTCTACTAAAGAGCATTAATTTGTGGATTGTTTATGTTTTTTAGTTGTTGTTTATTTGTTGTTGTATTTCATGATATTACCTGCTGTTCTTGTTTATGTTTCCTTTGAGTTTATGGAACGTAATCGTTGTTTTCTGGTTTCAGTTTTTTTTTTCATTTTTTTATTTTTTTGCTAAAATTTTGAAAGCGCAGGTTTTCACCTAAATGTTTAATAGGTATTTTGGTATTTCTTTGCGATTTTTTTGAAAATTTATTTAAAAATTATTAACTTTATCATGTGTACTGAATAAAACTCCTGTTACTCGGGTTGCAGTACTAGTTAGATGCTCAGTAGGATTAAAATATAGTTCTGTTCGAAACCTACAGGATTATTGTGATTATTGAATACGATAATCATTCAGAGTTGTTCGAAACCTATGAAGCTTTTTCCCAGTAAATATACATTGTCTCAAATCTTCTCTTTAAATAAATTATTGAAAATTTTTTCTTATACATTTTATTTTATAATATGTCTATAATGCAAAAATGATAACAAACTTAAAAATTTGCTGTTCGAAACTTTAGCAAATTTTATAATTTCGTGCATCATTTCGTTTCTTTGAAACTCAGCTCAGTTTTTGGGCAAACTTTATATAAATTGGTTAAAATTGGTGTTGTCATTGCTTTAGACTCTGATCTTTGGCAGTTTATCAGCTTCAGATTACTTCTGAAGCGAAGTAATCAATATCACCCCTTTTAAATGCAAAAAGGGAAATTTAAGTGATTCAAATCCTGAAACATCTATTGTGTGGTATTTTAGACATTTTTGGATGCCAAATGTCAATGCAAATAAAACAAACCACTTTGGTTTATGATTTCCATGAAACCACCAATTACACTGTCTGAAAAAACAGATTTATTGACTTTGGTAGGCCTCTTATGTAGTATCTTTTACAATGTTTTTCTTACTTGACATCAGATTTGAATTGATTAAATTTTGATTGAAGAGGAGATGTATGACAACGAATACTAAAAGGAAAAAAAGTTGCTTAGGCTTCGGACAACACTATATATTCCGAGGAGAAATTGGTGACTAATTGATCCAAAGTAATGTCTGTCCCTATAAATAAAGATTCATTCCAAGATATTTCAAGAAAGTTTTATATTTAGTGTGATTTAGAATTTTTAATTATGTGCTTTGGAAAGCGGAAAAAAGGAAATTTATACTAAAGACAATTTAATTGCCTGAAGATATTGAAAAAAAACTAAAAATGATCTCAATATTCGATCAGCTATTACCTTACATTATGACAACATTGTGCGATTGATTTTTAAGATTTTCGCCTCTTGATTATCAATTGTTTCAATCGATGTAGAAAAGCCTCACTGGAAAACTGGAAGTGGAATGACTCTTTTAAAATTTAAAAGGTCAACATTTTCGGAAAATTTCAGAAAGATTGAATTGAATATTTTATTGAAAATCTAATTGTTTTATTTGCTCCAATTTCAAGATCTTGCAAAATTTTGAAAGTTTACAATTTAAATGCAATTAACTCTAAAACTATAGTCGTATGTAACCACTGTGTATTGTTATTTTGTTTAAGCATTTTTTTTAATCGCCAAAAAAAAATTATTCAGCAGTTGAGTTATCCACTGATGTTATTGTTTTCTACATTAAAAAAAAAAATTAGAAAAAAAAGTATAATGAAATCCATATAAATTATTAATTATAATATTCAAGCGTTTACCGAGTGTCGAGTGTATAACATACCCAAAAACATAACCACCACAAATTAAGGCGGTTGTGAAAGCTTAAGGAACTTGTTTTTCTTCTTACTTTTACATATTTTCTCGATTATTTTCATGCTTTTCGTTTTTGGAATTTGTGGTCAATTTAATTATACCCTACACCATCATAGGAGATGGGGTTTATGCAGATGTTTGTAACGGACAGAAAAAATGGCAAATTATTTTCAAATTAAATTAAGTGAAATATTTATAAACGAAAACATCATTGTGGATCCCCCTTTTCACTGTTATATATAACGTGACTTCAATATTTTACTTATCAAAACTGGTAATCTGCGACTTTAAGTTCAAATTGATATTTTTCATGTGTTAATGACAACATACTGCTAATACAGCTGGCAGTTTTTTAATGATTGTCCCATCTAGTTATCCAACAGTCTAAAGAGGGACGTTGCTATACAATTTACTAACCAACTGACTTATAACTTGTGAATTCGTAAACTTTTTCTAGAAGTTAACCAGTTGTCTCTTCTATAATCTCTTCAATAGAGTCATTTTTGTGCACTTGTGGTGATCAAGTGATTGAATTTCTTATCACTTTGCTACATATTTTTGGTCGTGGGATATGACTACTTACGAACCTTAAGTCTCCACTGACCCCTTAAAATAAATCTAGTGGCGATAAAGTGTTTGAATGTATTAGGGTGTGTTGTCGGACTGTATCCAAAATGAATTTTATTGTCTTTCAGCGTCTATTGTCACCAAAACTGATGTATGCCTAATTTTGATCAGCTGAGATTTGACTATGGGAAACTGTTCCCCAACGAAATACGGTTGCAGATATTTTCGCTTATTTCTCATTTAGTTTTAAACTTAATGTCTCTATCAAGTTTTCGCTGCATTATGAGGTGCACTAATAACATTTTTCTTAAATTCTGTGAAACTTATTATCATTTTAAAAGGATGGATCCTACACAAAGAATTCTTTACAATTGTGACCGAGGTCACAGTTTTGAAGACATCTTAATGAAATTTGGTACGCGCTATTGGTTATGATTGAAAAGGGGTTTCAGTCCATAAAATTCTTAAATATTTAAAAAGAGTTCTATTACATTCTAAAACGATGTTCTAATTACACGAGGATCGATCCATTACTACGCATGGGTCCCATACAATATCACTTTGAAACTTCTAAATCGCTCATAGAAGTGGGTTTGTAAAAATATTTTGTCAAATTAAGATAAACATCAGCAACCTACAATTTGATGTAGGGTATTACATAGTCGGACTGAAATGACTGAAACATATTAACTTGTTTTTTCTTAATTTTGCCAAACATAAAATAAAAATTTTATTATTATTTTTTCATTAGTTTGTTTAAAGGTATTTTAAGTGAATTTCAATACCTGATCATCACATATTTATATTATGCTTATTTTGATGAACTGTCTACTTATTCGTTTGAAGAAAACACTAGAGGGGGCAAAAGAAACTTGCGTAAGTTGTTTGTTTTCTTTTGAGTTTCGTTTTTTATTAAAATTTTTGTTTTGATTTTGAATTTTTGTCGATTCTTTTTCGGTTTGTTGTTTTTCGCTTGTGACATATTGCTGACGTCTACTTTAAGTAGTACTACGACAAGAAGAACCACAACAACAACAACATGGCGTTTATGTTGTTGCTGCTGTTGACCCTGCTGTTGGTGGGGATGATGTTGTTGATTATTTTGTTTTTATTATTTTATTTTGTATTTAAAATAAATCACACACAGACACACTCATACAAATTATACGCGGTTATGATGACAACTGTTATACATTAGGAAAGGTTAGGTTTTTGTTTCCGCAAAATTTGTTGTAGTTGTTGCTGTTGTTGTTCATGTTGTTGAGATGTTTTATTTTGATAGGCTGCTCCTTGTTTTCTCTTTAAGAATTGCGATATTCTACACACAACAGGTGTTGAAAAGAAATTTTAAGATTTCAAAACTGTTTGCGTCGCTTTTTTGAAATCTTCCATTTATGCGTACTTACAGTTCTAGACAAATTACTGATATAATCTTATCAAATTTATTAAATTAACATATTGAATTATAAATGTGATATGATGAAGACGAATTCAATTTGTCCTACAATGTTGAGGAGAAAATTTCATTCCGAAATATATTAGAAATAAAAACCGAAGATGCTATAAGAGGGATATAGAGGTTGGACACAAGGGAACACAGAAGCATTTGGAATTAGCAACAACAGACACATGACAATTGCAGGTCCTTTCATCGTTCCTTGGGACACATTTTTGGATATTAGAACAATTTCGTTAGTTATAAAATAATATTTTTAAATGGTTTCAAAATAAACTACACTGGTTCCAGCATGTAAACCATTGATTTAGACGTGTGAAGGACAAATATTCATTCAGCATCGTCAAAGCAAAATAACTAGTCAGGAGATAACTTCAGCGTTCTTAGTCAAGAGGCACCTAAACCTTTGAGGGAGCACATTACTAAGCCACACTTTTTCAAGGAGTGACAGAGATCATTAGGCTCCTCATAGAAAAATTAAGTAGATTTTAATCTTCTCTACTAAATAAACTATCTGCTACCAGATCTAATAATGATCTTTTTAATCGTTAAGACAAAATTAATATACAAGTTTTCATATATTTGATTTTGTTTTAAATATCGGTCTATAGCTTTTTATTATTTTTTGTTGTATAAATTTTTGAACACCCTTAATGTAGGGTGTATGTTTAAGTGCGAAAATACGTTCTTGACATACAATCACTTAGATAAGAAGAGCAATATTCTGTTAGACTGCTGGTCTTTTTCCGTAGTTTAAATTTGAATTAAATAATAAAATTTTGCAGTGTAATCGTTAAAAGTTATGATGAAGCAAAAGTATACGAATACTTAAATATTTTTTCGAATATAAAAATCAATTTTACAATAGATTGATATCATTAATTTCGAACTTGGCAAATTGGTAAAAAGGAACAGTGAAAAGTTTAACCAGTTGAAAAAGAGAATTGTATGGAAATGACGACATTTCCTTAACTACTTTAACAACATTTACTTCTTTGATGATAACGTCAGGGCTTGACCAATCAAGCATACTCTGCGAAATAAAGATATGTATATGTAAACGAGAGAATGGGGAAAAATTCCCATATTACATCACAACTAAAATTCCATGTAGGGGATAAATTTTCAAATATTTAAAACCCTGTAAATCCAGTATCGATCGTCTAAATTTTTAAAATGGCGTTGTGACTGTAAATCCTATACCTTGAGAAAGCTTTAAACTTATCGTTTAACAAGGACAATATAAGCGAATTCAAATCACTTTAAAGCTTAGTTTTGTTATTTGGTTCTAACTTGTTAATTAGTTTTCTACTTCATTTTAAAATTTAATTTTAGTTATTGAGCTCTTCAACTCATGTTTTACAGAAGTCTTAATCACTACTCTTCGATCTAAATCTAAACTGAGTTATAAATTGTTCAGAGAATCACAATATACTACATAATTGTTGCCATTTAATTTGATTAAAATAGGAGATTCGAGCCCTGAGAGGAGTTAGAGTCTTATGCTGCTCAAAACCAATCCATAAGTGCCTTAGAAATAACTGTGCAAAAGTTATGTAACATTATTTTTATTTATGTTTAAATTGATATTTAATTACTTCATCGAATACTGCAACATATACTTACATGGGCATATGAACATTTCTGAAAAGGGGACAATATTTCAATAAATTTTTTGAAATAAGAGATGTGACCCATTATAGATTTCTTCAGTGTGAAGCTAATAAATTTAGCTATAAAAACAAGATACTTTAGATACTTAAGAAAAATAGTTAAAAATTAACGACATTTTGATAGGGCTAACGGGGATATTGTTTCCCCTACTGCCCTCGGATTTGCTTTATGGGCATAATAATTGAATTTAAAATGAAAAACTGTCACCACTTTTTTGACAAAAATCAGAAAAATCGCTTTTTTTCTAAATTTCTAAATTTCACTCTAAAAAATTTCGTGTAAATTTACGCTATTTATAGCAGGTAATTGTACTCCTACTACTACTATAAATAGAGTAAAATTTCATATTGATTTTTGTTTCAAATTCTTACGCATTTTATATGTAAAAAATCGAAAATATTTATTATTTAATATTTTTAAAAATTTAAAAATTTTTCCATAAAATATAAGTAATTTGAAATGAAAATGTTTATAATTCATACTAAAACATTCATACTGCTATATTTTGTGTGTATTTTTGTAGACAAAAGTCTGTAAAAATTATATCAAGAATTTTATGTTCATTTTTACGCAGATTTAGTAATTTTACATGAAATCTTATTTATTGTATTAGAGTAATTTTACATTTTACATTTTTTTGAGTGTATTTCCATATAATATATCTTTTTATTGAATCCACATAGGTATATGATTGTTGCACATAAAATATTTGGAATTTTTTACGGAATTCAGACAATAAAACCTGTCCGTAAATGAGTCAAAATTTTGCATTAGTCTCAATATCTCTTAAACTATAAGAAGTATGTTTGTAAAGAATTCAATTGACTTTGTGTATATTAAATATTATTTCAATCAAATCATGAATAAAATGTTGGCGATTTTTTTAAGAAATCGTCATACCCGAGGGGACTAGCTTAGAAATCCCCTTCCCGACTCCAGGACCCATTAGAAACAGTCCTTCTTTAAATCATTTGGAAAACAACACAAGTTACAGAATTATTTCCAAAAAAGCGTTTTGGGACCACTATGCGATATCAAATATTCCGTTTGTCTGCGCCCGTTTCTTTTCCAAAAGTAAGTGTTTTTTGTTGTAATAGATTCAGAGGTGTGCAATATTCTAAGGGATATACGACTGAAATTTTAATAAGCTGTTTATTCACAATCCATGTTTTTTTTTTATCCAATTTGAAAAAATTGTATGAGATATCGGTCTATTGAACTGATTTTGCCGCTTATAAATAAAAAACTTTGAAGGACAATAACAAATACTTTGACCAAATTTCATTACTCAACATAAGTGAAATAGACGGACAAAGCTAAATCACTCGGAAAACTATTTGATAATGTCGAAAATAATTTAAGGCGATTTACTTTGTTAATCATTTGTTACAACACATTTGGAACCCATTTTAAAATGATCAACTCCAATTTGCTAACCGCCATTATTAGCACCATTCACAAGTGCAAATGTACTTAAGTTTTCAATAAATGAATTCTTTTCAAGATCTGTAAAATTGAACGAGTAAAAAAAGTGATCATTCTTATTTTTACTATTTTTTTATTTGGCTCTTTTTTGCGTATCATGTGTTAAAAGACAACAAATAAGCTACAACAGCAACAATTGAAAATATACATATATGTATATATATGTATGTGTGGATATATTTTGCCATTGTCTCTCTATTATTCTAGTTTTTCACTCACTCACACACACACAACCATTCAATTGATTGTAGTATTATTAAATATTTAAATTGTTATTGTTATTGTTGTTGTTGTTTTCAACGTAATAATCGTCACTAAAAATCACTACTTAACTAACTACTCACACATACTTTAACATATTAAATTATATCTATGTGAATGTATGTTTGTATAGAAGAGAATAATTATAATGATTATTTTGCGAGTAAAAAGATAGACAATGATGATGATGATGATGAAAATATCTTTTCGTCTCTTAGCTTTTTTTGTCTATTTGTATCCATGAGTTTATTATTATTTTACGTGATAGTTGTTCAGTTATCTATGTGTTTGTATGTGTGTGCTTGTGTATTTGTGAGTATTTGTGTTTAGTGTATTTGAAATTGTACAACAATACGAAAAGTGAACTTGAAAAACCACGTGTTTTTGTCAATTTCGCTTTTTTCTAAAATTCTCTTATTTGTTTTTCTTTATTTTTATCTTTTGTTTTCTTTTACAGTTTTGATTTCAGTTTTAAAACAAAATGAATTGTGGATAATGAACAAAACAAAAATTCGTTTATTATTGTTTTTGTTTTTGTCTGTATATAATTTTCATTATTATTCATTCATTCATTCGTTCACTGTTGAACATATTTGGCGCTTTTTTCTCCCAAAACAAATTTCATTACAAAAAGTATAAGAAAAAGTATTGTTTTGTCTGTTTGTTTATATATTTTGTATCTATTTTTATTGTTTTTTGTGTTTTTTTCAAATATTTTGCATTTGAAATTTTTCGAAAATATTTAAAAAATTTCTTTTGCTGAAAAAACTGTTTTATACCCTACACCACTATAGGTAGAATGCGTTTAGGCAGATGTTTGTAACGGCCATAAAAAATATCAGTACTACCACTTTTAAGTATACCGTTCAGCTCAGAATCTACTCCTGGGTCGATTTAAGCATATGCGTCCATCCGGCTGGCTGTTTATGTAAAGCTTGTTCGCAGAATACAGGTCGTAGTTTTGAAGATTTTGAATTTTGCGAAAATACATTCTAAAACGAAGATCGATCCATTATTTCTCATAGGTCTCATACAACCACCCTTTCCAATTCATTAATCGGACACCAAGTATGTGTCCGATATTTTTTCAAATTAAGACAAATATAAGCCAAAACCGCTGTGCGACGGTCGGTCCATAATTTTTTTCTAATCTTAAGACCTTTAATAAAGACAGTTTTTATATTTGTTTTCAACTTCTTTCTCGAGGAACAAAAATAGAGGAGGAGGAGGTGGGGTATCGCCAAACAAATCAAATATTTATTATCGAATATATAAAGAATTATAGCAGCAAGAAATTTTTTTAAATTTGTGAAAATTCTTTCGAGATTTTGGAATAAAGAGATATTGTGCAGCAACGAGCACCGGGTAAAAGTTATTCCCATAAAACCCTCTAGGAAAATTCCCTTAAAATCACAAAAGTTATCACAATAATATTTTTGGCCAAAAAAGCATAAATAACCAAATTATACGAGAGCCGTTCATTTACAATCAATAATGTGGTGTAGGGTATTACATAGTCGGCCTGTAAAGACAATAACATTTTAAATTGTTTATTCTCTATTTCATTTTTTGTTTTGTTTAGGGAAGTACGTAAATAAAAACATAATATGTATGAATGTTTGTATGTTTGTAGGTTTTTTTATGTTGATTTATAAATTTTTTGCTATAAAATTGTTTTTCTATTAAATTAACATGTTTTTTTTTATTCTAAAAATGTTAAAAACACTAACGGAAGTATTTGTTTTTGTAGGATTTTTTTTTTCAATTGTTTAAATTTATATTAAAATGAGGTGAGTTTGAAAAGTGATTTCGACAAATAATAGAATTTATTAATTAATAGAATTTATTTATGTTAAAGTTAATGAAAATATTTTATTTTTTCATAATTTTTGCAAGAAAGAGACAAAAAAGTGTTTTAAATAATTTTATAAATAATTGAATATTTTCAACATATCCAAACTTGCTCCTACAAAAAGTTGGCCAAGTATTCAATAGAACACCTGGTTCAAATAGAAGGAATGGTTCAGATGATGTTTCTGAAGCCTAAAAACAGAAAGTTTTTTAAAAAGAGCTTCTAACACATCCGGTAGGAAAGCTGCGCGGTTAGCTTTGTGTTCTGACTATTTGCTATGAAAACTTAAATCTCATACAGGTTAAAAAACATATAAAGCTCAAAAAGTCCCTGACATGAACGTCGCTAAAAATTCAGAGGCCAGAAAAAGAGAACAAAAATTGATGTCAAGTTTAAAAAAATTATGGATGATGAAACGTATGTTCTGGCTCTGATGCTCGAGGGAATGTTGAAGAATTGGAAAACGGCAATAGAAAGTCGTTTCCGAAAAAATTTCAAGGCGAATTTTTATTTTCTTGAAAATTATAATACAAAGAAAAAAACAATACAAAATTCAAAATTAGCTGTTCGAAACTAAAGCAACCATTATTATTTCTTATGAACTTTTGAACTCAGATAACTTATTGATGAAGTCATCCCTTCAGATTCTGCTTTAAGCAGTTTATCAGCTTTCTTAAACGTTGTTCTAAATCTCTTTCTTTTAAAATGCAAAAAAAATTTCTATAGAATTCAAATCCAACCATCACAATGCTCCTCGAGGAACCACACCAAGAGTCTGGATGGAACCAGAGTTTCAGGGACACCTGACCCCCGTAGGTGTTGCTGCTTTTGCTGAAATCTTTGCCTATGAATTTCGGCAAATTCTTGTGCAAATAACTGGCTGACGCAAGAGTGCACTCCCGTGGTAACAAATTTTAGTTTTTTTCGGATTTCTTCATCAACTCGACTAATACCTGTTAAACTATAAACAGTTCGACGCTGGTGGACCACTTCTCCGCATCTCAGCATACATAAACAATTAGGGCAACAATTACAACATTAACTTCGACCAGAGTCCCTACGGAGGAGTCTTTGACCACATGGTGCGACACCACGAGTGAACTAAGTTAAGGAAAAGGCACACAACAACGTAGGTTGTATTTACGAGGATAACGATAAACAGCAAGGGAGAGTGACAAATGGAAGACAAGAAGAGAAGACTAGACTAAGATCCAGCAGTAATCACACCCTTGCCAATAATCAGTTAATTCCACACCCTCTACATTGCAAATGTCCCCATAATTCTCACATTTTGGGGAATCGTGAGCTATAAATTCATACGTTATCCATCCTTGTCTGCAATGATCTTCAAAACAAAGCACTCAGCAAAGAGTGTCGTTATTTCCCTATTATCTTAATTTACTAAGTCATTCGGAGAAATTTAATTAAATTTTATCATGTATAAGGAGATGAGGTCCCTTCTTGACTTCGGACGCGATAGAACGCCCTAATTCAAGTCAAGGAGTGTTAAACTTAATAAATGTTCAAGTTTTCAAGTGGAAAATCAGTTTATAGTCACAAAAAGGTGTTGATATCGTGGTATATTCGGTCCACCATTTTTTATAGATTCCTAACTTCAAAAATCTTTTCATCTCGCATAAAGATCTTACGATCAAATTTGAACGTGAGATGATAAGCTGTAGATAAACAGATATCTGCTCAATAAATATGTTGTCCAAAAATACACTTATCATTTAGATTGTGATGATCGAGGAGTTTGAAATGCAATATTTGCTGAGGTACTTTAGAATTTGTTCATATCCCAAATGTATAACCAAAATCAAAGACCTTTTCAAACTTCTCTCCCTCTAATACAGAGAAAGAGTATTTGCGCTTTTACTGTATGATTATGTGTAAATACATTCACATACACATACATTCAATCACATATTTTTGTGCGATCATACGAGGTAGTTTACTGCGCAATTGTAGCATTCCCAAAATAATGTCATTGATATATAAACAATTATACGAATTACCAACAATTTACGACGTCATCAGTTTATTGAACGGTTTGTCATGAATTGTTTGCCCGAAATTTTTTTACACCCAACAACAACAACAACAACAGCAGATTAAAAAAACAACAAAATTTGGGTTTTTGAATTAACGAGGTGATTTCGATTGTTGTCGCTTTTCTTCTGCTTCATTCCATTAATGAAATGCAAACGCATTAAATAAATATTCTTCAGGTTTTTTTTCGATATGAAATAATTTACGAGATTTTTGTCTTTTTTTGCTTAAATGACTTTTTATACACTCCACCACCATAAGTGGTGAAGAGGGTATATTAACATTGTCATTCCGTGTGTAACGCTCTCAGACACCATACTGTATGTAAATTATTGCATCAAATCAAAAAGTGGATCAGTTTGCTAATTTTTGCTTATATCCGTCTGTCCGCATCTGTCAGTTTGTCATCTGTGTGTCATTTTTCAATCCGTATCCACAATAACTGGCAGACCACAATGAAATTTGGTGTGAGTATTGGTTATAGCAAAATCGATTCAGTATATTAAAATATATAGACCGATATCTAATGCAAACTTTAAATTCAGCCGAAGAACTTCAAAATAGAATAAAATTCTGTCATAGTGCCATAACTTATAAATACTACATAACCATTACAAATCGGTTCAGTAGAAAAAAAGTTATAGACAAATTACAGCTTATTTTAAGACTCATTAAGTGTTTCTGTGATATATGAAATAAAAACTTTTGTACATGGTATTCGTTTGTAAGTGTACATGTAAGTGTAAACATAATGTATTTACTTTAAGCACATATGTGGTAGAGGATATTCAAGATTCGACATAGCCGAATTAAGTATTCATACTTGTTTATTATCAAATGCATTGAAATTCATAGAGGCAAAGAAGTCATTTGAAGAGGAAAGAAAGAAATAATTTTTGAATAGAAATTTTAATTGAAATTTTCATTAAGAAAAAAATCAACAAAGAAATTTAAGAAAATTTTAAAATGCGGAACCAATTTCCAATTTCCAAGCAATTAAACTCATTAGACTGATTTTCAATACTAAAAATTTTATTCATATTGTTGCCAGTTTAAGAAATACAAACTAATTAAAATATTTATATATACAGAACGATTTATTTATTCAGATTGATTAATATCAATTTAATAAAAACATTTGTACGAGATATCGTGAAATCTAATATCTAGACATTATATCTCGATTGTACGATTGTTACTCTTCCATATTAGAGACGAATAAAATTACTCATTTGTTTATTCACTTAGTTAGGTATCGCCACCAATTGTATGCGATGAGCTCTGTGCACAGTGGGGGTGTCATAAATTTTTTAATCGATTACGTGCTGTTATTTGCGTATACTAGAAAAACGTATGATAGCTTTATTCGGCGGAACCGAATCGTAGGGTACCCTTTAATTTAAATACAAAATAAATATTTATAAAAATTTTACGAAAGTAAATACAGTAGAATCTCTTAAATTAAACTCTCACAAAATTTAACTGTCCAGAAATTAGAACTGCCAATTTCAATACATTAAACGCTCTTCAATTAGACTCTGTGGTTCTACTTCCTGAATATTTTGTACCCATTAAAGCTATAAATTTGGTATTTACTCATTGATATAATTGTAAAAAGGGAAATATAAAATTAAACTTGGTGTCTACAATTCCATAGGAATGTGGGTCAGATGAAACAAAAGGTCTTAGCAGGAATTCCACAAATCGACAATCTATTGCAGTAAAGTATAATTATATGTCTTAAGATTGATTTAGACGATATAGGCTGTCATTTCTAATTCAAAATTCTACTTCCATTAATTTCTATGGCAGTAGAAACCTCCAGAAATTAGAAAATTTCATCAATTAGAACTACACCTGGTACAATGTGCTTTTAATTTCAGAGAGTCTACTGTTTAAGATTTTGAACATGCTGCCGTGGTATATAAATAGAAACTCAGACAGGAGTTTTAAGGTTCTAAATTCCATGAGGATTGAGTGAATAAGATGTAACCATTCGAAGAGATACAACGTAAAATATTTTCTGCCGTCTCTACCGAAAACTTGGAGGTGGAAATTTCATATCAACTTTCATGTAAATGCACGTTGTAGAAATGATCATAGGAACTGTGGCATTTTCGTCGTCTTTCACTCGGCAGTTATGTCAGTGAAGGTCTTTATTATTACGTCATTGCATATTTATAAATGCAGGGAGGTGCTAACAAGACTGATTCGATTTTCTGATTTTACCTTAATATGGGTTCCTACACACAGAGTCTATTTTGGTAATGATCATGAATATGACTTATACGTCAATTTGTCAATATTTTGAACAACTAGAAATGATTTGTGTCATCTAGTGTAAACGTACATTTTTGGTTAATTAAAAGTGTTGTTTTGAGTGCAAAGTTGAATAATAATTATTTTATTCATATTGAACACGGTTCCAAGTTGTAGTTGAGTAAAAATGGCGATTTAAACACAAGACACGATCAACTGAAAACGTTTGGTGATGAGGAATTACAAGACTGTAATCAACTCAAGAAAATATATAACAAATCATTTTCATTCATTAAAACTGAATCCGTTTAAAAGGTGATTTTGCATGTCTGAAGTAGAGCTATTTCCGTTACTGGTGATGATGATGTATGGATTGAAGTCGATTACAATGTTAAGTCCGTAATTAACTACAATTGATTAATTAAGTAGAATGACAAATCAGTCTTATTCAAGTAGTTCCCACAAATAATGGAATTAAAAATGGTACACTATAACACCTTAATAGTTTAAAAAAGATGTTTCTCAAGAGTTATGACCCGGTCTCTAGAAGTCATGTCCGACAAATAAACATTTAGATACATTCGGTATTCCATGATCTAGGACTATGAAATATGTCCTGGATCATATATTTGTGGCAGCCATATCTTTCCTAGAGTCAAATTAACAACAAGAATATCTCGAATGCTACAAACGAGGATTACACGATACCACTAAAATGTATGAAGTGAAGTTGGGAATTAAATGCCTTTTGTCTCTTGACGATCTTGGCGAATAACCATTCTCCTTGGACAATAGTTTTACGTGAAACTGCAAGAAGTCTAACTACGTATCTTTTTCACCTCTATTGTTGCCCAGCTCTTGAAACAAAGAAATACAGATTGGATGAACCAATATTTGGTGTCAATATTGGAAGATAAAAAAGTTCGACACCTTTTAAAAAAGGTCTGATTATTGGTGCTGTGGCTTAAATCGAATTTCCTGGGGGGGATTGATGCTCCCGATATGCCACTTTGAAGTCATTAAACGTGAGACAGAAACTTAGATAATTCCAAACTTTAAGCAAGAGGAATTTTTATATCCGGACAATGTTAAATCCATGTTTTTATATGTGGGCATAAATAAGCACATTGGAAATATAAAACTTACTACCCGTAGCTGCCGGAAATCTTCCGAACATATATATTGTATTTTTAAATAATTTTTTTTCAGATATCTCCTATTTTATCGAACCGATTTTACAGCCTCTAAATATCAAGCTACAACATTGTCACGTTTAATTAATTTTGAATTATTAGTTCAGTGGTGATCGTGCCAAAAACAAACGAATATTGCCTCTGAATTTAGTATCATCTAACCAAATTTCGGTGCTTCAACATTTTAGAACCTTTTTTTTAAGTATAACAAACAAAATGATAAACCTACTTCACCTCTTGTACTCGAGTAGAGTATAAACATTATATTATTTTAAATGTAAACGGCGTAATGTCGATCTAATAAAAATTCACGTTTAACAAATCGTACGGTTTCAATAAAAAAATAATAATCAAAATTATACTTAAAAAAGTCATAACCTATAAAATTTCGTTAAAATCATTAAATTTTAAATTATTATTTTTTTTTTGTTAATTCGATATTTTTTGTCATATTTGTAGTACAAACATTAAATGCTAAAAAAAATTAAAATTTATGGTCATCGTAATTGGAATTAGATGAAATGGAATGAAATTAAATGTTACCAGTTTTAATTTTTTGTTCTATACAACAGTTCATTTCAATTCATTTACGTTCATCGTTCGTTCGTTCGTACGTTCATTTATTTATTTATTTTATTTTTTTGATTTTTTTTTCCATTTGGCCTTCAAAAAATCTTAAACTGTTTATAGAAAGAAGCCAACAAATCAACTAAAATAAGATTTTTATAACCTTCACCATCACAACTGGTGAAGAGGGTATATTAACTTTATCATTCTGTGTGTAACGCTAAGAAGAAATCGTCTCAGACCCCAAGAGTATATAAATATTCTTGGATCAAATCAAAATCTGAGTTCATTTAGCTATGCATAACGGACATAGCTGCGTCCCTCTGCCTGTTCGCCTGTCCGTCTGTATGTCTATTATAGGCACGCCCACATCCACAATAATTGACAGATTAATTAGGCCGGAGTATTTGCTTTAGTCCTGAGATGCGTCCTATTTGAAACCAGCAAAATCGATTCAGTATATTTACAGATTAATACCGATATCTGGGGTAACCTCTAAGTTCAAGTAAAACTTTCGTAAATATGACGATTATAAATCGACAAATCAGAAGGAAATTTTGTCATATTATTGAGCTAAATATACTTCATTACCATTCCAAATTATCAATATCGGTTCAATAGAACAAAATTTAAAGCCAAAAATATAAGTTATTTTATGACCCATTAAGTGTTCCGTCTTGTGAGAGTGTGTATGTACGAAACAAAACGTATTTACTGCACACACTTTTGAGGTGGTGGGTATTCAAGATTCGGCATAGCCGAATATAGCATTCTAACTTGTTTATTGCTGTATGATTTTACTATTCGAGTCTTAATTAAATAAAAATATATTAAATATTGTTGAAGTGCGAAGCGTTGCTGGACGTCAACATTTATTAAGATTAAACAAATTTGATGTTTAAATGTTTGTTAGTGGCAATTAAACGTTTTATTGATATTTATTTAATATTGTTTGATCGTTTTGTTGTTTTTCACTCTTTAGTAAAGGTCATTATTGCCACATTTATTTGAAAAAGTTTATCCCTCTAAATTATAGTAAATTGGGATTATTAAAAGTTTTTAACGCATAAAAAATTGTAGACTTGAAACCGTAGCATATCATTCAACAGCTCTTACGAAGAATGACCCCATGTTCATTATGCTGAAGCTCTGGCTTCCCTCCAATCATTTGTACCGTAGTAAATAAGTTCCAGGATCTTCTTAGCATGGGATGGTTCCTTGGATATCCTGGTCATGGTTCTAGGTAGAATTTCATAGACTTCTAAAATTCCGATTGCCTGTTTTCAGTTATTAATTTGACATGACCGCGCACAATTACGCAACATCACACTGAGGGGATGAGCCGGTAATTTTTCTTAAGAAATCTTCAGAACACCCCCCTCAGCATCCTCCGCAAATTCCCAATTACCTCCGGAAATGGCTTCGTCCTGGTAAATGGCTGCTATAATCAGGTAACCTTTACCAACTTCATTGAAGATTTTCTTACAGACTACATTCCTACTATTCTGACTACAACTCAGATCGTTGACGTTAAGGTGCGACTTTTGACGTGTAGGCTGTAGGGTTTTAACTAAATTTTTACCAAACTGATCTAGAAACTGTTCGGTGGCTCACTTTTAACTTTAGAGGGGTTACAAAGTCTTGTTTACAATTCCTCAAAACTAGCACGCGGTTAGGGACGCCTTTAGAAACAACACCCGAAAAGGTAATGTGGACTTATTGTTTATAGGCATGGACCTAATTAGCTTTGATGAAGTTGAAAATTATTTCCTTGCATTTGCTTTCCTTTCTGGGAGCTAGTTTTGCGCATTTGGTAGACTTGCTTGGAGATTGTTTATCGCCATTACCTTACAGATTATTCTAATCTGACTAAGGTATCTGGCATCTAATCTAACTTATCTGGACTTCTGTTGCTCTCTATTCAAAAGATCGTGTCGTATGTTCATAGTTTTTTTCAGTCCACCCAATTATGCATAATTATATTCGGACAAATTGGAAATGATGACAGTTATTCAACACCTTTTAGCTGATCCACTATAGTATTGACAAATGAGCTTTATCAGAAAATTGTTATGAAATTCGTGATGGGTAATAAATTTTGTGGACCATGTTTTAATCCTGTCCTTTTCGCTATCGTTTTTTTTTTCAAATGAAAAAATAAATATAGAAATAATCTAAAATTTCTGATTGGGTATCCCGACTTCAGTAACATTTCACGTAGTAATAACAGATTTGTACAAGAGTTTAAACTTTGTAAACGTAAAGGGGCCGGTTCAAAGGGTTGTCGATGTTTTTAAAAAAGCAAAAAAAAAGTTTCAAAATTTTAATTTTGGTGGAATCAGAGTTTACCAAACTCAAGCTACTTTCTATAATCACATAATCTGAAATATGGCTTATCTTCCTTATGATAATGAAAGGTTCTTTTTGCGTTTGATAACAATCTTGGACGGTAAATGCTTCCAATTTCTGATTTTCAATACTAAGGAAAAACTACCACCTTCGAATGGGCACAAATCTTTTGGGTGCACAGTAGACCATAATTAAAACGGATTATTTTTTCAATGAACTTGTCGACATAAACAAGATACTGGAAAATGTGAGACAACCACGAAGTTCCGAAATTAACCATAAACATCCTTTTCATTCCACTTCTTAATCGTACAAAGAAATTTAATTATACAGGGGGCCATTATTTGACTAGTTTCAATATTAACCTTCCGGTATCTAATTGAAGAATTTGTTACCGATATTTCACACTGTAGTTTTTATAGAGACCCTTTTCGGGAATCGGTGTTTAAGCTGATAAATGAATAATTTGTTTTTGGTGCAATATCTTCAGCTTATGTAAGTGGTGGAGGGTAATTAAGATTCGGCACAGCCGAGTACAACATTCTTACTTGTTTGAATACCTGAAAAATGAGATTTCAATTGAAAACGTTGCTAAGAAAAATAATCCGAACTAAATAAACGATTTGTAAATAAAGTTAATTTCCAAATAACTGAAGCAGATTAAGTTGGTCACTCTATTAAAAGTTATTTCAATTAAACATACAAAGTTTCATAATTAGAAATTAATGAAATTAAAATTTGTGCTAATTATTTTCTAGCAGCATGTTTTTTTTCTGCTTTTACTGCTATTTCTAGTCTTTAGTAGTCTTTTTTTGATGTTGACTTTTGTCACACTTTGGAATAGTTTATGTTCATATTTGTATTTGAGTTCAGTTGAATGTGTGTGTGTGAGTATTAGTTTGATATTAATTTTCTTTTATTCGTATTTAATTTAAAATTATGCTTAAATGTCTAGACATACCAGATGTCGGCAAGTAGTTGTAGCCAATCAGTCCATAGTTAGTGCTTTTTTGAGTGGTATGAATGAGATGCTTGAAACTGAAACTGAAACTGAAACAGAGAAACATAAAAGACACACGCTGGTGATCTTAGAAACCGGTCTATGAATTTATAAAACGAAAAATTATCATTTCTTTCAAGGCTTTTTAATTCAAATAAAAATTAAACAAAAATATCCAACTTAAAATAAATAAAATATTAATAGAGTTTGTAGCAAAAATTTAAAAGTTCTCTCTATAAAAAGACTTATATTTTCAATGTTACGTTATGTTATAGAAATTCTTTTTTTTCAATAAAATTTTGGAAGATCCGCACAAAATATTAAAGTGATCAAAATTTAAAATATAAAAGTTCTTTTGTCTAAATTTGCCTTTAGCATCTGCTACTGGTTTTAAAATAATTTTGTATACCCTTCACCACCCAAGGGATGAAGAAAGCGTATATTTATTTTGTCACAACCGTGTGTAACACTTAGAAGGAATCATCTGAAATATCCATTACGTATATATATTCTTGCATTAAATCAAATTTGAGTCGATTTACAATCTCAATAATTGATTGGGCTCAATGAAATTTGGCATAAGTATTAGTTATACGTCCTAAGAAAGTTTCCTATTTAAAACCAGCAAAAGAGGTTCAGTATATTAAAAAGACATAGACCGATATCTGAAGCATCCTTTAAGTTCAAGCAAAAGTATTTCTTAAAAATTACTAGTTTTAAATCGACAATTGTCATATTACAAGTGTTTATGTACTTCATTACCATTCCAAAAATCATCAAAATCGGTTAGAAAAGAAGTTATAGCCAAAAATACAATTAATTTTATTACTAATTTAATGTCGTCTTTCAGTGTTTGAGTGTGTTTGTACGAAATATAACGCATTTCTTCACTCGCATTTGTGTGGGTGGTATTAAAGATTCGGCATAGCCGAATAAGGCATTCTTACTTGTTTATATTTTATTTGTTGTATCCTACTTTACCGTAGGTGGTTGGGGTATAATGCGTTTGTGCCTATATTTTAGGTACATACCATACAAATGACATCCCGAATGAGGATTTAAAGTCGTAAAAGTCTTTTACTATTTTTAACAATTTTTCGGAAAAAAGTCTTAAAAATTCTAAACCGATGTGTCAAATTATGCAAGGATAGTTCTTATACGTCCCATACAAGCCCTCTCTAAAAATCACTTCGAAGGGTATAAATCTCATATATACGCTAATATGGCAACAATAATTGATTAAATTAAGATAAATTATGTAAAATTATACGAGGATCAGTTTACAATTTCATGTAGCTCTCATTTAACCAATCACAAACTTAAATTCACTGAAATGTTAATATAATGACTCTACGAGAGATTATACGAATGATTTGATCACTGTGATTAACATAGTATGTCATAAGACATTTCTGAAAAGTACAATCCTGGTCAATTAACTGATTGACTGTTGAATCCCAGGGTTAAAAACTTTCGCTTGAAAGTAATTTCGCTTGAAAGTAATTGGTAATCGGATCGTTCCGAAATGTAGCTAAATTTCGTGGTTTTTCATTACGTTGTTTTTTTTCCAAGACCCTCCTATTAGTTAAATTAAGTACCGTTATTTTAAAAAAAAAATCATAAACAATATTCTGTGATCACTGTCACTGTTTTAACGAACACTGATTAAAAAATCACTTTCACTGCAAACATACATTATTTAATCACAATAGAGATCGTCTCTATACTGCATGCATAAGAATAAATCAGAAAATAAAATTATATGAGGGTCGTTCAAAACTTTTTCGTAACTGCCATTTATAACCAACATTGTGGTGTAGGGTATTACATAGTCGGGCCTGATCGTCTATAACATTCATACTGGTTTCTTTTGTATCTTTTGTGCTTTTGTTTCCAAAGATCAGAAGCGTGTCTCCCTCCAAAAAAAATGTGTGCACTTTGCTGGTTTGAGTTTTCAGTTTCTGATCTGATTGTGATCCTGAAATTTTTTTTTTTTACTTATTTTTCTTTCTTTCTTTCTTTAGAGGTTTATTATGATTTTTATTTATTTTGTTTTTGTATTTGTGGTGGTTCAATGCCTTCAGGAGCTTTCGCGTATTATTAGCTTTTGTGGTTTATGAAAATATACTTCTTTTCCTTTTTTTTTTTGAATGGTCAATGAACCTGGACTTTGATTACGATTCTAAGAAATCACCAAAATTATTACTTTTTTCGTTAATCAGTGTTTATTTTTTTTTAAATTAATTTAAGTTAAAAATGTGATTTTCACATTTTTATTATGAAACCATTTTTGTATTGCGATTTAAAGGAAAATAATTATTAACGTGATTAAACATTTAATTAAGAATTTATTTAACTTGAAAATAAAACTTTATATTTATAAAACGTAAAAATCTAGTTTAGAAATTCCACCAAGAAATGAGGATGCTAAAAAAGTGGTTTTGAAACGAATATGGTTTATTTTTAAAACACGTGCTTTTTGGAGTAAAAATCAAGTTTTCAAACCAGTTGATGATGACATTTATATTAAAGAGAGAAACAAAAAAAAAAAAAAAAAAAAAAAAAAAAATTTCTCTTTAAAATAAAATATTAATAATGGAAGATCATTTAAGGGAACAGACATGGATATTTTTGTAATTTCTATCTGGCATTATTTTTTTCAAAATTAAAGTTCAAACAGTGGAGGCACTGTTGCCATATTGAACGATTTATCGTCATTTTCACTATTTAATGAACCCAAAATTGCATTTTGAAGATTTATTATGCCCCATTTTGACGATTTTCGCAATCATCAAAATTTGAATCACCAAAACTTGGACTAAAAGGAAATTTTCGGTCCGCTTTTAAAAACTAAATTAAAAAAAAAACCAAAGTCCTGAAAAAATTTTGATGTTGTAGTTCTTTAGATATTCAAAAATCTATATTTGCTTTATTTGGGGGGTTTCTATTTCTCTGATCCTAACAGCTATCTCAAGCCGCATGATTACAAGACACTTACTGCAATACTTCCAGTAGCATGATTTCTACAAAAATTTTAAGACCGTCGTTGTTATTGTTCTTAAAATATTTAATAACTAATATTTGTTTTGTATGGGGGGTACCTCTCCCCTTGCTCCTATTCAAAAAACTTGTAGCGTATGTGTCCTCCCAGATATACAGGAAGACACTGTAAAAATTTTAAGAAAACCAGTGCAACGGTATAAACAAATACACACATTGATTTTTATATAAATTGATGTAATTTTTTACTAAAAATTTTAATTTCTTACTAAAAAATTCGTTTTTTCACAACGATACGATTTTTCATAAAAACGATTTTTCATTAAAAATACGATTTTTCATTAAAAATACGATTTTTCATTAAAAATACGATTTTTCATTAAAAATACGATTTTTCATTAAAAATACGATTTTTCATTTAAGTTACGATTTTTCATTCAAAATACGATTATACATTAAAAATAAGATTTTTCATTTAAATTACGATTTTTCATTAAAAATACGAATTTTAATTAAAAATACGACTTTTCATTAAAAATACGATTTTTCACTAAAAAACGATTTTTCATTTAAGTTACGATTTTTCATTGAAAATACGATTTTTCATTAAAAATACGATTTTTCATTAAAAATACGATTTTTCATTAAAAATACGATTTTTCATTAAAAATACGATTTTTCATTAAAAATACGATTTTTCATTAAAAATACGATTTTTCATTAAAAATACGATTTTAATTAAAAATACGATTTTTCATTCAAAAATACGATTTTTCATTAAAAATACGATTTTTCATTAAAAATACGATTTTTCATTAAAAATACGATTTTTCATTAAAAATACGATTTTTCATTAAAAATACGATTTTTCATTAAAAAATACGATTTTTAACTAAATACGATTTTTCATTAAAAATACGATTTTTCATTAAAAATACGATTTTTCATTAAAAATACGATTTTTCATAAAATACGATTTATTAAAAAATACGATTTTTCATTAAAAATACGATTTTTCATTAAAAATACGATTTTTACATTAAAAATACGATTATACATTAAAAATACGATTTTTCATTAAAAATACGATTTTCATTAAAAATACGATTTTTCATTAAAAATACGATTTTTCATTAAAAAATACGATTTTTCATTAAAAATACGATTTTACATTAAAAATACGATTTTCATTAAAAAAAATACGAATTTCCGTTAAAAATACGATTTTTCATGAAAAATACGATTTTTCACTAAAGATACGATTTTTCACAAAAAATGCGATTTTTCGTTAAAAATACGATTTTTCTTTAAAATTACGATTTTTCGTTAAAAATACGATTTTTCACTAAAAAATACGATTTTTCACTAAAAAATACGATTTTTCACTAAAAAATACGATTTTTAACTAAAAATACGATTTTTTAGTTAAACATACGATTTTTCGTTAAAAATACGATTTTTCACAAAAAAATACGAATTTTTCACAAAAAATACGATTTTTCACCAAAAATACGATTTTTCACTAAAAAAATACGATTTTTCACTAAAAAATACGATTTTTAACTAAAATATACGATTTTTTAGTTAACAATACGAATTTTTCGTTAAAAATACGATTTTTCAACTAAAAAATAACGATTCTTCACTAAAAATACGATTTTTTTAGTTAAAATGTGATTTTTCGTTAAAATATGTTTTTTTTCACTAAAAATACAATTTTCACCAAAAATACAATTTTTCACTAAAAAAGTAAGATTTTTCACCAAAAATACAATTTTTCACCAAAAATGCGATTTATTTCTAAAATACTATTTTTCGTTAGAAATACGATTTTTTCCTAAAAATACTTACTTAGTAATCGATAAGTTAATTTCAATTACCTGCAATTAAAAAGAATAATTAAATTGTAAGATACATAGTTTAAGATATTAAATATATAAAATATTGTTTGAATGATATATCGTTTATAATTTTAATGAAGAAAGTTGTGAATTACAAATTTTTTCGAAAATGACCTGAAGAGTTGCATGCACTTTAAAAAATAAAGTACACTCTACCACAAATCTACAAAATAATGATAGAATTTATATTTATGTCCACATTTAATTCTCATTATATTGCACAGTTAGAGAGAATCGATGTTTCCGAAATAAATCAGTAATCTTTGACTGACTGAATGGGATTTGCATGAAATTTAATATAATAAGAGAGAAGAAACATACTATCAGGTACA